>JANVCC010000039.1:899885-1048980 GCA_025345505.1 Todiramphus chloris collaris | reverse complement strand
TAAGTTGCGCTCTCCTTCCGCCCCCTCGCCACGGGCTCGGTCGACGCCCGCCCGCCCAGGTACCCGCCCGGAGCGAAGCGGCGCGGCCCCCTCCCTGCGGCAGGGCGCAGCCCCGGCTGCCCGCGGCGGCGGCCCCACCTGCGGGCCTCGGGAGGCGGCGGGGACGTGCGCGGGGCCGCGCTTCTCCCCACGGGCGGGCAGCGCGATGGCGAGGGTGCGGAAGGAGAGCGCAACTTACCACTTGTCAGTCCCGCCGGCGGGGCCCCCGCAAGCCGAGGCTAGATAAACGCCCGTAGCGAGCGGTGATCCCGAGGAGAGGGTGCCGCTCGTCCTGCAGGTTCCCATTCTTGAAAGGAGACGGCTCCGAGCCGGCTCCTTCCGTTGGCAAAATCCTGACTCATTACATAAAAAGATCACCCTGCCAGGCGCCCAGAAACATTTCTTCATCACGGTCACGCCACAAGCTAAACAAGAGGCCACATCAAGGGGAGGGGGAGAGGGGGAAGCGGAGGGGGAAAAAAAAATCCAGAAGATTTTTTTTTTTTTCTTTCCTTAAGCTCCTCTTCCAAAAAAGGGGGAAAAAAAAAAAAAAAAAAAAAAGTGCTGAAACAAAAAAGAGCAGCCAACGGCAAAACCTAGAGAGGATTCACTCATTGTTGCCACAAAGACACCTCTCCCCACTCCCTCTCCATGCTCATTCCTCCAATAGTGCTACAAAGACGTGCAGTCTGCGCCGGGAGTTGCTGAGCCTGAGCCGTGTGCTCCTCAACTCCGCGGGGGCCGTGCCAGGAGACCCTGGGCTCAGAGTCCGCCGAGAGTAGGTGTGGTGAGTCCACAACCGTCCGAAAATTATTTTTTTCCTAGAAACTACCTCCAAATATAGTAACAGGGAAGGGGCATTCCTAGAAATTCGGGAGACGTCAGAAAGGGAAGATCTGTGAAATTCAGCTTCACTTCCTGCAGAGGGCTCCTAACACGAGAAAAAAAAACCCCATCAAGTGAGCAATAAAGTGCTTTTCATGATTCTCTGATCAGATAATGTTTAAAAATAAAAAAAGAATGGTAAAGGGCTTAACTCACATTTCTCCGATATGATCTAGGCATTTCATATGGGAAGTAAGCTAATCAGTAACCCCCTTTCCTCATTTTCTACTAACGTTTATAGATGTCTATCTCCTGTATTTACTTTCCCCCATGTCCTCATATCAGACTTCTGCACACTGCTAATAAAAGGAATAGACATATGAGTGAAAAATGGGCCAAATTATGACCCTCCCCTGTATCACAGGAGCATGAATGTCTGTGTGTTAAACAGGCTTTGTGGGTTGCATCTTTCACGCTACACTGATGTAAATAATTCATGTTATTACTGTAGCTGTGTGCAATACTGTCACTCACATAAAGGGGAATTTGTAGGTTGGCTTTTATTTAAGGGCCCCAACACTGAGAACTGCTGAGTGCTGGCAGTCCCCATTGATTTAATGGTATCTTAGGCTGTTAATTAATTCTGCTCATCAATTCACAGGATCAGGCCCTGACTGATAAACGTAAACTGGGACTTGTGGCAGACCCACACACTGTTACAAGCCACTGTTACTTCTCACGTGTCTCGTAAACCTGTATATTTGCTTTGTGCTTGTGTTTAACACCCAGACCTTTTTCAGTCGTGTGTTTTAAAAACAAGCACTATCTGATATACCTAAAAGGAGGTAGAAATGAATTTTTACAAAGCAGTGACAGATGAAGAAGTTATTATATGATATTATTTATATAAAGATGTCAATGCATTTGTACTAAAGCATTGTTTATCCAGAAATAGCAAAGGTTGGTATAGAAAACACAATAGCCAGCTTTTGGAGAAAGATCATAAATTTCAATGTGTGCAACTCTTTCAGGTTAATTGAATCTCCATAATGAAATTCCTCTCAGACACATGAAATCCTTGGATTTGTTCTTTGAATTTCATTAGGACTTGCAGATTCTTCTCTGCCCCCAAATCAAATGCAATAAAAGCACTGTAGCCTAGATTTACTTTGGTGTTTTATTAACACTCACATTTAATCAAAGCCTAGTTACAGACACCTTGTCCATCTGCAGTTTTGAAGGGGCAATGACAGAGTTCACCTGACAATCCCAAGTGTTCTTGGACTCCGAAGTATGTTTTAGTACATTTTAACTGTTACCGCAGTGCTCGATAAACAATTGCTTCAAAATACAGATCCAGCTTTCAGAGAGGTGAACCCACAGCGTTTCGTTATCAATAATGCCTGGTTAGAAGTACATTTATTTTAAGTAATCTCTTGGAATTCAAACCAGCTCTAGTTAATTACAAAAAGGCCCTTTTAAGCTGGCTGGCTTATTTATGGCATGCTGCTGTATTCTGCCTGTCGCTCTCATTTCCTGAGAGAAAAAGTGAACGGCAGCCTGAAGTTCATCATCTTCTGATCATTAAAATAAATGGATGTGCTGTCCTCTGTTGGTGATACTGGTTGTCACATGTAAAATTCAACTCAAAAAGGCAGTAAGAGGCTCTGTTAAAAGAACAAAAATGACGAAACTGACTTAAACTGTCTTCACCTTCTGCTTTCACCACTAAGACTGCACAGTGTGAGTGGTTTCTAAATAATGTCTTAACAAATGATGCAATGATGGGTACTAGAAAACCAATTAAGAAGAGGACTCATTTCAAATGGTTCCATACTACAGATGCTGCCCTGGGATTCAGCCCCATCAGACTCCGGCTGCTGTTCTAAGGAGTGGTGGTGCCTGGCAAGCTGGATGCCAGTGAGCACTGCAGCCTCTCTGCAGCTCCAGGGCTGGCCTCTCCTGGGCCAGGGTTGCGGGGGGGCTGCAGCACTGCCAAGCATGTGGTGAGAGAGGAAGTTTCCAGCTTGAATTTCATGTCAGATGGTGTGGTGGACAGGGCTGTGTCTGACAGTTTGGATCACCTGTGCTCACATGTAATGACTCGTGTGATATGATGGCAGTTATGTAGCTTTTCAGGGCATGGTAACTATGGCAGCCTAGGGTTTGCTGGGTATGTGGTGTCTGGTGGTGTCCTGTGAGTTTTGATACATAGAAATGCTCTGTCCTGCTCAGTGTTGGTAAGAAGCAGTAGTGCATCCACTTTGGGTCCTCATTTAAAGAAGAATATGTAGCAACTGGAGAGATCTGAGGGATTACAGGATGGTTAGAGGTGTGATTAGAGGTGTAGAAAACCTGACCTAAAAGGAGAGATTTTAAACTTTGGGGATTGTGTTGTCTAGAAAGGAGAAAGCTGAAAGTGAATATAGTAAAAATTTCAAAAAGATTTAATGTCATGCAAATCAGTCTGTGTCATGGAAGTAAACCTGTGTGGTATGTTAATTATTTCTACATCTTAATGGCTACTGGAATTACTAATTTCTGTTCTGTACTAGTTCTCTTATAGTCTGATTTCATAGATAGTTTTCTAATTACAGAATTAATTTCAAGTAAATAAGCATAAGCTATGTATTAAAACATTACTTAGCAAAATTATCATCATGCTAATAATTTAGCAATGTTATTTAGCAAAATAAAAGTTCTGTCTGAAAACTGTGGAAAAACAGGCTCTGTATGATCTAATTTCTATATGTGTCAAGTAAGACAGACTCAGATGCCTCAAACTGTTGTTGCGTGGGTGAGATGCAGCCACAGCTCTCACGTATACCTGGTTTAGTCTTACATTTCTAAAAGAACAAGCAAGAAAGTATGAAAGCATTACTCATCACAGGCAGGGAGGCTCCTCTCCAGATTCATCCCTGAGGTTGTAGTGACAGAAAACAGTATTTATCAGTTATGTAATTTCTCCTTGTGTTTGATTTTTGTTTATTTTTGAAAACCCTCTTTTGAAAGCAGCTTCAGGCACACAGCTGTTCCCCACTGTCCTTAGTATCCATGAGTGAAAATATCAAAGAAAACAGAAACCAATTTGAAACATTTTGGGTTGTAGTTTTGCATGTGCTCTGTGACGAAACCATCACTATTAATAATTTACATTTTTCTTCTCCCTAGGGAGATTGGGCAGTATTGTTACAGGTTTCACACTAGACAGTTCAAGTTCAAAAATGAGCTGGAAGGTAAGCACTATGCTTTCCTCTCTGCTGATGCTTCATCAAAGTTATGCCAAATTTGTTGAAGAGCAGTTCTGGATACTTGTGAATATTGATAGTAAACGAAGTGCAAAAATATAAATTTTAAGTACATGTAATTAATACAGTCAGATAATCTTTGTAACACTAAACCTGTGCTATAAAAAGCACCCTATATAGCATAATTACAGCCCTTCTTTAAATCAAAATACAGCTTGAATGATGATTTTGACCTACCAACAGAATTTGCATATTTTAAAGATTTTACAAAATGTAGTGTAAATAGTTAACGACAGGATTTTTTTTGTTGTTGTTCATACAATTGTAGTTTTGATACTAGACAACAGCAGTGCAGAATATGAGACCAAGAATTGTCAGGAAGAAAACAAAACCGACTGTGAACGAATCAAAAGTCAGTGAAATTTCAAACAGTAAGCAAAGATCAAACATGAATCAATAAAGATTCCCTTTAATTTGTAGTGCTGTTATTATGTACACTGTTAGGATGGTTTTAAGTGCCATCAGTCCTTAACTGTGTGTGGAGGTTTGGTGGCTGGTCCTGTCAGGGGCCCTGGATTGGACTTCCCAACTCCTTGTGATCCAGCTGGAGCAGCTGTGTCTGAGGTACCCCATGTTTGCTTGTGCTTGATCGGACAAGAACTGCACATCTCCCACTTGTGTAAGAAACCCGGCCTTTCCTCACCCATTTTCAACATCACAAGGAGTTCTTCTATTTAAAAAAAAAAAAAAAAAAAGAGAAAATGTAAAGTGAACACTTAACCAGATTGCAAATAATCCTTCCAAGTGGTTAGTGATAGAGATGAAGAAACCTCATGTTTTACTAACTAGAAGGTAGAACTACATTAATAAATAATTAAGCGAATTACAGGGAGGAAAAAAAAACCCAACAATGAAAGGAACCATGAATTAGAGAATGACCTTGGCAGCTGCAGCCATGCTTTGAGGCTGCAACGTGGTAAACACAAGCTTTTGCTTGGCTTCAGGAAGCATCTTTTTTGAAACGGTTCTCTACTTTAGCTTCTTCAGGTTGAGCTCGAGGATCCTTTGAACACAGGTTAGGCCCAATGGAAGGTTGAAGAAAACCGTTTCTGTTGTTGCAAATACGGAGAGAAGTATTGGGAGCCCGTTCTGTGAGCAGAAAAGCCAAGCGGGTGGAGGCGGCGTGCGGATGCAGGGAGCAGCGGCAGCGCCGCCGCGGAGGGCGCTGGGCGAGATGAGGACGAACACCGCCTTCGGCGGTACCGTGTGGCGTTCCGCCCGGTCTACTGCTCCCTCGCTTTTGCTCTTACTACGCCAGCTGTGCCCGAGGGCTCCCGCTACAGCCACCGCCTAAAAAGAGCATGCAAATCAACGGGCACCAATCCCAGGGAGGCACGGACGGGGTTCGAACCCGTGATCTTCGGTTTACGAGACCGACGCCTTACCACTTGGCCACCGCGCCTGCGTTAACCAGCCTTCCCGACGTTCTTCTACCGTTGGCGCCGCTCCCTCGCGGCGGCGGTGCGGACGTCCACCTTCGCCACGCCCCCGCAGTCCGCCGCGCGCGCCTGCGCGAGCCTCTGGTTGAGGACAGCGTGCGGTCGCGCGTCCATTAAACGCGGCGGGTGTGGCTGCAGGGTCCTCCCTCGGTGGGTGCCCGCCGCGGTAGGGTCGGTGCCGAGGAAAGTCTCTCTCGGGGAGCGCTGAGTTGCTGCCCCGTCGGTCTGTGGCGGCACCCGTGGCGGTAGCGCCCTCCTCTCGACTCGGCCCTAGTGAGGCGTCCGGGCTCGAGGCGTTTCCGTCTCCGAGGGCGGCCGGGCCGGGCCAGGCACAGCCTTCGGCGGCAGATAGGTGTTCCCCGGGGAGGGGGTGGTGCCGCAGCAGGCTGGGGCACGCGGCTGCGCTGCAGCTGGGGTTTTCCTTACCAAAAGATGGCACTCGTTACATCTAGAGCAGAAAATGTAGGGGAAGCAATGTAGCCTTCCTCAGGCCAGAAAGAACAGCTTGCAGAAGGAGAGGAGAAAAGCAAACGGGAATAAAACTTTCCTCCTCCGAGAAAAGAAATAGAAATGCAAAACGTTTGGATAATTAAATGGTAACTATTAAACTCACTGTCTGGTACTTGTTCCCTATAACAACTTAGTGTTGTGAAATGCAGGAAAAAATACTAAAAACCATGTTTTTCTAGATTTGGTCTCCTAGCTATTTACAAGTGTGACCTGAAAATGAAGCTTTTAGTTTTCATTTACTGTTCATTGTGGAGATCCCTTTAAATTCCCTATGAAAGTTTGCTGGACACTCAAGTTATATTCCATCTTCCTGGATGAGAGGAATTTTTTTTTATTGTCCTGTGGGTGGTACTGATCCCAGCTACAAGCAGTCTTGGTTGGGTTTGCTTTGGTTTTTTGTTTTGTTTGGGGTTTATTGTTTGTTTTGTGGAAGAAGCATATAAACATGTTACCAGATGTACCTTTGTAAAGGTTGAGATCAGTGGTGCTGTAATGCAGGTGTGCTAAAAGATTAATGTATCTTTTGGGATTTTTTTTTGATCAGGAAAACTCATGCTTGATTGCTTGGCTGTATGAACAAATTTCAGTACTACAGTCAGCTTCTCTGTGATAACTCAATGTGTGCCTATGTTTCAGCAAAGAGTTATTTGAATTACCTTCACCTGCAGTGAAAGGTGTCTAATTTAAGTCACCTTACTGGATAGTCAGCCCATGTTAGAGTGTGTTTGCTACTCCCTGGAATAGTTGTCCCAAAGGTGATTTGTTCTGGTTTTTGAGTCCTTGTCAGCATAACTGATGGCCTGGACAACCCGAATCCTTGCTGGAGTTTATCTGCTAATCTTGTTCATTGCTAGCTTCAATGGACATACCCTCATATGGATTGTGGAAAGCTAGGCAGCCAGAATAGTACTGTTGTATTCTGCTTTGTCTTAATTGTTGTGATCACTGCAGCACTTCAAAAGTGTGATGATGTGCAGGAGTGGAAATTGCCTCACTCAACTATCACACCTATAACTTCTGTGATAAGGAGTGACCTTGGGGGGACAGTTAACTGAAGAAGAGTTCCATTCAGTATTACTAAGATGGCAAAAGGAAGGAGTTAGATTTTAATATATCATGTTTGACTGATGTCCTTCCATTTCTGGCAAACTAGCTTATTACAAAATATGTTCTTTTATGTGCCATTCTTGCCAGCTGCAACTTGTCATCACAGTTCCTGTGCAGCTCAGCTTCATGTCTGTTTTATTCTTTTTTATTTTTTGTGTCTTTGTGAGCTGAGAAGTAATTTTGTGGTGGGACATTTTGTATCTGACTTATGTGGAATTCATACGAGTTGTTTCTCTACCAGTACACTACACTTTTAATAAATCTATTCAGTTGGTATCAGAAATAGCATTTAGTGGTGAATCAACTTCTAATGCTAAAGTTCTTCCTTAACTCTATAGGGAGATTGAAAGTTCAATGTGAAACCATAAAGATCTGAGTAGATGGTTTAAAAAGGCTATGCAACTCTTTCTGAGCACCGTTGTGTCTTCCTCAAGGTGTCTGGAAAAAATGTTACTATTATCTATCTAAACAAAGTGTTGTTTAACAGTGAGTTATCAAAAGAGTAGATTTTGTAACTAAAACTGTAAATTTGATTTTAAAATGTGCGGTTGCCTGTGGTGTTTTTTGATGTCTGGATACTTTTGTTTGGAAGTGTCTTTTATACTAGCCATCAGACTTGTTCAGGCTCTGTGTGAAAGACATTATGCTGAAACCTTATGCAGTGTGGGTTTTTTCTGACAAAGTCTTTGGTAAAACACAACATGAATTTCCTAAAGAAAGTCTTTAGAAGACTCCAATGCTTAAAAGATAATGTCGGAGATTTTGTTGGAAGAAGAAAATAATCACCAGGTTTTTTTTCTTCCTTCCTTAAGCCTCACTCTCTTAAGAGATGGAGGTGTTGCTTTAGGAGAGGGCTTTGATGTCTGTACAAAATTAGGTCTTTCTACAAATCTGCCTCTTTTCAGGAGATATGGGGGACCAACCACATTTCTGCAGAATCTGTGCAACTGAGTTTATGAAGACTTGCTATAGGGTAGCTGTAATGCTTCTCAAGGTCAATTACTTGAGCTTAGACTTTGTCCTAGCTTTAGGAAAGAATGTTTCTCTTCACTATTTTAACTTTTAATTGACATCAGTTGTCTTGGAGGCATTCCAAAATGATGCAGTGTTACAGTGGAGTGGCCCTGCAGCCCTTGTTCTACAAAGAAGACTAGAGACACATCTTCAGGTAATTTATGTGAAATGTTTCTTAGAGTTACTCCATGTATTTTTGGATAAATAAAGGAAAAAACCAAACAACACTTTAGCTGTCGCATCTCAGATACCTCTCTAATTTGTTACTTTGATTCTCTTTTTGGAAATCTTGGTGGGGTTCAAGACCATAGCATGGGAAGTGACTTTACTATCAAAGAAACACCTGACTTGAGACAGTACAAATGTTCTGAGAAATACGTAACTTGTTAGCAACAGTTGTATAATACACAACAAGGTGACAGACAGGATCATCGTCTATTTAATAGTGTACAAAGACAAATGTGATGATGGCCATTTGTAGAAGATGGTTTAATATATCCTGCTTTAGTTTGTGGTAAACATTCAGCATAATCTCAAGCTTCATCATTCTTTTCTTGGTGTTAACATTACCATAATATTAATATGAACACAGTTTGCGAGGGAGGTTTATGTTTTTCCATTTCTTGGTCTTTGTAAAACAGTCAACTCCCCAAATTGCCATCTGGCACCAAAAAAAAGTGCTTTATCTCTGGAATGTTCTAACTATAATTTCTGTAACACACAAATGCATAGCCAAATAGTGTTGAATTTATTTTGTACTATTTGTTTTCTGTGTGGTATCTGAAGGTAAGTTTGTGGCATATATAGCCTAGAAACTTTTAGAATTATTAGAGTTTATAGAGAAAAGAGATTTTATGAAATTTAGAGGGCATATTAATAAGTTTTAATTTGTTTGGTTTAATGGGTACTACTTACTACTTTGTGGGTTTTGTAATATTTGTTCGAGTTCTGCTGTCATCACTTGTAGAGCAGACTTTCATAGAAAAAGGGTGGGTCATCTAGTATGGGGACTGCCTCTGTAATAGGAAGTATAGTAGTATATCTAAATGAAGCGGCTTCATCATGAAAGAAAGCTTGTGCATATTGAACAGTTCATAGCTGATTCTCCTGATGGAATGTATAGAGGTGTTGAAGAACACAGGCTGAGCAGAATACAAAATGCAAGTACAAAATCCCACAATCCAGCACATCTTGAAAACCTTGGAAGAATTCAGGAGAGTCATGAATGAAAGGAAATGGGAGAACTGGTGACAAGTGATACTGAGAAGACCAAGGTTCTCAATGATGACTTTTCCTCAGTCTTCACTGGCAAGGGCTCCAGCCACACCCTGAGTCACAGAAGATAATGGCAGGGGTTGGATGAAAAGAACTGCCCACAGCAAGTGGAGATCAGGTTCATGACCATCTGATGAACCTGAAAGTGCACAAGTCCATGGGACCTGATGGGATACACCCATGGGTGCTGAGGGAACTGGCGGATGAGGTTGCTGAACCACTATCTGTTATATTCCAAAAGTCCTGTCAGTCCAGTGAAGTTCCCACTGACTGGAAAAGGGGAAATATAAACCCCATAGTCAAAAAGGGAAGATAGATGAACCTGGGAACTATAGGCCAGTCAGTCTCACTTCTGTGCCTGGTAAGATCATGGAGCAGATCCTCCTGGAGGCACTACTGAGGCAGAAGAATAATGATGAGGTGATTGGCTATCAAGCAACATGGCTTTGCCAAATCAGGCAAATCTTGCCAAACTTGGTGACATTCTATGGGAAGGTCACAACATCAATAGTTGGGGGAAGAGCAACTGACATCATTTACCTGGACCTGAGCAAAGCCTTTGACACTGTCCCATGTAACATTCTGGTCTCCAAGTTGGTGAAATACAGGTTCGATGGAGGGACAATTCAGTGGGTAAAGAATAGGCTGCTCCCAAAGTGGTTGTCAATGGGGCTGTATCCAAGTGGAGAGCAGTGACAAGTGGAGTCCCTCAAGGATCAGTACTGGGACCAGTCTTGTTTAACATCTTTGTCAGCGACAGGGACAGTGGCATTGAGTGCACCCTCAGGAAGTTTGCTGACGACACCAAGCTGTGTCGGTGGCTGACACGCTGGAGGGAAGGGATGCCATCCAGAGGGACCTTGGCAGGCTGGAGAGATGGCCTCATGCCAACCTCATGAAGATCAACAAGGCCAAATGCAAGGTACTCAGTCTGGGTCAGGGCATTCTCCCCCTCTACTCCACTCTCATGAGACCTCACCTGGAGTACTGCGTCCAGTTCTGGAGTCCCTATTACAGGAGGGATATGGATGTGCTGGAACGTGTCCAGAGAAGGGCCACGAGGACGGTCAGAGGGTTGGAGCACCTCTCCTATAAGGCTAGACTGAGAGAGTTGGGGGTTGTTCAGTCTGGAAAAGAGAAGGCTCTGGGGAGACCTTATCATGGCCTTCCAGTATCTGAAGGGGGCCTACAAGAAAGCTGGTGAGGGACTTTTTAGGCTGTCGGGCAGTGATAGGACTAGAGGGAATGGATTAAAAGTAGAGATGGGTCGATTCAGATTAGACATTAGGAAGAATTTCTTCACCATGAGGGTGGTGAGACACTGGAACAGGTTGCCCAGAGAGGTGGTGGAAGCCCCAACCTTGGAAGTTTTTAAGACCAGGCTGGATGGGGCTCTGAGGAACCTGATCTTGTCAAAGGTATGGCTGCCATTGGCAGGGGGGTTGGAACTAGATGATCTTTAAGGTCCCTTCCAACCCTGACAATTCTATGATTCTATAAAGTGGGCACAATCCTTTCTACATCAGAAATAATTTTCTAATCCTTTCTTTGCCTTACTATAGTTCTGAAATATCCTGTAATTTCTTACTGAATATCCTTATTCTTTGTACTTGTTTTTCTTTACAAAGTCTTTATTGTCAGAGAATTACACGTAGCTCCTATTCAGAAACATACGATAGAAACACCATTTCCTTTCTTGCTAAATTCAAGACTAGTACTGTGAACTATAAAAAAGAATTGCAGTATTTTGTGTCTGATAAGAATGCCCATGTAAACTTGCTTGTATCTGTGATAATGTAACTCAAGTGGGAGCAGAAGTCCATACTGAAAGGTGAAATACACTTAGTAATCTGTAGTGGTATTTTAATAGTTTTTGACTTCACTCTGAGAGACCCCTAAAAGTTCATTTGCATAAGTGAAAGAAATGTTGCATTCGACTCACAAATGAGGTTGAACTATCTGGGGAATACTCAGAAGCTGGCCGGATCACACAGAGTATCACTTATATTTTACCTGTTATGTAAGATAGTTACACTTGTGCATACAGTAAGATTTTTTTTTTTTTTTTTAAATAATATGACAGAAGTACTGAGAAGTCCGGGTTCTTACCCTACATTTTCTTGAGAAAAGAATAAAAAACAGGAAAGGAATTAGTAACTGTATTGCTTAAAAAGGCCGAAACAGTCTTAACCTAAATTTTGAGAGTTCAGGAAATCTCTATTCTTACAGATTTTGGCTTTGATTTTGCAGACAAACCCTCATTCCTTTGGAGTTTGTCCAACTGAAAATTTCATTCATACTCCTTTTTGTGAGAAAGATACTTAGAACATAGGCCAACAGCTTCTTACTCATAAGATTCAGAATTTTTGTTGATAATTATTAATGGTATTTTTCACTTTTAAGTATCAAGCATGGACAAATGAACACAGTTTTCCTTTTTTATTTGAGACACTTAGCAAAAATGCTGAAATATCAAACATGTCCTTGGTAGCTACAATATTGCCACTATGTACAAAATATTTGATAAATGTAGTACACATATAAAAATACAGTATGCATTACATATATACAGTACAATGTGCAAAACATATGGCATTCAAACATATGGAATTGATTTTTAGGGGTGCAAACAGCAAATACAAAGGCATCATGGTTTCTTATAGAAAGGCAATACATAAACTGACGCCCTGATTGCCATAACTTGCATTTAATAAAGTAGTGCTTAAAAGAAGAGGGCCCTAGAGACAGGTGTCTGTTGGCTTCTTTTCACAAAATGAGATGCTAAGACATATAATTATGACTATGAAAATAAAAACACCAACTAGGGTTAGCGTTATTTCTACTGCAAGCAGTACTGTGAAGAAAAATCCTATCTGGAAAAAAGCCTGTGCTATTAATGCAAATTTCTCAAACAGCAAAACAAAATATTTACTGTTAAACATCAAAACCAGCTTTGAAAATATCTACATTCTTAATTTTAAAAAAGTATGGACAATACTTTTGGGGATTTAATTTTCTACACTTCAAATACAAAGTGCCTCCTTTGGCAGTATTAATGGTGATGCTTTGGTTCCTATTTAATTTATGTAATTATAATTTATTTTAGGCTGTATTTTGAATATCTGAGATGTATATTTTATAAAAATAGGGTGAATATGTAGGTACTAACCATTCCCCGCTTTTTATTGAGATTTTGCTCTCATAGCTAGAATGGCTGTTTTGGCTAGATTTCTACAAATACATTTACGAACTTTTAACTTAAAAAATCTTTATATTCAGAATTGGACCCTACAGAATGATGTAGGTGTCGCTTTTTTTGCACTTTATTCCTAGCAAACTGCTATAAAAGGAATATTTGACATAGCTTCAGGTTTTAATGGATGCTCTTTATTGGCCATATAAATATATGCAACTCCATTCTGCATATCTCACAGAAAAAAAACCCCATCTGTAGTATGGTCTAGAAGTCATCAAAAGGAGATTTAATAAACCACAATATAAAGAGTTTCAACATTTATTAGAGATAGGTGGAAGAATATTTCTTTTTCCAGTTTTAATAGAATTTACTTTGTTTATAATATGCTGAAGATGCCCTCCAAATAATAATTGTTTACATCAGTGAGCTTTACTGTGTTTTCATTACATAATGCCCTTCCAGTTAAGTGTATTTTGTGGTTGCATTTTCTCTGCCTTGAAAACAGTTCTGCAGCTTGTGCTTGGTTTCCAATTACTGTGCGTACACTTTTCAGGCATCTGAATGTTTAAGATTACATAATGTACACGTTTGATACTTAAAGTTCCTTGAATGTAACTGCTGTTGGTGAATTTAGAAATAGCTTGGAAAGAAATTTCAGTATTAAATAGTGATTATCTCTAAAACCTGTGGCCTCAGCTTTTTAAAGGCCTGATTCTGCAAGCCCACATTGCTGTATTAGACTTTAAATTTCTGTAGAGAACAACTGACATAAATTCATTTTATTCTTGGAGAGAACTGCTAAATTTATGATAATGATTTCTTAACTATTTATAATGTTAAACAGAATTTTGCCTGTAAACTTACTTGCTTTAACCAATGCTGAATGGCACTAAAAGTTCATAATAAATGTCATTTCTGTAGTAAATGCAGGACATGACTTCTCTTGATTAACATTAGGCTTGTAAAACATATGTTTGAACTCTCTCTGTATCTAGAAGTGTAAACACCAACTTCCAATTTTCACACTGATAAAATAGTATTCTTAATTACTTTGAAAGATCTACTACTAACAACACATCTGATATGTTCCATTTGTGTATTGCAGCCATTAAATGGCAAATTTAGTGCCAGTGCTTTCCTTTGCATCTGTTCTCTTAATGAGAAATATTCAATTCTGTACAGTCAAACTGCACAGTCATGATTGAATTTCGAAGATGTATTGTATTTGTGTTACAAAAACATCATGTAAAACATGCACGCACAGAAGTCTAAGCAAAACCTACTTCTGCCATAACAGGCATATATAACTGTGGCAAATAATCACATTTCAGAACAAAGTCTAAAGCAAACCATTATATGTAAGGTTTAATACACAATTCTGAAATGTACAAAAAAGTAATCACACATTCCCTACACTAGAATATTAGTACTTCAAAAACTAAAATGATCCCTTAATTTTTTTTTACAATTTTATTTATTTTTGCAAATAGACTTTTAGAATAGAAAGCTATAGTGTACTGGTAACAACACATCTCAACTGTTTGTGTTTATTTCTGCACATAGATTGCTATCGATTAATTCACATTCTACACTGCCAATATGTATATTTTTGTAGCAAGATGACTTTCCCAGTTTTAAGCTCTATTTACATGCACATCAAATATGACAGTACAGTTGCTCTAGGTTAATTTGTCCTCTAAAAATTAATTTACTTGCCTCTTATTTAATCAGAAGGCAGGGTCAAAAAGGCGTAAATCTTGTGTATCACAAAAAATAAATTGACAGTACTGCAGAACACTACATTTCACTAAAAGTTTTTCCTATCTGAACAAGGCTCCTTAATTCCTATTCTCATAACAGCTGAGGGCACTTAGTATCTCAGAGTATTAGCTCCCAAGATTATATGATGAAAAGGAATGCAAAAAAATGTTCATTGTTATCAAAGAGTCCTATACCATCAAAATTTAAGGCAGACAGTCCATGTGTAGTATTGTACTCAAGTACTGTAGGCACAGAAAGAAGGAATATGGAAATATGTTTTTCAACTTCATCTTTTTGTTGTGAAAATCTCCATAGATTGTTTTTCTGTACTTAGTTTCAAATTGAAGTAAATCCTGGCCTGAAACTACTGAACATGTATAATGATTTAAAGTGCTGGTAACTGATATGACGCGAACACATGTTGCCAGTTTAAATCCTGAATCGATTATATGATTCACTACTTTCTCTGAAGCTGATGGAATTCTGTAATATTAGTAAACCAGACTGCATTGTGTAACTGGAGACATAAACTTGCAGTTATTTCCACAACACTTTCTGACAAAAGTATTTTGTTTGATGTTAACATGACTGTGTTGTGGGTATTTATCTATTGTTTTTAATGTGATACTGGTTGCTAAATAAACAGCTACTTTCTGTTTTCATTTTTTTTTTTATACGTATCATTAAGAAGTAAGCAAAGGAATAGGGGCATTTATTCATTTGTTCCTACAAAACTTTGATTTTGAAGGTTGGCAGTGAGAAAGCAATGAGATCAGTTTTCAGACTAGAAAACATATCATGTTTCCATTGTTCAGGAAAAAAAGGGGACTGATTCCCTTTATCTAAATTCAGGAATAATTCCAATTTTATGTTTTGATTATCAGCCTACATCCTCTATGCCAATATTTAACAGCTATTACCTAAGAAACAACCATAGAATTTCCAAGTATTGTACTTCTATTTGCATTTTTTGGTTTGTTTTTCCAAATGCTTTCATAACATACTGACAACCCCCCCTCAACTAAAGGCTTTAATAAAACAGTATTTTCATGTGCTGTAAGAGCTTAATTTTTGCTATTACCCGTTTCATATATGACATAGGCCTTCTTATCACAGAACAGTAAGTCCTGATACTGCTATTTAGGATTCTCACTGAGCAGCTTCTCTCTTTTGCTTCCCTGATGTTATGTAGTGGTAGACAAAGCTGTTCAATAGATAAAAGTATTCATTAAGAAATTATGGTTATCCTGTCAGTACGGTCCTCTGCAACTTGTTCTGATCCTACAAACACATTGAGGGCGTTAGGGACTATTCTTGCATAGGTGCTTGCAGGATCATAGTGCACAACAGCATTAGTTAAATTTTTCTACTTCCTCAAACAGTTCTAATATGCTGAGATACTGGATTCAATGATCTAACAAATATCCTTAAACACAAAGTAAATTAGGATATTTATTATTTCTATTATAGTACTCTCTTGTTTGAAGACCACTGTTCCCCTCTGTTCACAAAAATAAGCTATATAAAGTTAAAAGAGTATACAAATAACTGTCCGATATACACATTAAAACCTAGCTATTAAATCCAGAGAGCATTGCTATAGAAAGTTCAGTGTTCTCAATATTACCTGGTGTAACTACAGTGAATTTCTTGCAGTTACACTTAATATCCCTTTGGATGCAGTTAAATTCTTCCCTCATCATTAAAGAAGGGGAGAAGTTTTAAAAAACATGAAACCAAAATACAAAAACTACTTGAACAAATTAAGGGACTAGATAGATGAAATTTCACTGAACCAGCCAGTGCTTCTACTTGCCTTTGCCCTCACAATTCATTTTGAACCTGGCTCAGGCTATCCACAGGAACAATGAAGTGCAGTGATACCTCACCCTCCCCCAAGTATGTGCTCCCTGTATCAATACAGATGGCTGAAATCTTACTTTTTCCTCTCTAATTTGAACCATGTTTTGTTGCTCATTTAAGCATTACACAGTCAGAGACATAACTTCTGAAGTAACTGTGAAGCATTTACCTTGGGGTATGTTTAATCAGTGAGTAAAATCATCCTTTCTTGACTTGTGAAATACAGCTTTCAAAGGTCCCTGATCTCCATTACTGATAGGAGTATAATGTAATTCACTGTTGTAAACTTGAAAATCAATAAGGAATTAGCTTCAAGCATTTATTCTTCCAAATATTATTGTCTTAATTTATCTTAACTGCAATCAGAATGGTATAATAATGGACCTCTGTTGTAATGACACTTGCAGTTGTGTTCTTAGGGGCTATAGCTTAATCCCAGTGCAACTGTAGATCTTGTGGATCTAGAAAGTCAGTGGAAAATACGCTGGGGGCAGTAGAACTGAGAGGAGTGAGTCCAGATGAGGAGCCGGGCATTGTAATATCTAGCCATTCCATATTGTCCAAATTTGTATCAGGAAGGTCAAGAGACAGACAAGAATTATTAGCAGTGAACTGTGGGTCGGATGTTTCCATGGGTGAATGTGAGTGATCTAAAATGCTGGAGTGATTAAGCAGATCATTCTGGAGGTCTTCAATTAAAGAAAATGATTCTCTGTCCTCATTAGTGCTTGTCAGTTGAGGAATTTCATTACCTGATGGTAAAGTTCCATCCAGGAGGGCTTCAAGTTGGTTTTCCAAACTGACAGACAAGCTGGTTGTTGGTTCTAAGGACACAGGAGGTGGGGCCATTTGGATTTGTGGTGGTGGGCGGGATATCACTGTATTCACTGGCATTGTAGTGATGTTGGCTGTTACTGGTCTCATTTTAGAAATGGGAGATGGTTCCTCCTTTAGTGGTAGGGAAATCTCTGTAAAAAAATCCACCTCACTATTGAAATCAGAAATACAATGACATATATCCTTGGGCTTACAACTTCCACCCCTAAAAAAGCCCACGTGTGTGCATCTACAGTGAATTCAATAAAGTGAGTCATTTTCCTGTTCTGATAATACTAACACTACATACCTCAGACTATGTCAGGTACTGTGTGAACAACGAAGTATTTTAAAACAAGTTCTACTGTTAGTAATACTTGAGCCAATTAGAATATTTATATTGATGGAAAACCCTCCGA
Source organism: Todiramphus chloris collaris (assembly GCA_025345505.1). Taxonomy (NCBI): domain Eukaryota; kingdom Metazoa; phylum Chordata; class Aves; order Coraciiformes; family Alcedinidae; genus Todiramphus; species Todiramphus chloris. Next base: position 1,031,408 of record JANVCC010000039.1, on the reverse strand, counting down.
TTTGCTACATCTTAGCTTTACTTCCTTCATATTTATAGTTCTTGTAATTAGAATTATTGAACCAACACATTTCCTCATTTAGAGAAGAGTACTGGAACCAATTTTCAGTTCCATCCCTGTTTAGTACTGTGTCCACATGGATGAATTTAGTCTAAAAGATAACTGCTGTGATTAGGATGCATTTATTCTGGATTCTAGAATCTAAATTGTTATTTTGTCCAAAATTTCCGTGTAAGATAGTGGCAGTGACAATAAAAGGAAATAAAGCTAAGTTCCAGTTAATTATTATATGTAAAAGGAGTCCAAAAATAAGATTAGATATCCCTGAATATGCAAATAAATCCTCTAGCAGAGGTTATGTTTGCGCCAGCAAAAATATACCTAACAATATATTTTGCATCAGTTTTCCAAGTAACACCCACATCCTTAAAACCTGTAGGAGCATTTATTAAAATGACTGCTTGGTAAAGGAAAAGCATTACTAAACAGACCGTCTCACTCTGCTGAAGTACATAAACAAACTGAACATTTTCCAGTGCAGGATGCACTTATGTAAGTGTAAGATCCCTGAATGTTTACTTAATTTTTCATAAAAATGATCAGGAAATGTTTGCTTTTTTATTGCTACTTCGCAAATATGGAGCAGATGTTACCTTTAAAATCAAATAGCGTATAGTAATGACACTCAAAGCAAATATTTAACTTAGCACACCGATGCTCCCTAAATCCTCTGTTTCAGAGGTAGAATTTCTTTGAACTACCCATGCAATATTTTAATAAAAGCACTGAAAGCATTCTTTAATTTAGATTGATCTGTTCACTGCATAGGTCACTTGTCTACTTCATTTTCTTCAGCTGACTTAGCCATTTGCTTTGAAGGAGAGAAAATACTGTGATGTTTAGAATATGGCTAAAATCTTCTAATAGCCTACAGCCACTTCTGTCCTGGAATTCACTGCTGTTAAGATCCTTACATGACAGTAGTACAAAACATTAAGTTAACTGAATTGCTTGGCACCAGAACATTTCCCATATTGTAATGGCTTCTTAGTCTACAAAGCCTAATTACACCTCAAAGCCTCCTTCTTATACTGCATAGCTACTTTGTATTGTACTTTATTTATTTCAGTTCCTTTCTGACAACTCCCTTATTTTAACTGACACAGAAAGTTGCTAATTCATTGTCTCTATGTAGTTAATACATACTTTTTCTAATGTATCTTTGATGTTTTGAGTTGATAATACATGGTTACATTAATGAAATTTTAGTATCAAGAGCTTACAGACTCTTATGGACTTGCTCAGCTTTTCCAATTTTGATAAAATACATCTGCCCTAACCTCAGGTGTTATTTTAATCATTTGAACGCCACATGGATTATTGCAAAGGTCTGCCTGGGCTAATTCACAAGCAGAGAAGTTCCACAGCAGGTTGACTGTATGTTTTGATGAATGTTTTCTTTAATAGATAACTATTACAATCTTTCAGAAATACTAATTTCAAGTAGGCTGGATAGTTTCTACCTTGTGTCCCTGGAAGAATTATTTCCTTTCAATCCTTTGATTTGAGCAGTAAGTTTTTATTATCAAGTTTAAATCTCTGCATCACATAGGTGTCAATTAGCTTACCTCCGCTCTTGATGAGAATATCAAAAAGATCATCCATCTGCTGACTGTGTGCACTGGAAATCTGTAGTGCGTGAGAAAAAGGTTATTCTTTTTCATGTGCTATTTTTTCCTAAGCCGATTTATCCTAGCTTCTCTCAATAGCTCATAAGTACTAACCTATGATCAAGACTAAAATTCTTCATATGAAACTGTCAATCTAGAAAACAGAAATAGTTTGGAGAGACACTTGTAATCCCTGTGGTCAGTTTCAGTACAAAGGAATAGGGAAAAAAAATCTGAAAAGCAAGACAAAGATTTCATGAAGACAATCTATAAGAGAGGTGCAGAAAACTAGTGGTAGGAAGGAAGAATTACTAACCCTGTTTTGTACCAGGCTAAGTCTGGAATAACTGCAGGACTGTGGTGGGTGTACTCTGAACTGCTTTCTTTCAGAGATATCCTGTGAATAGCCATCAGGTAATCAGGTAAGATGCATTTTGTTAGGTATGTTTGGGCTTTTTTTTCTTCCTCCAATTTGTAGATTCCTGTTCTTTTTTTTTTTTTTTTTTTAAAAGGGAGGGAAGCTTTCCTCAACTGCTTATCTGTTTTAAACAGCCATCTCCTGAATATCTGAACCTTAAGCAAAAGGTTACAAAACCCCCACAAACCCATTCTTTCAAAAACACTCTAAAAAAAGTAGAGACTTCTATGATGGTCTCAAAACCAAACCTGTTTTTCAGAACATTAGCAATACTCTGTAGATGGGAAATAATTTGTCATCAGGAGATCTAGCTCTTGAAAAGAAGCCAGTAGGGAGGCTGTTCGTTAACTGGTAGCGATAGAGTCACATAAAACCTGTGGGCCTTCACTGGGAGGATGTCTTGCACATGCCAAGAACATATGAAATGGCATTAGAAATCCATGCTTCTGCTTGAGTGTCCTTCACCACAAAAACAGCAGTCACTACTAAGTCACTACAAGGTTCTCTCTTTTTGGATAGTTCTGAATCACATGAGGTTAGGGATGTTCATTAGTTTTTTCTGTCCTCCAACATGAAAGGGTATCACAGTAAACTGATGAAGCACTCTGTAGCTATTCATCAAGCTCACCGAACAGAGACTCTTTTCAAGCAAGCATCTATGCTCATGTGTATATATATATATATGTGTGTGTTTGCCTAAGTGTGTATAAACACACACACATTCTCCTTGAGTTTATTCACTTCGGAAAATATGAATATATTTTTTCTCTTAAGTCTGAAGTTTGAGTATTCTACATTCTTGAAACAAGTAATTTGAAGGCTAGTTATTGTTAAATAGCTATAGCAGCATTATCTCAATTATATGTCACTAACTGGATACTGTATCACTTATTAACATGTCTCTTGCTTTAATAAAAAGAATCACGAAACAGGAGTTCTGTAGTTAAATACAGTTATGAAAATATTAATAGGGTATATTAGAAAATCTTGACACCAAACAAAAAAAATAAAATAAGCAACATGTTTGATAATTCTAAAGAAAAAAAAAAGGTTTTAATACACTATACAGGAGAAAATAACTACCTCACGGTGTGTTGTCTGAATATTGCGGGTCTGTTTTATGGCCTCTTCATAACGAGGAGGATCTTTTGTCTTGGATACAGTGTTGTTGAAAAGAGATTGTTGAACAATGTAAGGCTGGGCTTGAGATGGAGATCCAGTCTGCACGAAATAACAAAATAATGACTATACAATAGATTTTACTGAATTCAAGATGTATCAAGTTCTAAAGATTATCCTACTTGTCATACAACTCTACATATTTACAAATAAAAATAGGATAGGTAATTACAGGGATACAATAGTAGTTTCTTTCACTCTCATACAAACATGCATATATGCATTATTAAAATATACAAAATAGTCTTTCTCCTTGAGTGAACTGCAGAGTCACATATTATTTAAGAATATTAATATAAAACTGAACATTATGGAATGTTGTTGGGCGAGCCTTACCTTATTAGGAGTAGTAGGTCCATTCTGCACAGAGGAGACCTGATTACCACCAGTTTGAACGTTAGAGTTTGATGTTTTATTAATAAAAGATTGTGAAGGTGTTGTAACTGGTGCAGTCTGATAGGAAAATACTGTATTTGATGTGGTAGGTGGAAAAACCTGTAAAGGATTTATAGATCAGTCTTAGGTTGTGTGGGTTTTTCTTCTGGTTTGTTTTTGTTTTTTTTTTTTGTTAATAACATTGGGTAAATGATATTAATAAAGTTAAAGAATTTATTTTTAAATTCTTGCTTCTTAAAACTCCCTATTAAGGAAATGTTATCTCTACTGATGTTTCCCTCTGATTATTTTTAACTCTAGAACAATTACTCATTGAAAAAAAACCTTTGTGCCATGAGATGCTTTCATTCATCATTGATAACTTAAACTATTTTCCTGCAATTTTTCTGGAAACCTGAGCAAAGTGCAATATAATTTTTCTGACATATATTCAGAAGATTATGTGAGTTTAATACGGTATGCATGATTTCCCCACCTAGTGGACAGCCAGTAAAATGAACTTATTTATGGACTGATAGAAACTAGTATATGTATCTAGACTTGTCCCATGCTGTGGATGCTGAAAAGCTGCTAGCAGAGGGATTTTCTCAGGTTCTCACAATATTCGGTGAGAGTCCTGCCTTTCTCGTGCATGCTATGAGAAACAGTAGGATGGTTTTTGTAAGCTGGACCAACACCTGGTGTTTTGCTAAGTTCTGTTTATGGTACATTGGAAAAATATTTTGAAATGGGTTTGTAGAACTTTAGCCAATCACCCTAGGAGATGGGTGATCACTGACCAATCGCCCTATGGGGCTAGGGTATATAAAATGGGGTTATAAATTAATAAAGTAGCTTCTTTTGCCTGCTCTTGCTCAATTTATGTGCTGCTGCATCTCTCCACTCCTGGTATAAACAGCGACACCATACTGCCTGTTCAAAGACAGAATGGTTTGTGCCATATAAATCTGATTTATTTTAACTATAGCTATCTGTGCGTAGTGAGGGAGAGGAAAAAGATAAAACTGATCAACTTGGGTATCAGCTGTAAGATTAGTTATAAATTTGGTTACTGGTATATAAACTTTTTATTTCTTCAAATGATAGTCCGGATACTCATTTAAAATGATTCCAAGCAGTATCCTACTTCTCATATTTTTAAGTAAAAGGGAGAAGAAGAGAAGCTATGAATGTATGAGTGCATAAGACTGTGATCACTATTAGGAAGACAAACTTCACTAAAAATCGTTAAATTAATCAGCAGTGTTACTCACGAGTTCATTAGTTCAGTCTGCCTCCCAAAATATCCAAGCCTTATGAAATAAAAACAGCAGACAGGTATGTCTAATGCTGAATGCATGAAGACTGTCCTCATCTATTCTATTACATCAGTATTTTACATTCTGATGTAAAATCCAGTGCAGCTACACTCCCTGGTTTCCTATGTAAAAGAACGCAGTAGACGTGTGAGAAGAACAGGTAGGACAGGCAGACTGCTCAGTTCCAGGACAGCCAGATGCAGACTGAAGGACTGCTGAGAACTATGTGGTCTCTATGACAACAGATATGTACAGGGGGAAAGACCAGAGAGTACCATTCTAAGACTAGCCCCTAACTAAATCCTAGAGAATTTGTGTGAAATCTGCTTTTTGGATATATGTCAGTTTTTACTTCTGTAAGATAATCTCATTGGCCATGAAATTAAACACACTGAACAAGCAGTCTGAAGAGTGATGTTGTTCATTTAGTTGTGTTCCCCTTTATTAGCCAGCTGCCTAGAGAATGGCAGGATATAATTGTACATCTTCTAGGATAAATTCTGATCTGGAACAAGAGCCTTAGCAGAAGCAGGTTAGAGGACACTGCACAGGTAGAAGCCCCAAATCACATCAGAACATGGGTTTTATGATGCACTTTTGTAAACTGAAATATAAACTTTTGAGTGCTCAGATATAACAGTTACATAACATACCATACCATAAGAATTATTCACTTCTGTATAGTGAAATTTCAGTTGTTTCTTAATTAGCCTTTCCTTGGGGCAGGCTGAAAAACCTTGTTGTCCTAAGTGATAGGAGCCTTGGAGTCAACAACACTGATACGGAAGCAACAAGGGTCCAAAACCAATCTGAGTTCCTAATAATGGACGTCAGCCTGGAAAAAGCTCAAAGGAGGAGAAAGCCTTTTTCTTTTGTGATGACTGGTGCCGATGGGTTATATCAGTTACCCTATGAACATGACTGGATTGGCACTCACAGCTGTGTACCCAGTGCTGACGAACATCTGTTTTGGAACAGGAAATTTCAGAGCTGACTGTTTTGTGTAGAGGGGAAGAGAAGGATCTCTCTCTGAATCATTCCCTGCATTCCTCGGGAAGAGATGTACTGTAGGTATGGCAGGACTTTGACTCACTGGAATTGCTGTCCTCAGTATCTGAGTTTATAGCTTGCTTTGTAAGCAGGGATTAAATCAACAAGGAAAGCAGGAGAATTAAAAGGAACTTCTGTAGAAGAATAAATCTCTGAAGCCATAAGTAGAAGTTTTCTCTTAAGAACTGCCTACAAGATTCTTCCACTTTGAGCCAGTGGCAAATAAAAGAAACTGACTGGAATACCTGGTATACCACTTGTGCCAAGCATAAGGAAGAACATAGCAAGAGTGAGGCCATAAGAGTACCACTAAGATAAAAATCTTTAGCTTTCTGTATTGATTTGCAAATGAAAAATAAAGTCCTGCCTGGACTAAAATTTTGGAAAGAGGAGGTACAAGGCCATTGTATCACACAGAAAAACACGGTACAGAGATGTTAGGTGACTCGATCATTTCTATATCACACAGATGACACACAAAAGATTGTAAAAGCACTGCCTAGAATTAGATTATGCAACTATATATCTTAATGCTTACTGCTATCCACAAACCTTTCTGATTTGTTGTGTCTGACCAAGTGCATGCTGCGTGATGGCATTTTGTTTCGATTGTGGAGTATGTATCTGAGGTGTTGTCTGGACCAGGCCAGAGGAAGAAATAGGAGCAGGTATTTGTGATGGGGTCTGTATTCCAGCTTGTGATTGAGCCTAAAGGATGAAGATAAAATAGTTGTGTTATTTGTATCTCACAGTAAATTACATCACATAAAAATCTAATGCATCAATTATGCAGAATAGCAATAGCACTTATTCTGAGAAGGATGAGCGTGAACTGTGTATAGGAGGAAAAATTTTCAATCTGTTTGGTACTGTAGTCCCAGCTGAAACATGGTGTTTATTTTGCCAACAAAGTCTGGGAAAGATAAAGACAAAGTGGAGAACAATGAAAACAGTAAGAGATAGAGAGCATAACCAGAAAGAAAGGACTGTAAGAACTGGGTTTGAGTAACCAGAAAGACAAAACTGATGATACAAGAAAAAAGTTGGTTTTAAGAAGATCATTGTAGTTTTTAATGGCCACTGGAAAGCAAGAAGCATGTCTAACCTCAGGAAAGACAATTTTAGCTGTTAGTTAGGAAACCTTTCTGCAATATCAGTGAATTGAAATATCAATACAAGCTGCTTAAGGTTATAACTGAATTTTAGAAGGATTTTAGAACAATTTAGACAAAGATATGACTGGGTGCATAGCTACCACAAATAGCTCTTGCACTGCAGACTGTGAGGCCGATCCATATCAGAGTTTTACAGCCCTCCTAAGTATTGCTAAGTATGATTGCACACATGCTAGCTAGCACCAAAGCCTGGGCCCAAAACATGCCAGAACAGCCAAGTAAATGCTAGAGCTGAAAGAATACTTTGCTGGCACAAGAATCATGTGGGTGGCATCTAGCTCTGTCCTAATAATATCACTGGGAAGCACAGGCTTAATCCTGCTTTAGAACAGCAGGTTAAACTGTTTGAGCTTGGTCAGGTTATTCTTATACCTCTTCATTTGTAACCTGTCTTGGTTTATGCTGTATTTATTTACTGTGACACTACCTATATAATCAGCCTAGAAATAAAGTTTGTGTACCTGCAGATTCTTTTTATAACTCTACAGGAGTTCTACAACCTAGCATTCACATTTTTAAATATAATGAGCTGTCAGCACACAAGGAAGTTCAAACACATGTTCTGCCAACAGGTATACCTCAAAATACTGGGTTTGTAGCTATCACAATTTGGGATTAACAAAATGGTGGTATATGCTGGTATAAATCAAAACCAACAGTGCTTTGAGACAGTACATGGTATGACAATTACTTTTCGGGCAAGAGTATCTGGGAACAAGAGTCTCAAAGAAAGCAAGTACTAGATGAACTTACAAAGAGATCATCTCTTAAGTTTTTCTACTCTTTTCCCTAAAGCAGAAACAGGCTAAGCCTGATTTTTAAGTTTATCTTGCAAGCAGCACATTTACCTGGTTATACTACATTATGGAAATAGTGCCATGCTGTTTACATGATGAAAAATAAAAACACCCTTACCTGCAACTTTATATTTCCAACTGGTAGCTGCACTGCAGTGGTAGAATTCGGTCCCTGGATAGAGAGTGGAAGGAGCAGCTGTGCAGTTCCCTGGGCAGTTAATAAAGCTTGAGGCTGGGCAACAACTGCAGTTTGCGGCTGCCTCTGGGAATTAACATAAAATTGAGAAATGGCATTCTGAGGTTCAGCTTTGGCTACAGGTATCTCCTGCTTGATAACAACTGCCTTTTTGGCAACAGGATTCTGGCCACTAGTATATACTGATTGTCCTAAAGAATGAATAGCTGCAGGTACAGACTGACTTGTACTAGAGCAGTCAGTAAGAGCATTTTCATCTTTGACAGCAGCACCGAATTGCTTCTGTTCCAAAGCAGCTGAGTTACTAGAAGTCTGAGACTGTTGCTGTTGTCCCCGTTTTTCAACCTCAAGTTGCATTTTTAGTACTTCCACAAGTTTTTGCTCCTGTTCCAGTTTCCTTTTGAGCTCTTCAATCTGCTTTTCTTTTTCTTGAAGCTTGCGATCCTTTTCTGCTACGTCAAGCTCCATGGTTGAGATGCTTCCACTGGTGCGATTCTGATTATCATCGCTCATATTTGCTCTTAGTGGTGAAGTACTTAAGAACTGGGATGGTGACATCATGGTCATCATTTCTGTGAAAGTATCTGTCATACTAGTGTCATCTGTGCTTAGACTAGATTGTTCTGAAGGAGAAGGAGATATAGGCAAAGGAGAGGTAATGTTTTCAGTATTTACTACTTTGCAGCCAGGTGCAGATGTTTTTTCTGGAGGTAAGTTGGATATTGTATTAGCTGCTGGTTTATTTAGTGTTGCAACTGGAAATGCCACAGTCACTTCCCCAGTGCTACCTGTGACCCCAGTAGAAGTGGTTAATGTAACTGAGCTACTAGTAGCAACTCCATTGTTATTAAGATCTTGATAGGGTTTCAGACGCTCAATAAGATCTGTTTTTGTTCCAGACACTGGTAAGCCCCTCAACTTCAACTCCATTTTAAGCTCTGCTACCTGAAATAGACCGTGATAGTAAAAAAATATAATATTAAAGCATATATACATTCAACCTTATTAACATCTTAAAAAGAAAAGATATTTTTAAGCATATTTGCTAGTTATTACACCTTTGTGTTCTGACAGTGTGCATGATCTGTGAGCACATTTCCATGATGTGCTACTTGCTTTCACCATTGAGGTGGCCAAAACCTTAGTCTTGTTCAGTTATTGTACAATGAATAGTAACAAAGTGATGTTGATTTTTCATAAACAATTTATAATGGGAAAATGATCGTACAGCTCCAAAAACTTCTGAAGCAAACCTGTAGAACAGAGCAGCGGTGCAGAGAAAAGCACTGAATGCTAGCATGCTGAACCCCGTTGGTACATCACCAGGGCAGAGAGATCTATTTCTGAGAAGTTTTGCCAGGTCAGCTGGATGATTCAGTAGACCCACAAACACAACAGGCTCTCTCTCTAATTATCAAACAGTTACAGCTATGTGTCATCTTTTATAAACATAAAAAGTATAACCTGTCAAAATTGAATTTCTGATAGAAAAACGTTCTCAATTTTATAGAATCACAGAATGGTTTTGGTTGGAAGGGACTTTAAAGACACCTCCCACTAGATCAGGTTGATCAAAGCCCTGTCCAAACTTGTCTTACACACTTCCAGGAAAGGGGGATCCACAGCTTCACTAGGCAACCTGTTCCAGTGTCTCACGATCCTCACAGTGAAGAATTTCTTCTTAATATCTAGTCTAAATCTACCCTCATCCAGCTTAAAGCCATCACCCTTGTCCTTGTAAAAAGTCCCTCACCACCTGTCTTCTCGGTCCCCTTCAGATACTGGAAGGTGTCCCTGGAGCCTTCTCTTCTCCAGGCTGAACAGACCTGTCCCCACAGGGGAAGTGCTCCAACCCTCTATCTTTGTGGCCCTCCTCTAGACTCACTCCAAAAGATCCATGTCCCTCTTGTGCTGGGGGCTCCAGAGCTGGACACAGTACTGCAGGTAGGGGCTCACCAGAGCGGAGCAGAGGGGGAGAATCACCTCCCTTGATCTGCTAGACACACTTTTCTTGATGCAGCCCAGGATATGGCTGGCCTTCTGAGCTGCAAGTGCACAGTGCACTTGCGCAACATCATGTTGAATTTTTCATCAACTGACATCCCCCAAATCCTTCTCCCCAAGACTGCTTGGGGGCGTGTTTTTCAAGCTTACTTTTCAACAAGCTTACAGACAAATGGAAGTGCAAATGTGTTGAGTGTAAATTAATTCTGTGCTTCAAAATATCAATTATAAAAGGACAGTCACAATGAATGGCTTCTCTTTATGCTATACATACACCGCATCAAACTGTAGAGTTTTTGGGCTATGTGTATGTTAGAACCACCTCTGAAAAAAGAAAAGGTAGTGACCTTAATAATATTTCAGTACTTGGTCAGACTAGAATTTCAAATTATAGGTCTTCATGATTTGGAAAGGATGAAAAGTCACAACAATCCATTCAGCATCTCTGAGAACCACAGCAATATTATGTTAAATAACTGTCTACCCCCACTCTGGTATCCTCTCCACTTGCTTGAGAGTGCATTCCAATTTTCTGGTTTTTCAACAACGCACTTCTGAATTCTTAATCAGAACCAATTTAGACGATTCAGTGCTAAAACCACCAGTAGCAGGTCTCCAAGTATGGCTTATGTTACTGTTACCGCATTAACAGGAATACCTATAAATTATGCAGAAATGTTTAAGTGAACAGATTTCATTACAGCCAAGCACGCACAAATTCAGATATTAACTGAAATATCTTAAAAAGTTAATACTTAATAACTAAAAAGATTGAAAAGATTATTTCAAACACTGTTGTTTGAATTGCATTTTACAGACTTGTTTCATATTAAAAGATTGGCTTTAACTGCTGACAATACATTACTGTCTTGAGAATCTGATCTCACTCCAATCCCTCAAAAACCCAACAACTTGGTAAAGGAAGGGGGAAATAAATAAACTGCCACTAGATGTCCCTGTGCCTCTGCTCAGATCTGGCATATTTAAGTAGATGCTATTAGGATCTGAATCTAAACCTCCACAAGCTTCTTCAGATTCATTTTCATTAGGTCCCTCACACTATTAACTCCTGTTAATGCATTTCTGAAAGAAGAAAAACCTATGCCATGCTGTCATACTACAGTTTAATCAGTTTACACGTTATAAATAACTTCAGGAAGCTTTTATGAAATGTAAAGTTCCTTTTCAGATGTCGCATTGAAGAAGATCTCTTATTTTCCATTCTCTTTTAGTAGTTATTTCTGTGTTGGCTTTATAGCAGTGACCTCTCCAAATATGTTATTAAGGCATCATTTAATTTATACTGCTTAAGTAAACCTCTTCACTGATATAATGAATTGTCATGAGGAAATTACTGTTCCAGTATTTGAATCTGACAGGGTTAAATCTTCACATGAAGTGCACCTCATACTTTATCCAAGTTATCAAATTATGTACCTGTGCAATCTGTCTGAAATTCTTCTTTCTCTTCAAATTCTTTGTGAAAGAAATATCTTTTCTAGAACACAGGCATGTGAGGGGGCTAAATAAAAATAAATATTTGCACGTAGAAGTTGTGTATAAAAACTCTGACAATCTTATTCTATAAGTTTTCATTGGTAAATTTTATCTAGGCTTATTCTTGACAGTAAAGGTTTGCATGTTATGACCTACAGTGATGCACAAGCAAGGACAAATCCCTCTTATTTATTACCTTCAAGTCATCCAGGCTTGACGGTAGAGGTCCTGGTTTCCGACTAGGAATATTACTATTCTGTCTTGGTGAGCTGGCAGCTGATGTTGGTGTACTGTTGTTCAAAGTATTCAGTGGCGTATTCGCGTTGTTATTCTGTTTGTCATTCAGTGGCCTTCATGTGATAAGAAAAAGGGGGACAATAATTTCAATGCTGAATATATTATGTTTTCAATCAAAAAGCTGTGATTCTGAATCTAGTGTCTGGGAAGTTAATGAACAAATTAATATTTTTTACAAATACATATTTAACATAAAACTATCATTAAACCTTTTCAATATAACAGCACAGAGAAGAAAACATAATAGAGTAATGTGTTGATATTTTTTCTCTTCAGGGTTAAGGGTTCATAGTTTTCATTACTTTGGTGGCACCCGTGAAGTATGGCATGCAGAATCAGTTTACACAAATTAATCACCTGCTAGGGCAACTAGTTAGTTTTTTGTTGACATCAATAAAAAAAGCCCACAATATTGAACTCATATATGTATTAACCCTACATACATGCTCAATGTTCATACATAGTAAAGACTGATGTGAAGGCAGTTTACTCTGAAGACATCAGCTGTATTCATTACAAGAATCTCATACAAGAATCTCAAAATAACTGTTAAAAAATTAAAAATGCCATAATTTACACAACATACCATAAATCAGCTATTTTCAAATGATTTATGAAGAAACGTTTCTGAAATGTCAGCAAATGGAACATAAGAAGCGTGGGTAAGCAGGCAGAAACCTCTCTAGTCAAAATGTTAGGATACATGGCAATTATAAATATAATCACAGATGGCATCTTTAACTTTTCCAGACTCACTTGCTAAGGAAAAATAACTCAGTGAAAATGAATTTAAAAAACCCCCAACAGTTGAAATTAATTTGAATTTAGGATTGCATGACTGGGGCATGTTACACTGTAAGAACTTCTAGGAAAAGGTTGGTCTTAGGTGGTGAGAATCAAACTCAACAGACAGTCAGCTTCTCATTTTGCTATAGAGTGCTGGCAGCTCTTGGAAGATTTCTTTTTCTGACTGCTTCTAGCTATAAATCAGAAGGTGCACTACTCACCATTAAAAGTGCTCAAAGTCAACACTGATGAGGAATTCGTACAAGCATTAGAGATGAGACTATAAACAATATACATACCTATAACATATTTCAGTGAAAAGAGCATCAAAATGTTCTTGCTTTCACATAAATACTTTTGAATTTCAAATATGCATCTGATCAGATAAAAATGTATCTGACAGGTAGAAGGTTTTGTTTCCATGCCAAACAAAAACAACTAGGACCACTTAAAAGGCTTCTAAACAAGAAAACTACCTCATCACCTTGTTAAATGAGGCAAATAATACCCACAGTGATGCACGTTGCCATTTAAATTTTTCTGCGTTCCAAACATCCCAACATTTGCAAAACACATTTATGTCTAAAGCACAGAGTCTGTAACTAATGCATGTATTTTTTCTTTAAAGGACACAAGCAATGCTTCACATACTTCAGTGGTGCAGGTAGAATTGTCTGGTAGTTGTAGTGTTGTTGCTGTTGGCTCAGGATCTGCAGCTGCAAAAACAGTTGCTGCTGTTGTAGCAGACGAGCATAGTTGGAGTCCATCTGTGGCTCATTTTTCTCACCTTTCTGATCAGGTGGAATATATTGGTGATATTTTAATTTTTTAACCCTTGGCTTAGGTTCTTTACATTTCTTGCTCCGATGCTTATCGTTTGGGTTCTTTGGGTGGCTTTGCTGTTTATGGATGGAAAAGATTGAAACAACTATAACAGACATCTCACTTACAAGCAGTTATGCAAGGTACAAAGATAAAGTGTACAGGAGCGCATTTTCTGAAGACAGTTGCTGAATGGAATTAGCCCTGCAAACCTGCACAAACGCATTGCTTACCATCCTTGAGAAGTTATCAAATTCCAGCTGGCTTATACTGAGCACAAGAAGAGGTCATCAAATCACAGTTGGTGAATGCTTTATTAACAGATGGCACAAATGAAACTAAGAGATTCTGTCAGTCATGACTTGTCATTGCAAAGAGGCATTCTTCTTAAACAGCTAAGTTCAAAGCCACTTAGCACTTTGTACAAGTAAAAGCTAGTATCTTATAAGTCAGTCTATAAACATTTGCAGGTCAGAAGTATTTCCAGGTCTAGATTAACATCACGGACAGAGAGTCCTAAAAATTACAGGATTAGTCTTATGAAACTTACAGCACTTTCCTTATTAGCAATCACTGCACATGTGGTAAAACTCTTCTGTCACAATGTCTTTGAAGTAATTTTGAGTGAAAAGCTGAAGGCGGTTACCTAGTCATACAGAAGGTGTCAAAGCAGAAATCCTGTGTTGATTCATGCACATCTAATACACAGCCAGTTCTGGGGGCTATCAGAACTAGTCATTAAGGTCCTGTATTAACTAAGCTGGTGCAAGTCCAGTGATTTCACTGGATATAGCTGAATTTGTACTAGAAATTGACTATTGTGAACAGTACAACCCCCCCCATAACCTAGGAAGTAGTAGTTAATGATCTGCTCCTGCACCTTGATGCTCATAAGTCTATGGAGCTGGATGGCATTCACCCTAGAGTACTTAGGGAGCTGGCAGGAGAGCTCACCAAGCCTCTCTCCATCATTTAACAGAAATCCTGGTCAACAGAGGAGGTACCAGGTGATTGGGGGGTGGCTGATGTGACAACTATCTACAAGAAGAGACAGAAGGAGGATCCGGGGAACTACAGGCCTGTCAGCGTGACTTTGGTACCTGGAAAGATCATGGAGAGGATTATCTTGAGTGAGCTCTCATGGCAATTGCAGGGAAGCCAAGGGATCAGGGCCAACCAGCATGGGTTTATGGCTTTTTTGCTTAACAAACCTGATCTCTTTCTATGACCATGTGACTTGCCTTTTGGATGGGGGTAAGGCTGTGGATTTTATCTACTTGGACTTTAGTAAGGCCTTTGACACAGTTTCCCACAGCATTCTCCTGGAGATACTGGTAAATCATGGTGTAGACAAGTGTACTCTTCACTGGCTTAAAAACTGTCTGTCTGGCCGTTCCGAGAGAGTTGTGATTAATGGGGTGAAATCCAGCTGGCTGCCGGTCACCAGTGGTGTTCCTCAGGGATCAGTTTTGGGGCCAGTCTTGTTTGGCATCTTTATTGATGACTTGGATGTGGGGATTGAGAGCACCCTCAGTAAGTTTGCAGATGACACCAAATTGTGTGGGCGTGTTGATCTGTTTGAGGGTAGGAAGGCTCTGCAGAGGGACTTGGACAGGTTGGATCGGTGGGCCAAGGCCAATTGTATGAGGTACAACAAGGCCAAGTGCCGGGTCCTGCATTTCGGTCAGCAGCACTACAGGCTTGGGGATGAGTGGCTGGAAAGCTGCCCAGCAGAGAAGGACCTGGGGGTGCTGGCAGACAGCCGGCTGAAAATGTGCCAGCAGTGTGCCCAGGTGGCCGAGAAGGCCAACAGGATCCTGGCTTGTATAAGGAATAGCGTGGTCAGCAGGAGACGGGAAGTTATCGTGCCCTTGTACTCAGTCCTTGTGAGGCCTCATCTTGAGTACTGTGTTCAGTTCTGGGCCCCTCATTATAGGAAAGACATTGAGGTGCTGGAACGTGTCCAGAGGAGAGCTACCAAGCTCGTGAGGGGCTTATAGAACAAGTCATATGAAGAGAGGCTGAGGGAGCTGGGCATGTTGAATTTGGAGGAGGCTGAGGGGGGAACCTCATTGCCCTCAACAACTACCTGAAAGGAGGTTGTAGAGAGGTGGGTGTTGGCCTCTTCTCCTTAGTTACTAATTACAGAACCAGGGGAAATGGCCTAAAATTGCAGCAAGGGAGGTTTAGATTAGATATTAGGAAGAAATTCTTTATGGAGAGAGTGGTGAGGCACTGGAACAGCCTGCCCAGGGAGGTGGCTGAGTCACCATCCCTGGAGTTATATAAGGAACAAGTTGACATAAGTGCTTCATGACATGCTCTAGGGGCAGGCATGTAGGGGCTTGGGGGTTGTGGCGCTTTGTTTTGGTTTTTTGTTTGTTTGCTTGTGGGGTTTTTTCGGTTTTGTTTTTTTTTTTTTGGTTGGTTGTGTTGTTGGGTTTTTTTCCCCATAATGGTCAGGTATTTAGGTGGTTTTTGTAGGTAGGGTTGCTTGGTGATCTAGGAGGTCCTTTCCAACAACAACCATTCCGTGATTCTGTGATTCTATTAGAGGTCATCCTTGTAAATTTAACCAAGAATTCATTTAGTGTAGTTAGGTAGATGTCTACATACATATAATCCTTACGCAGCTAAAGATCTTTGCCAAAGTTCCCGAAATGAAACATTACAGAAATCTTCTAACGTAAGCCCCTGTCTAATTGTATTTGAAGTTTTCCATGCTGCTGTCTAGGTCAGCGCAGAAAAGAGAAATGAGTATGTTCTTCTGATATTCAAATACAAGAATACGGTAACTTCTATCACACAGTCCGTGTGATAGAAGTTCTACTTATACAATAAATGAATTATGGAAATAGTCGTTGAAAAGGAGCAATGGTGTTCACCAGTTTGGTTATAGGTAGACTATGAATGCAGTTGCCTCTGTTCCTATTAAATTATTCTCCATACAAACTATATCAGAATAGATTAGTTTCACCAGAAGAAAGTAGAAACTCAATATTGCAAAAAATCTGTTGTCCTTATGTTTTAAAAACTTCCAGAGCAACTGAATGCACGATTCTGCTTGAAAACTTTTGTCAACTGCATTAGAAGCACCTCTTGAAACAATGAGCCAGTCCCCACAAGTGTTTATGGTTAATCTTGGAGTATAAAAGCTCTCAGTCAACCCAGTATGTTCTCCTGAACACTAATAATTGTTAGTTATAGGCACTGTAATATTACTTGTGTAGTTTTTCATTAAATATAGCACTGGAAAAGGACACAGATTAAGAACAGAGTCCTCAGATGCCATCAGTGCAGATACCTACCTTTACTAACGTTGGCCCAGGCTTTGCTGCAGATACAGTATTTGTGGTCAGGGTGGTTGTAGCAGTACAACGTGTAATGTGCTGTTCAATTGTAGAGGGAGTTTTGAGAAATTCAGGAACTGGAGAGGTTAAAGGTGGATACTAGTATTAAAAAAAAATAAGGAAAAAGAAACATTAAAAACATCCACCATCTGAATAATTGAAAACATGTTAATAGTTTAAGACAATTTACTGTCATGTCAAACTCATATAGTATTTTTAAGAGGAAAGGCAAAACCAGGACTTTGTGTACATTATGGCAGACTTCAAATATAGCAAATAAGATTAAACTGGTTTCTTACGTTGACTTCTTAGTTTGCATTTTAATTACTGCATGTAAATATAGCCAAAATCTCTTTTTACTAGTACAGATCAGTTTCACCAAAGCAAAAAGTAATTGATTTTAATACCAATTTTTGTAGCATATAATAAACAACACTTTTTTTTGTAGTATATAATAACTAACACTTTTCATACTGATTATTATTTATTTTTCTGCAGGTAAAAAGAATGATAAGCAAAAAAGACTTGTAACAACATACAAAAAAGACCTCAGGAAGGGCTTTGTTTTCATAACCTTTATTTACACTGTTTTAATTTACAGAATTCTTTTCTCCTTTTAAAGTACATGAAAACAAGTAAAGAAATATCATGAAAACATTTCCTTTCTGCCTTTCTTACGAAATCATAGAAAAGAGCTGGAAGAATTTTCAGAAGTAACCTCACTCATTCAAGTAAAGAACATTTTACTTGAATTGCTCCTCACATCTATTTTTCTCTGGTTGGTAGCCCAGAATCAGGTTAACTAATTGATGCCAGTTCTTGACTTAATAATTGCAAAATTTTTCTAGAACTGACAGCTGTCATTGAAGTACTTTTGCTCCTGGCATAAGGATAAAAAAAATCTTCTCTTCAAGGTAGTCAGTCAGAATTACAGGAAAGAATTATATTAAATAAATTTATTTTCTTGTTAGCATTACCAAGTTTCATATATGAAGAACCAAATAATTAAAGATTTTAAGAACTAATTTCCATACTTTTATATGCAACTAAGTACAGCAAAATAGTTCAGACAATATTTTAATTAGAAATAAAAGGAGAGATAATGGTTAAAAATAATTAAAGGAAGAATGAGAATGCACTGGTAGCAATTGTTAGCAGAGATACCACCACTTGTTACTCTGCTTGAAGCAACATTAAAATTTGCTCCTAGACACACTACACATATACTGAAGCAACTGAAGTCACACTGCTTTATTACTATAGAATCAACGCCTTCACTGTGCTTTTCTGTCTGTGAAGTCAGAATCTTGTGTACACAAGGAGAATCTTACCTCCAAAACTAGTACTGTCAGAAAAGCCATGAAGGTCAAACATCAACATACAAAACCAAACTTCTTGTTTCAGAATGATCATGCAGCAGCAGAGCAGATGTATTTTGAAGAGTTAGCATTTTATTTCCATGATAACCACATCTCTGCTTGTGTCAAGAGATGCATTTCCTATGTATTTGAGGGTCAGCACAATTATATTACTGTGTAGGTACAATCCATTAGCCTGAACTTTACTGAGTTTGTTCCCTTGCTGTTACGAAGATCATGTGTGTAATTTTTTCTGTAAAGTTACAAAATTCCAGATAGGCTTAAGACTTTTTTTATTCTTCTTCTTTTCCTGACACCACTATGAATACCAGAAAATTCCCCAACATTTTCCTACATAACAACCAAACTTCAATGAGCTTAACTTTGTCATATGATTTTTTTTGGTGGTTTCTGATTGAAAACCTATTTCCTTCTGTAGTGAATATCCCTCTGATAGGAGATAGACTCTGTACATAAACAGATATATGCCCTTATTTTTACAGCTACACAAATGAAGTTTTATTCTTCTCTCACAAAACAGATTTTTCATCCTCTGATCACTCTTTCTTGCTTATGTTACAGTTTTCATTAGTCTTTCTTGAATATAAGTAATAGAGATGTATAGGATATTCCATATGGGGTCTCACTGCATCCTTACAGTAAGTTATCACATTTATTGGAATCATATCTCCTGACATGCTTGCAATTTTATGGAGGAAGTCCACAGTAACTCACAGTCACTTCACTGCTAACCACTGCACCCCAACTGTCTTCCTCCTCAGTTTTCTCTTGTATCAGAGTCCCCCAGGTTTCCACATTTCTTTTTCATGGGAAGGACAGGTGAGTATTTTTCTTTTTAAGAGCTATTCCATTCTATTGGAATTCCATCTCTCTCATAAAAGCCAAATCAACCAGTTCTTTCTGCATAGCAACAATCCAACTCTGTGCTAACTATGCCTTTCAACTTCTGTTATATGACCCATTCTTATATCAAGGTTGTTAATGGTAACATGAAACCAGAATGTCCCCAAATCAACTCCTGCAGAACAGTGTTACCAACTTCCTTTCAACTCAACATTTTCCCTTTCTGTCTTACCCCTGCTAATCTCCATCTTCTCCAGTTTTGCTAGTGTTGAGTACCATACAGTATTAAATCCAGATAGATGAGATCTGTTGTTCCAGTGTTGAAGAAAGCAATTAGATCACCTAGTACAATATTCCTTTTATAAAAGCTCATCCATTTCTCTTGTATTCCTATCAGTAAATACCCTTTTTCATCTGAATACATCCTGAAACCTTGCATTCTAATAAAGTCAGACAGGTACTTCTCCCTAATTCATTTCTTCCTGTGCTCTACTATTTTTCCATGAGATTGTACCACAAAGGACTTGTATCAGTTTGCTAAAAACACCTGGTACACATTTTGCGACTTTATGTCTTGCTTCTTTTGTATTTCTGGGATGGCAGTTCTCAAGCTGCCAGGCTGTACGCACTAAGCTCTCTCCCTTTCGCTTACAATTACATTGTAATAATTTTCCCTTCTATCTCTGTGCTTCTTTTCTACACTTGCTGCATCTCCAACTGTCAGCTGCCAACAGCTAGCTTGCTGTAACCTATCAAAACTGTACAGTTGTTTTAATCCTTCTGTAGTACAGCCATCCAGAGGAAAAGCTCCCAATACTGCTGTTCTAAATTGCATGATGTAGTATGCTATGCCTAGTCACTGAAACATGCACATGTGCCTGCCTTGGGGTTGTGTCAGTTTACGGTGGCAGGCTAAAGATATAAATGCCTCTATTTGTATATCTAACTTTCAAAGCGTTTGCTCTGGAAAGCATCTGATAACTAGACAGTATCTGTTATTTGCTGGACTTGCATAAGAATTGGCAGGGGATGTCAGCAAGACTTACCTTTAAAAAAGGGTTCTGTATGCTGTATTCCAACATATTGTGTGCCTGTTGCTATCAAGTTTAAAAGGCTTATTTTAGTTATAGCATTACCATTTAAAAACGCACTTTGTTTTTGAATCAAAGTGTCATTGTTACAAGTTGAAGAACAACAGGTGCCAGCTGCTACAAGGATAGTGCACCAACAGCCATATTGCACAAAATGAGACTTAGCTGATTTGTCAACTGGAGAGACAAGCTATCATCTGTAAAACCCACTCACCTTTTAATAGCCATGTGTGGCTAGTGAAAAAGTCTGATGGAGGGTGGAGGTTAACAGTAGACTATCGTGGCCTGAATGAAGTGATGCCACCACTGAGAGCTGCTGTAGAGCTACAATACAAATTGAAGTCAAAGGCAGCCAAACGGTAATGCTACGGTTGACATTACTAACACATTTTTCAATTCCTTTGGCAGAAAAGCACAGGCCATGGTTTGCTTTCGTATGGAGGGGTGTCCAGTACACCTGGAACTGACTGCCCTAGGGGTGGAAGCACAGCCCTATCATTTGTCACAGACTAATTTGAATTGCACTGGAAAAGGCAATGCCCCTGAACATCTACAATACATTGATGACATCATTGTGTGGGGCAACAAGGCAGAAAAAGTGCTTAAGAAAGGGAAAAGAGTAATTCAGATTCTTCTGAGAGTGGGGTTAGCCATAAAGAAAAGAAAGGTTGAGGGATCTGCAAGAGATTCAGTTCTTGGGAATAAACTGGCAGGACGGACGCCATCATGTGCCTATGGATCTTGTCAACAAGATAGCAACTATGTCCCCACCAGCAAACAAGAAGGAAACACAAGCTTTCCTGGGCCTTGTGGGGTTCTGGAGAATGCACATTCCAGTTATAGTCAGCTTGTGAGCCCTCTCTATCAAGTAACCTGAAAAAAGAACCATTCTGAGCGGGGCCCTGAGCAACAAGCTTTTGAGCACATCAAACAGGAGATGGCTCGTGCAGTAGCTCCTGGGCCTGTTCAGACAGGACCATTGGTGCAAAATGTACTCTACACAGCAGCTGAGGAGCATGATCTCACCTGGAGCCTCTAGCAGAGAACATCAGGAAAAAATTGCAGTCAACCATTAGGGTTTTGGAGCCAGGGGTATTGGGGATCAGAAGCCCACTACACCCCAACTGAAAAAGAGATACTTGCAGTATATGAGGGGATTTGAGCCGCTTCAGAAGTTGTTGATACTGAGGCACATGTCCTCTTGGCACCATGATTACTTGTGCTTCACTGGATGTTCAAAGGAAACATCCCATCTATACATCATGCAACCAGTGTAATATGGAGCAAATGGGTACTGTTTATCATGCAATGAGCTCAACTGGGGAAACCCAACAATCCAGGGATCCTGGAAGAGATCATGAACTGGACAGAAGGCAGAGATTTTAGAGCACGGCCTGAGGAGGTGACTGCCACATAGTAAGTTACCAGGAAATGAAAGGTGTTATGCTTTGTTTACTGATGGATCCTGTTGTGTGGTAGGAAATCATGAGAAGTAGAAAGTCGCTGTGTGGAGTCCCACAAGACAAGTCATTGAGGCCACTGAAGGAGAAGGCGAGTCAAGTCAATTTGCAGAAGTGAAGGTGATCCAACTAGCCCTAGAGACTGCTGATTGAGAAAAGTCGCCAGTGCTCTATCTCCACATTGATTCCTGGATGGTGGCTAATGCCTTGTGGGGGTGGCTGCAGGAGTGTAGAAGACCAATTGCCTCACAGAAGTAAACCCATCTGGGCTGCTGCATTGTGGCAGGACATTGCTGCCCAAGTGGAAAACGTGGCTCTAAAGGTACATCATATAGATGCTCATGTGCCCAAAAGCTCTGCCACTGAAGAACACCAAAACAATGAACAGGTAGATAAGGCTGCCAAGATTGAAGTAGCTCAGCTGGACCTGCACTGGGAGCATAAGGGTGAGCTACTTGTAGCTTGATGGGCCCGTGAAACATCAGGACATCTAGGGAGAGATGCACCATACAGATGGACTCGTGATCACCTGAACACGGAGCCATCACGCAGGTCACTCACAAATGTGAAACTTGTGCCGCAATCAAGCGAGCCACGTCAGTAAAGTCTCCCTGGAGTAGAAGGCTAGGCCTGGCAAATCGACTATATGGGCCCACTGCCATGAACACGTCAAGGTAAGTGCTACATACTCACCATAGTGGAAGCTACTCCTGGTTGGTTCAAACCATACCCTGTAAAGCATGCCACTGCCTGAAACACCATATTAGGCCCGGAAAGGCAAATTTTGTGGCACCGTGGTACTCCTGAAAGGATTGAACAGGACAACAGGACACATTTCCAAAATAACCTTCTAAATTCCTGGCATTGAGCGGGTGCATCACATCCCATATCACCCACAAGCCTCTGGGAAGACTGAAAGATATAATGGACTGTTAAAGGTTATGAAGCACTGGGATATAAATTTGGTGGAAGCCACTCGGCTGGTTAACAGCAGAGGATCTGTTAGCCCTCCTGGTCCTGCCCAAACAAAACCCCTATGTACGATGGGAGGAGATAAGGTCCCTGTAGTACACACAGGGAAGTGGCTGGGGAAGGCAGTGTGGATTGCTCCTCCCTTGGGAAAGGGCAAACCCATTCATGGGATTGTCTTTGCTCAGGGACGTGGGGAGTATTTGGTGGGTAATGCAGGAGGATGGGGTGACCTGGTGCATACCTCAAGACCACCTAACCTTGGGGGAAAAGTAAAAATCTGTGACGTGAGTTGTGTGTTGCAGAAAGTGCAGCAAAGAGGGGACTTTGCAAAGAACCTGAAGACTGTAATGATGATCTAAACTTAGGCTGTGCTGGTGCCCAACAATCAAACATACTGTCTCTCCTGTCCCAAACATCCATCCTGATGGCGCTCAAGTTATCACCTGTTTGTGACCATCTGGAGTGGAGAAAACCCATGTTAATGAGGGAATAATATCTATCTTAAAGGACAGAGGATAGTAGTTAATAAGAATGTATTGATCTGTATGTTGGGTATGAAGATGGTTTAGAGTACATAGATTAAGATGAAAAAGTTGGTAAAAAGGAATTTCACTAATTGCAATTAGATATGATGGAAAAGTTAAGATATATTATATGGGACCTAAGCATGATGCAAATGGTATGGAATAAGAGGTGGAGATTGTATTGGATCTGATGGAGCTGGAGTTAATTTTCCCCATAGCAGCCATCCCAGTGCTGTACTTTGCACTGAGAGCTGGAAAGGTGCTGATAACACACCCATGTTGTGGCTGTTGCTGAGCAGGGCTCCCACAGCACCAAGGTTGGTTTTCCAACATTCTTCCTGCAGTGGGATGGGGTGGACAAGAACCTGGGAGAGGACACAACTGGGACAGCTGAAACAAACTGACCAAAAGGATATTGCATTCCATATGACGTCAGCTTAACAATAAAAGCTAGAAAAGGGAGGGGGGAACTGGATGGGGATGGGACAGCACCCATCTACTTGTCCTCCAAAGCAACCACTATGCATTGGAGCCCTGCCTGACAGAAAACGGGACAGACATCACCTGCTGATGGGTAATGTAGAGAATAAATCTTGTTTTCTTTTGCTCTGCTCACAGCTCTTCATTAAAGTGCCTTTGTCTTAACCTATGAGTTTCATCTTACTTTCTTCCCCCTGGTCCAGCTGGTGGGGGGGGGGGAGCGATAGAGCAGCCAAGGTCAAACCATCACAGTCAGGTACAGTATTACCATAAAGCCCAGGAGAATTCTAATGATCTCATGATTTTGTGTGTTTGATACTTCAGCTTATTCATTACATAATATTTTACCATCCATCATTCTAATCCTTCTTGAATCTGAACAAATAACTTAACTTCAAATATACTATGTAGCAACGCTTTATAGGCTAGGAAAACAGCTCCGTAATGACAGCACAGAACTCTTTACAGAGAAGTTAGTAACTTTCAAAAAAATAAAAACAAACCAACAACCCCCCCATCTCTTTAATTCATATCACTTGAAAACCATGGTGTTGAACATCCTCCTCTTGCCATAAATTACTTTCTCCTTATGTTAGTTGTACTCCTAAACTACAAAGGATTAACAGCTACATGAAATACAAAGCTTTTCACAGACTTCGCAATTCTACCTGCAAGTATTAGATGAGGCAGTGAACTATGCGTATCACTTGATAAATTTTTAAATGAAAAAAGTTAAATTAACAGGTCTCTACTTATTGATTAATTCATATGTAAAAAAAAATATTTCCTCTGAACAGATCTTCTATCTCCAGTTACAGATAATATGATTTCCGGACCCTTTCTTCTAATTGCAAACAAGCATCTAGCAAGTCAACAAGCTGCACTGTATATACTAAGAACACAGTCATAATGTTCTGTCCTGTCAAGCAAAATACTTCAGCTGGTTTGAACATAACTGTTTAATATCTTCAGAACTGTGAACACCACAATTTGATCTATTTAGAGTGGTGTGGTTAAAATGCCTAATCTTTTCCAGATACAAATACATCAGGTTAAAACAAGTTTTAGATCATCCGTCAAAGAGAGATGAAGGTTCTCAAAGTTATGTTACATCCTCTAAGGCATGGAAATGCGTGGAGGTGGAAGCCTTGAAAAGAACTCTGGCTGCACCCCACTGTTTTCAAAACATTGCTTGTATTTTATGTTGCACTAAAATGTAAAATTTGTCAGAGGAAATTAAAAGAATGAAGAAGCAATTACCCAGACACATCTTTTGTAGAGACATGTTGTGCTGTTATTCTTTATTTCAAAAGTAACAACAAGGTAAGCATCTGTTTTATTCTGCAGAAGAGGAACTTCGCATTTTAGATCTGTGCACAGAGGCAGCTGTAGTATGTTATGAAATCCATAAGCAAAGGATTGAAGTTCTATCTGAAGTGCTTTGTCAATCAAGTTCAAGTGCTCTGTTATTTTATTGCTGCAATCACATATCTATCTTATGCTTCCTACTTGAAAAGCTTTTGGCATGTATCGCTTTTAGTATTTTTATTTAATTCTCCATTAGGAACTTAACTCTTCACTTAGGAATCTAATTTCATGTGGTTTGTTTTCAATTGATTCAACACATTATATTTTCTTGTCATGAAACTCAATTCACATCTTAATCTGTATGTTAGAGAACAATGAAATAAAATGGATGTGCTGTACTTCGTGTCGAATGTTGTTCTTGAATATGAACTTTGCAATACTTTTTCTATCTACTGTAGTAATAAGAAAACTGAGAAGAGTAATTCCTGAATTACTCACTTGTCAAGTGTCCATTAAGACAATAACATCTTTGGAGTACAAACAATATTTAACTCACATTTAACTGTTTAATCTTGCATAACTTTATTCAGTAAGAACTCAATACTCAGTTCTGTCTTATCTTTTGTTCCAGTCTTAATTTATAAACTGCAACACAGTGCTGTATGTAAAGCCCTGGCTTTGCTATGAATCCTCTGAGAGTTCAAATATAAAAGATTAATTTTCCTAATTAATGCTTAATAAAATACAAGCATGAAAATAATTTCAAATACAGTTACACATCTTTTTCTCCCTTCTGTAGTGCAGAAAACTATGAAGGAACAATACTTAGGAAGTCCTTGTGAAAAAAGGCTGTTACAGATTACAGCTGATCAACATTAACCTGAAGAATTTATAGTAGTACCTTTGACGTGTTGGTCAAATTGTGATGTACTCTTAAAGTCTTTCAAAAGAAAGTATTTTAATGCTTGTGTTATACAGGCTAAAAGAACTTGGTTTTACCAGGTACAGACTTAAAAGAGACAAGTTGAAGTCCTAAACTTTTGAATTTCCATCAAATTCACATTTTGTGCTTAAGGAATACTGCTCAAAGTAATACAATTTCATCTAATTAAACAAAAATCACATCACTAACAAAATTTCTGTTTGCTTAAATGCTTATATGTTTGCTTATATGCATAATATATTGATATGAAGTACACAAAGTTAAGTGCAGTATTATTAAACTGTTGTCATTTGTAAGTCACTTCATATATATAATACTGTGATGAAACCCCAAGTCCTTCCACTAAGTAATTTATTCAAGTGTTAAGAGGAATGCAGTATGATCAAATGTATCAGTATGAAATAGAAATTATTTTCTCTGTGATGATATGGCCGCTTTCGTTTACATACAACATGAAAATGGGCTTACTGGGAGGCACAGTAGTTCAGGATCAAGGCCTTTTTTTCTAGTGTACATGATTGCTCAGAAGGCATGCATAAATTTGATTCAACGACTAATTCAACATTGATACAAGACAGAACTTTTCTTACTCTTCATGTCAATACGTAAACACAAACTAACAGTTCCTCAAGGCAAATGTAACTCAGAATAAAAGCACAATTTGTCACTCAGTACTTATCTCTGTCAGTCTCAAATGAACAAGCTGTTAATGAGTGGAGATGAACACTCTTAAATCTCTCTAGTTTGGAGTTTGCTGACTGTTCAAGCTAGCTGCTATTAGACAATGTATGCTGAGTTTGCTTGCTTTTCCCTCTGCTGGAGCCTTAATTTGAGTCTCTTTCACTACCCAGAGAAAACGTTCCATGCAAGTTGAAAAAACTTAGTTAAAAGCAAAGCCTTCTCCTCTTAACTGGGCTTAGGTATAAAATTACTACTTGAGGTATGACAGAAAACAATCTATTTAAGCTAAACACAGTAACCTTTGAATAAATACATACATCTCATTAATGAATAAACCCTGATTAACTCAAAGGTGAAGACAGAGACCTGTGAAGCAAGCACTGTACAGGATATTCTAGAATATATCCAGATAACTGTATGATTATGCATACAACCCTGTGTTTTCAGTAGCTAATAGAAGATAAATTAATTTGCAGCACATGGTGTTTGTTTCATTAGTATTTTAGCAAATTATTTTACATCAGCATGTTTATAATGTGTTTAAAGAGAGGGCAGGCAATGTTACCAACCGTTTCAAATCACAAAATTCAACTACTGTTAGAAGAGTTCTCTTTCAAAACTCACTTTTGCAACTCTTGTGAAAACAGTTTTCATTCAAATCCTTATGCATTTAAATCCTCTACTATAAAGTCAACATTTTATCTCCATGGCAGACTTAGTTACTTTCCTTTATTTCTAAGGAACTTGAGAAAATACTACAAACCTCATAGAAAAATCAACATAAAGGTTATTTTCATTTCATAAATAGTAAATTCCTTAGGCAGTATTTTAAAACTACAGGAGAAAACATCAAAAATATGTGGGAAACCTTATCTCAAAAAAAAGCCCTAGGAAATAATGGAACTGATGTCAACTGTTGCCGTTTCACTTAAGTTTAATTGAGTTCAAAATCCTGCCCAGAGTGTAGACAGACATGAAGTAATCAATAACAGCTGGAGTAAACCATGGATATGACCTTTTAAACAGCTTCTGGGAAAGCTGTCGATCTTCTATGATGAATTAATTTCAGTGAATTTTTCCTACAGTCTACAGGAATTTCATCATTGCTAACAGCTAAGCCAGGGTCTACATGCTCCCAAACAGAACACTGGAATCCCAGACACTCTTTTGCAACAGCAAATGTATTCATTCCATATGAAACTATGCCCCATTTCTATAGTGCCAGAACAAAAAACACACTGTGAAGATTTTGTTTCAACATTTAAACACTGTACCTGTGTTGATGTAGTAGCATTTGGTGTTACTGGTGATGGTGAGTCACTTGGTTTTGGCTCACCAGGGGAAGCTGCTGAACCCTGGGATTCTTGGCTGGCTGGCTGATCTGGTGATAAAGCATCACTACTGTCTTCATCAAATGAATAATCATCCAAAGCTTGAGGATAATTCTCTTGTCCAACTGCTAGAATGTTTACAAAAACAAGCAAACCAATTTTTTTTTTTTTAGTTACACAAATTAAATTTAGACATTGGTGGCAGAACTAGCTAATTGATGGGAAATATTCAGTTTTCAGCACAGTCTAAACATATGGTACCTAAGTATTTATTGTATTTTTAATATAATGACGGCCATATTAAATCATATTCAAGGAATCAATAAAACTAAGAGCATAGCAGAATATGATTTAATAAGAGATTAAAAATATGTTAAACACAGACACCTATGACAGACTGACTAATGGTCACATGTTTGATTATTTTGTAATAATTTTTATTAAGAAACAAGTCTTTCCAAAGAGAATATGATACTCCAGCTATGGAATTCTAACTTGGTTTTGAATAAAAATAGGATAACTTTAGTTAAATTATGACAGAGCTTATGTTTTTGTCTAGTGAATTTTACCCTCAAGAGTTCAATGATTATTTTCAACAATGCCACATAGATAACAGATAGAAGCTACGGGACTTCTACTTGCCTATAATAGCTTCTTTAACGCTGGAGTCTACAGGAAGAATATTTTTTTCTACCAGTTCCATAGGGCCAGGCCTCTGAGCAATCTTCTCATTCAAATCATCTGCCAACCGAGCTCTCTTCAGTTTCATCTGAGTAGCTTGTAGTGAAGGCTCTGCAAAGGTCTCTAAAGAGAAATATTGATTTAAACACTCTGTTCCATCTTTTCTACAATTTCATGACAAGCAACATTGTCTTATCTTTGCAATAACCATTCCAATTTTATGAAGTGCAGACAAGTATTCTGAAAATTCTCAAATTAGTTAGCAAAAATAAGATTATATGTGTAGATGTTGGTCATCCCCATGATCATGTTCTTCTATAAATATAACCTGGTTTTAACAGTAGTAGTACTTTTGATAAACATTTCTATAATGTCCAACAATAAAGCAGGGAATACAAAACAACAAATGGTAATTATAGCATTATAGCATATAGTCTGCTTTAATGGTTTCCTAGAGTAACTGTACAGGTTTAATTAGGCCATTCATTTTTTAATTCTCTTTTGACAAAAATCTTCAAAGGTTTACCTTCAAAAATAGCTTCTAGCACAAATTTGGAGTTTCAGAATCACAATTCAGTAAAAATATGGAGATAGACTGCATATATGGATGTGATCTATCAATATGGAGACTCTGTGCCTAGTATCTAAATGCATGTTTTGAAAACTACTGGCTATTAAATTGACCTGGATTACGGTCATTTTATTTGTTAATTTCTGAATTTCTAAGATAGAGGTGAAACGCAGTAAAATACAGCCCCAGTCATAAAAAGACTATTGTTTCAAATGACCTGAGCAACAAGGAAAATAACAAGGCAGGATAAAATTCAAGTTTGTTAAAGAATGGTTGAGGTGTGGGATGGAGGGAGAAAGTACAAGGCTGTCAGGTTATTTTAGGGTATAAGTAGAAATTGAAGCAATATATACACTACATGTACATACAGAAAGGTCTAATTACCATTATAGAATAGAAGCAATATGCAATTGCAAACAAATACACAGTTGAGAATACCTTCACTACCATAGATGTACCTATTATCATACAGATTAACAGACACTGTAGAAGCAGAGAAATAGAGCATATAAACCTTTAGAAATAATTAATATCAAAGCCTAATTCAGTTAGAAAACAGAGTGCATAACAGAAGTTCCTTCTAACAGCAGCTGAAAAGGTACATACAGCTGGGTAGCTGGGTACATACCTTCAAGGATGTGCATTCTGACCAGTTCAGATCGGTCTGGCCTGCTGCGAATCTTATGCTTCAAAAAATTTTCAGTCTTTAAAGAAATGAGGAAATAACATTAACTACTGTTTAATTGGAAAATTAGTTTGATAAATCACTGATATCCAGTCAATGAATATCTGCAGCTCTATTCATACAGGTGAATACTGCTGTTAGAACATGGGCAGTACAGAGGTTTGGTTTTCTGTACGTTGAACCATGCCAGTGAATTTGTGTCTTCCCAAAAAAAGTTGGGAATATTTCTGCATTTGATCCCATACCACCACCCCAAATCACAATAGCGCAGATTTGATATGAAAATACTGCACAAGCATCATTTATTCAAACATTCTATTCCTTAACTGGAGGTAGTTATGTAGTACATTATGATCTTAAGTTTATCCCCCTACCTTGACCTGTGCAGGATTAATAAAGTTCCTCTCAGATTTGACAACAATTTTATTTTAATGCATTCTTCCAAGATAAAAGCACATGTTAATACTGTAATGGATATATTTTTTTCATGTACTGAAAAAACTTACTATCACATACAACTGACTATCCATTTTCAGATGTTAGTAACAAGTTTACACAAAGTTATTTACCCTGGCTCGCTCCAGGCTCTTTATCTGCTCATGGAATGCAGCTGGGCTTTTCAAAGCTATGAAGAGAGAGTAAGAGTTAAATTGACAGCAAGTGATTTCCAAAAGAAATATCCTAATCACTATGTGTGTTACGTGTGTTTAACACCAGCTCAGAATTGTGTTTGCATCTGACCAGGCTTACACTTGTCTCATGCTAGATGTATTCACCTGCGTTTAACAGAGATGAGCAACATTCCTATGCAGAATACTTGGAATATCGGATTTTAACAGATACTACCATGTAACAATTAACTTTCTCACTGTATACACCAGGGACTATCGACCAAAAGTGTTCCACAGTAGAAATTTTATGGGGTAAGGTTCAGAATGTCAAAACCACGTTTCATTTATTCCACTGTATTTTAGTATCTGTCTGTACCTCATACTTGCTGTTACTAGAGAGAACTGGATGGTCCCTTCAGTACTGATCAAAAAAACCCAAAACAAAACAACAAAAATTGTAGAAGCCCAAAATGTTCAGATTTGAAAACAGAATGAGGGTTAGCTGATAAACAGAACAAAGAGTAAAAAACACTACTCATCTAGAAATAATATGAATGCTTCATTTCATTTGGATTGTTGAAAGGAAGTGAAATGGCAGCTGGCATAATCCATCTTACTTGCCACACTTTTGGCAGAGGTAAGATACCATAAAACAAAATCTTTAACACTTTTTGACAGCTGACAAGTTTTTTTCACAGGTTTCACTCAAAAAGAAACACATCATTCCGTTCCTGATGATAAAACTACAGACCTGGGAAGGTGAAGATACTTTATCAAAGCAATCCGAAGTCTGCTGAATACTAAGAAACTTTCAAGAAGAGACTAGCTTTAAGATAGTGCTTTAAGATAGTGCCTTCAAGCTAGAATTCACTAGTGCAGACTGTGGTACTTATAATAACTTCCATGTAATTTTGCTATGTTTTCAATGGCTGTTTTGTTTGATATTTGATTGTTTGTAGAAAAATCACTTTTCAGCTTGGACCTATTAGCTTGAGCCCAGTCTCATTCCACACTGTCTGCTTAGGGATTCTCACTGTTTTCTGTGCACCCCTCATTCTGAGGCCAGGCTGATCTCCAAAACGCATTAGATGTTCTATTAAACAATTGACATAGTCATTGGGACCCCAAGTGGAAGAACACCAGAAGATCTCTAAGGAAAGAGTTAACTGCAGTTTAATTCTAGGCCATGAAATATCCATATCCAGGAGGACCCTCTTATGATTTTTAAATTGGTTTTAGGTATTGTAAGTGCTGCTGCTGAAACAACTGTCATCTCTACCAGACAACAGAGATCACGAATTCCGGTAATAAAGTGCAGTTACATAACGCATGCCAGTTACCTCCTTTCAAAATGCAAGTGCTGTAAATTCAGACATACGAATGTAACAAATATCCAAATTTACAAACATTATTTGCTTGTCAAAGCAGCATGATCTGCAATTGAATTCAGTGGTAGAACAGAGTTAGAGATAAAAATGGCTTACTGAAAAACTGATTCTGGGCATCCCAATTCAAGAGAGATTCAAGGGATCTACTGGAGAGAGTCCAACAGAAAGCTACAAGGATGATTAAGGAACTGGAACATCTCTCATATGAAGAAAAGCTGAGAGAACTGGAGTTGTTTAGTCTGGAGAAGAAAATACTGAGAGGGGATCTCATTAATGTCTATAAATATCTGAGGGGTGGGTGTCAAGTGGAAGTAGCCAGTCTCTTTTCTGTGGTGTCCTGTGATAGGATGAGAGGTAATAGTCACAAGCTGAAACACAGGAAGTTCCACTTCAACATGAGGAAAAACTTTACTGTGAGAGTTACAGAGCACTGGAACAGGCTTCCCAGAGAGGCTGTGGAGTCTCCTTCTCTGGAGACTTTCAAGACCCACCTGGATCTGTTCCTGTGTGGCCTGCCCTAGGTGTTCTTGTGTTGGCAGGGGGGTTGGACTCAATGATCCTTCCAATCCCTAACATTCTATGATAACTTCCTGAACAGCTGTCAAGGAAGATAGATAGCCAGGCCAGAGTCAGACGCTCAGCATTACAAAACCAGAAATCATAAATACATCTTCAACTGGAATTGATAACTTGGGAGTGCCATAATTGAAGGCTACAAGCTCTTTAGGAGGGGTGGTGGAGTGGCCCTATATGTTAAAGAACGTCATGAGACATCAGAAATCAAGTACAGTGAAGGTGGGGTTCAGTCTCTTTGGATTAAGTTAAGGGCTAATAAGGCTTATACAGTTGTGGGAGTCTGCTATAGACCCCCCAGTCAGAGCAGTGACGTGGATGAAGCTTCATATAAGCAGCTGAGAGAAATCTCACAGTCACTTGCTCTTGTGCTTGTTGGGGACTTTAACCTCCCAGATACCCGCTGGGAATACAACACAGCAGAGAGAGAACAATCCAAGAGGTTCCTGGAATGTGTGGAGGACAACTTTTTCATGCAGCTGGTAAATGAGCCAACCAGGGAAAGTGCACTTCTGGACTTGCTCCTTGTGAACAGGGAACTTGCTCCTTGTGGGGGAAGTAAAGGTTGGAGGCCGTCTAGGGCACAGTGATCATGAGATGATTGAGTTTTCAATCCTTAGGGTAACAAGGAGAGGGGTTAGCAAAACTGCCACCTTGGGCTTCCGGAGGGCAAACTTTGACTTGTTCAGGAGACTGATTGACAAAGTCCCTTGGAAGGCTGTACTGAGGGATATAGGAGTCCAACAAGGCTGGACATACTTCAAGAGAGTAGTCTTAAAGGCGCAGGAGCAGGCTGTCCCTACCTGCTGAAAAACAAGCAGGCAGGGAAAGAGACCAGCCTGGCTAATTAGGGACCTTTGGCTGGACATTGAAAACAAAAGGAGAGCCTATGACCTTTGGAAGGGAGGACAGGTCTCTTACATAGACTATAAAGATGTTGTGAAGCAATGCAGGGAGAAGATTAGGAGGGCCAAAGCACAGCTAGAGCTCAACCTTGCTAAGGCTGTTAAGAAAAATAAACAATGTTTCTATAAATACATTAACAATAAAAGCAGAATTAGGGAAAATCTCAATCATTTATTGGATGCAGAGGGAAACTTAGTAACAAAGGATGAGGAGAAGGTTGAGGTGCTCAACGCCTACTTTGCCTCAGTCTTCAGTAGTGGAACGAGCTATACCCTGGACATCCAGCCTCATAAGCTGTGTGACAGGGAGGGAAAGCAGAATGAGGTTATCATGATTAAAGAGGAGGTGGTCAGGGACCTTCTACGCCACTTGGATGCACACAAATCTATGGGACCAGATGGGTTACACCCCAGGGTGCTGAAAGAGCTGGTTGATGTGCTTGCCAAGCCACTTTCCACTATCTATCTGAAGTCCTGGCTAACTGGGGAGGTCCCAATGGACTGGAGGTTAGCAAATGTGACTCCCATCCACAAGAAAGGCAGAAAGGAGGATCCAAGTAACTATAGACCTGTCAGTCTGACCTCGGCACCAGGGAAGGTCATGGAGCAGATCATCTTGAGTGCTCTTACAAGTCGTATAGAGGGCAACCAGCAGATCAGGGCAAGTCAGCATGGGTTTAGGAAAGGCAGATCTTGCCTGGTGAACCTGATCTCCTTCTATGACAAGATGACCCGACTATTGGACAAGGGAAAGGATGTGGATGTGGTCTACCTGGACTTCCAGAAGGCTTCTGACACTGTTCCTCATAGCTTTCTAATGGAAAGACTGGCTGCTCATGACCTGGATGAGAATACGATCTGCTGGATCAAGCACTGGCTGGACGGACAGGCCCAGAGAGTAGTGGCCAATGGTACTCAATCCAACTGGCAGCAGGTCACAAGTGGCGTTCCTCAGGGCTCAGTGATGGGACCGTTTCTATTTAACATCTTTATTGATGATCTTGATGAGGACATAGAGGCTACCATCAGTAAATTCGCAGATGACACCAAGTTAGGCAGATGCGTCGACCTGCGTGAGGATAGGGAGGCTCTCCAGAGAGACTTAGACTGGATCGCTAGGCCACTGCTAATGGTATGAGTTTCAACAAGGCCAAGTGCCAGGTCCTGCACTTGGGCTGCAGCAACCCCATGCAAAGCTACAGGCGTGGGGAAGTGTGGTTGGAGAGCTGTCTGGCGGAGACAAGCAAATGAATATGAGCCAGCAGTGTGCCCAGGTGGCAAAGAAGGCCAACGGCATCCTGGCCTGTATTAGAAATAGCGTGAGCAGCAGAAGTAGGAAGGTGATTGTCCACCTGTACTCAGCCCTGGTGAGGCCTCACCTCGAGTACTGTGTCCAGTTTTGGGCACCTCAGTACAAGAGAGATATCGAGGTGCTGGAGCGGGTGCAGAGGAGGGCAATAAAGCTAGTCAAGGGATTGGAGAAGAGATTGTATGAGGACCATTTGAAGGAGATGGGTCTGTTTAGTTTGAGGAAGAGGAGGCTGAAAGGAGACCTCATCACTCTCTACAACTACCTGAAAGGACATTGTACAGAGGCTGGTGCTGGTCTCTTCTCTCAGGCAATTAGGGATAGAACCAGTGGGAATGGCCTAAAGCTAAAACAAAGTAGGTTTAGACTAGACATTAGGAAAAAATTCTTCATGGAAAGAGTAGTGAAATATTGGAATGGGCTGCCCAGGGAGGTGGTTGAGTCGCTATCCCTGGATGTGTTTAAACATCACTTACATGTGGTGTTGGGGGATATGGTCTAGGAGTGAACTTGTAGAATGGGGCTAATGGTTGGACATGATGATCCCAAGGCTCTATTCCAACCTGAGTGATTCTGTGTGTGATTCTGTGTGTGAAAACTGTATTTATGAATGTGGTGAATTTGCTGCTGTAGTAGGACACTTCACACTAAGGCCATCAACGTCATCTTAATTCTTCCAAAGATCGCATCTAGAGATCAATGTCCTTAGGCCTTGATTTTTTACCAATATATAATCTTTGTTTTGGATTAGAATACAAAACTTTTACACCAATTTAGTTTGCCAGATGTGGCAAGTTGATCAGGAACTTTCCTGGCAACAAGAAAAAATGTTCTAAAACCAAAACAACAAAAAGAACAATAACCCAACCCAATAAAAAACAAAACAAATCCCCGAAGCCTCTTCCCATATTATTGGCAAGGTACCGATACTCAGAAAGGCACAGAGCTTCTACATTAGTTCATATGATCCAGTATATATGCCCAGCCTAATCCACTGTCTCACGTCCTCGAACTTTACAGCTACCATCATGCAAGATTTGACACAAAAGACACATCTGTTGGCATGTATGTCACAACTTCCACGTGTCCTTTTTTTGTTTTTCAACCCTTGCCATACTTATGTTTAAAAACCGCTGGTTTGTTATTTATGTCCACTCATTTATGTAATTCAATGTATCACAGTAAGATTAGTCATAATTTAAAGAGAGAAAATAAAAAGAGAATCAGACTTACATCTCCAAATCCTTGTGTTTTCATCATAATGGCTATTTTAACTGAAACATTATGTAAGCAGGATGAATTTATTTCATGCTCATTTATATTACCAAGAGAATCCCACAAAAATGCTTATCTTCATTATTTGATATATTCAGTTAATAATTAATACAGAATAGTATACAAATTTCTAGAAATAACGTAAGACTTACGTGGCATGATGCCCTGGTCCACTAGCTGTTCTCTTGTCCGTCTTTGTTGTAGTCTCAGCTGCAGTACTAACAAAAGAAAACATTCATTCACATGTAAGCATACTACCCCTCAGAAAGTAAAAACCAAAATTCAACAAATACCAAGTATTTCAACTTTAGAATATTTCTTCTATATGTATTCAGACCTGACAGTAACCTCTAAGACACCTAGCATTAAGGATCAACTCCTATTAACATAGTTAGGAGTGACTGCTTCCAGTCCGTAGTTACACTGGAGTTTACCACTCTTTGGTCACATTTGATAAAGGGACTGTGTTTCATACATACATCCACTTTTCCTATCAGCTTAGCCTGATAAGAGGTATTAAGTATACATCTAAATATAGGAATATTTTTCCCTTCTTGTAACATTACTTTTAGATAATGGATTCAAGAAAACATAGGTAAGAAAGAGTTTATACCATAAACTGCAACACACAATGTTTATACAGCCACCTTACAGGTCTTAAAGCAATCCCACCTGGCTGCATTATGCTGAAATAGAAATTATGTTTGCAGAACATTTTAAAAGAAAATCTGTATATATCTCAGAGGATGCCACAGAAATGATCAGTGCAGGCTGGAGCACCTCTGCTATGAAGAAAGGCTGAGACTTGGGGTTGTTCAGCCTAGAGAAGAGAAGGCTCTGGGGAGATGATCTTGTGGCTATTCAGTATTGCAAGGGAGCTGTCAGAAAGATAGGGACAGCCTTTTTGCAGGGCCTGTTGGGACAGGACAAGGGGTGATGGTTTTAAACTAGAAGAGGGAAGATTTAGACCAGAGAGAAAGAACAAAATTTTTATGCTGAAGGTGGTGAGACTCTGGCCCAGGTTGCCCAGAGAGGTGGTCGATGCCCCATCCCTGGAAACATTCAAGGTCAGATCGGATGGAGCTCTGAGCAACCTGCTCAAGCTAAAGATGTGTCCCTGCCCATGGGACCTTTAAAGGTCCCTTCCAACCCAAAACATTTTATGATTCTATGTTTGGTTGATAGTTTTTCCTTAAGAATTTTTTTTTTTTTTTAATATAAAGGCTTATTGTACATTGAAACGAATCATGCTGAAACAGAAGAAATGGGAGAGAAGCTAGATTTGACATGGCTTCCTTAAAAACACCAAAAAGAGTGATACAATCATCTCCAAATATCAGAAAATGCTGTTTTCCCAATTTATCATAATTATTTCAAGGACCAAATAAATCCAATACTGTCACATTTGGAAAAAGTGTTTACAGTTTCATGGGCAACTTATTTTCATTGTATTTAATAAAATGTGCAAAGGTTCTTATCTTAATGCTACTGTAAGAATAACCAAAGTGACACACAA
The DNA here is from genome assembly GCA_025345505.1 of Todiramphus chloris collaris. Taxonomy (NCBI): domain Eukaryota; kingdom Metazoa; phylum Chordata; class Aves; order Coraciiformes; family Alcedinidae; genus Todiramphus; species Todiramphus chloris. The sequence goes on along the minus strand of JANVCC010000039.1, from coordinate 993,947 downwards.
TAAATACTATACAAAGAACTACACAAAAACTGAGGGAGGGCATAGACAGAAAGGCCTCATACTTTCCAAAGATTAGGGCCTTCTTGTAAATGTTCCCTGGAAAAAATAACAACGGTGTGTGTGAGGGGCGAAGTAGTTGCTTGTTTCTTCTATTGTTCCCCTCCCCTTGTTTCTGCATCAGTTCGCCATAGTGCTTCATTATTTCCTCGACATGTAGCCATTGCCCTAATGTGAAATTTCATCTTTTGAAGAAGAGATGGCCAAGATGCTTGTTCAAGAAAAATATATCTTAAAGATGTAATATTTACATTCTTAAATTCTGCCTTGATAGCTTATTATGGATGTATGATTATGACACGCTGTTCCCATTGTATTTTACAAGGAAGCAAAACAAACCAATACATTATCCAAAACATCAAAATCAATGTAATTTCTAAAAAATTAGGCTAAGGACAAAGTTCATTGTTTTCAGAATTTAAAAGGAACCAGCTTATTTCCTGTTGTACAGTACAGGAAGGATACTCTTCTGGCAAAAGCATTAAGACTGGGAATAGCAAGTCCTGAAAACAAGAACATTATTTTTCTCGTGTCACAAACATTGAGAATTTAAATACAAACATTTCAGGGCTGCAGCACTGCAGTTCTGTTCAGACTGCACAATATTGTTACACCAGAATTACAAAGGACAGAGATGGGAGCATGCAAAAGTAACTTCTGTAAAATGTAAATTGATGTAAAATAATTCAAAATATATTTAGTTCCTCTGGGAAAACTTGAAAATACCTGTATTTTCCAAGTAATATTACACGGCTGTACAAAGTTAACTTAAGAATTATTTTATAATAATTTGAATTATTTATTTTTGGTCTTTGTTAATTTCACATGGCTCCACATTAACCATGACCTCCTCTTATGTTATCTCTTATTAGTAGATGCAAACTAGTGCTGCCTGAAGTCTTGAACCAACTCAAATGGTGCTATAATGTACTCCTTTCAGCAGTGCTTTCTAGGCTGGCTTTGGTTTCTGGTGTAGTACAGGTAACTACATACCCCCAGCAAGTACTGAATATGGGTAGAGAAAGTTAAAATCTTTCTGCAGAAAACCACACCTGTTTTTAAGTCCAATGGGTCTAATCTACACACACACACACACACGCAGTAAAATGCATGCAAACACACATTTATTCAACTTTAAAAATAAGTGTGAAAGTGTGAATTAAGAAAAAGAATGTATTGTGTCAGGACTTAGCCCATTCCTACAGAAAATTCTAGAAATAAACATTGCCATGGAAATGCATTTTAAACATATGACAGAATGTTACTATGTCAAGCTTCTATCCCTGGGGCTACTTCTAAGAACTTCCTACTCCACTAGCACAAAGCACTAACAAGTGCACTAACTGATGTGGTGTTTACAGGAAAGCAAAAAACTCTGCTATATTCTTGTTTTGGATTCTCTTGCTTACAATTGTAAAATCAAGAAAGTTCAAAGTTAGTCTTAAAGCTAAATAAGCACTCCCTTTAATAGGTTTTACCCACCCAAATGATGTGAGACAGTTTATAAACAGCATGGCCAGACTACTGTATTTCAAACCCAGCATTTTTAGTCTTGAGTAGGTTAAAACTAACTTTCTTCTGTTCTTCATTCAAGCTATGCTTCTTTTTACATAACTAGAAAGCCATGGAAAGGGTTGAAAAGTATGTGTTTCTCTGGGTGGGAATCTCATCAGTGCTATACAGCTCTATATGGTCCAAATTTACACTATGCTTAAATTTGGCTTACTTGGAACACTAAACACACTACAACTGTGTCTACCAGATCTTTTACCTAGTTACAAGTCTGTTTTAAACATATGCCTCTATTTCAGGCTCAAGATCTTCAAGAAAAATGACCTGCTCCAACACTAGTTATGTCCAGGGTAAACACACATCATCAGACACAGTAAGTAAATCAGAATTAGTATTTTTTTCAATTCCATCTCCTGCAATACAGGGAATCAACATGTGAATGCTGGTAAAACTACAACAGATGAAGGAATGTTATCACTGATGAGAGTTATCTACGAACATATAGAATCACAGAACAGTAGGAGTTGGAAGTGACCTCTGGGGATCATTGAGTCCAACCCCCCTGCCAGAGCAGGATCACCTAGGGCAGGCCACATTGGAATGCATCCAGGTGGGTTTTGAAAGTCTCTAGAGAAGTGGACTCCACAACCTCTCTGGGCAGCCTGTTCCAGTGCTCCGTCACTCTCTCAGTAAAGAAGCTTTTTACTCCCTGGGTTTCAGTTAGTGCTCATTGTCCTGTCATAGGTCACAACTGAAAAGAAACTGGTCCCTTCTATTTGACACTCACCCTTCAGATATTTGTAAACATGAATAAGATCCCCTCTCAGTCTTCTCCAGGCTAAACAGCCCCAGGTCTCTCAGCCTTTCCTCATATGAGAGATGTTCCAGTCCCTTAACCATCCTTGTAGCCTCCATTGGACTCTCTCTAGTGTTTCGCTGTCCCTCTTGAACTGGGGAGCTCAGAACTGGATGCAATACTCTAAATGTGGTCGCACTAGTGCAGAGTGGAGGAGGAGAAGAAGAACCTTCCTCAACCTGCTGGACACACCCTTCTTTATGCACCCCAGGTTACCTTCTTGGCCACAAGGGCAATTTTAATTGTTACTAAGCTTTATCAGAAGACCCATTTTGTAGGTCTAGCTGGTTCATCTATGGCTACCTAAGCAATGTTAATATAGTGCTTTCAAATATTAGTCAGTGGAAGTGGGAAAGGTAAACAACTTTCAAATTGACCTTCAAACTATAGAATGACCACACTGTTTTGCAGACTTGATAACAATTCGAAAGACCTCATTAATTCACCAATTTGGACACTGGCTAAATTGGAAAATTATTTTGTAGAAAGTGTGTACACTATCTACTCTATGAAACCTACTACAGACAACAGATACTTGTTCTTCATCTTATCAGACTTATTTAAAATTCTAAAGCAGTATCACTGCAATGTCAAATGTGGCGTACAGCAGTAAAAAATAGCTTGGCTGTTTTCATTTTGTTTTTTTAAGAAATCAGTTTAACTGTTCAAATTACATATAAAGGGGCAGAGTTTTATCAGAAATGTATTATTAGAGATCTGGCATTCCCAGATCCAGATACTGACATGACTCTCAGACCAAGGCTTTTCAGCTTTCCGATGAAAAAGACCAGACTTCATTTGGCTCTCCACTACACCAACACAGACAGTGCTCACTGTTAGGTCACACGGCTGGACGGGACAGTTTAAACACATCCCACCAGTTCAGCATTTAGCAATTATAGCATTTTAAGCCTGTGGGAGAAAAAAATCAGAAAGGACATACAGTGCATTATGCCAATACAAGTACGAAAAGTAACTACTCCAACAATTCTAATACATATTCCCCTAAATGAATATTTTTAAAAGTGTCTGCATGATGTAGCTGCTGAAATTTCTCTTGGAGAAAAAAACAACCACAATGCTACAAACAGAAACTTTCAAAAAACTGTACCAAAGTTTCTGTGTCAAGGTCCTGTTTTGAACCCTCTTTCAACAGCACTAGTAACACAGAAGTATCAGAAACATACCAAACATGTCCAAGGAGGAAAGCACTTTGAACACTGTGAGCACGCTGGTATTTACTTGTTGAGCATGATGCAGTTCTTGCAGCTCTCTGTTTATACTATCTGGTGTGATGTGAATCAGAAAGGGGGGAAGGCTCTGCCTCCTGCTGACATTGCACTTGCACACAGCCCTGCACCATGGAAGCATCAACACTGTAAAAACATACGCCAGTGGATGTGTTGCTTGTTGTTGCGGCTGCTGTTTCTGTCAGTTCCTGAAAAATCAATGCTTCTTGGCCATGGCCATGATAGGTGGTATTCATCAAGGAAATGGGGGAGGGAGATTAAAATAAATGTGTTCAGTAAAAAATAGCAGTAACGATGTAGGTTCTTAGGTAGGTAGGCTTGTTTTCCAACTGGTTTCAACTAATTCTTTAATGAACATTAATTCCAAATGTAGATGATCACAGAATCGCTCAGGTTGGAAAAGACCTTCAAGATCATTGAGTCCAACCTCAACCTAACCCTACTACCCTAGCTCTAACAACCCACTGCTAAACCATGTCCCCGAGCACCAAATCCAAATGATTTTTAAATGCATTCAGGGATGGTGACTCAACCACTTCCCTGGACAGCCTGTTCCAATGCTTAACAACCCTTTCTGTAAACAAGTTTTTCATGATAGCCAACCTAAATGTGCACTGGCACAGCCTGAGGCCATTTCTCCTTGTCCTGTCACCTGTCACTAGTGAGAAGAGACCAATCCTGCTCTCATTGCAACCTCCTTTCAGGTATTTGTAGAGAGCAATAAGGTCTCCCCTCAACCTCTTCTTCCCCAGACTAAACAGCCCCAGCTCCCTCAGCGGCTCCTCACAGGGTATGTTTTCCAAACCCTTCAGCCTTCCTAGCAGCCTTCCTTCGGACCTGCTCCAGCACCTCAATGTCCTTTTTGTATTGAGGTGCCCAAAACTGAACACAGTACTCGAGATGAGGCTTCACCAGTGCTGAGTACAGGGGCAGGATTATTTTCCTGGTCCTGCTGGTCACACAGTTTCTGATACAAGCCAGGATGCCATTGGCCTTCTTGGCCACCTGGCCACACTGCTGGCTCAAATTCAACTGACTGTCAATCAATACACCAAGGTCCTTTTCTGCCAGGCAGCTTTCCAGCTACTCTTCCCCAAGCCTGTAGTGTTGCCTGGTGTGACCAAATGCAGGACCTGACACTTGGCCCTATTGAAACTCATACAGTTAGCCTCAGCCCATCGATCCAGTCTGTCCAGGTCCCTCTGTAGAGCTTTACTACCCTCCAGCAGACCAACACTCCCACCCAACTTGGTGTCATGTGTGAGGGTGCATTCAATTCCCTCATCCAGATCATTGATAAAGACATTAAACAGGAGTGGCCCCAGTACTGAGCCCTGGGGAACACCACTCGTGACTGGCCGCTAACTGGATTTAACTCCATTGACGACAACTCTTTGGGCATGGCCATCCAGCCAGTGTTTCACCCAGCAGAGTATATGCCCATCCAAGCCATGGGTAGCCAGTTTATCCATGAGGATGTTGTGAAGGACAGTGTCAAAGGCTTTAGTGAAGTCATAGAATGAGATCAGGTTTGTCAAGCAGGATCTGCCTTTAGTGAACCCATACAGACTGAGTCTGATCTCCTGGCTGACCTTTAACTGCTCCATGATGGCTCTTGAGATTATCTGTTCCATAACCTTCCCTGGCACTGAGGTCAGACTGACAGGTCTGTAGCTACTGGGATCCTCTTTCTGGTGCTTCTTGAAGATGGGCATCACATTTGCCACCTTCCAGTCCACTGGGACATCCTTGGTTAGCCAGGACTGCTGAAAGATGATGGAGAGTGGCTTGACAACCACATCTGCTAACTCCCTCAGCACCCTAGGGGGTAATCCATCTGTCCCCATAGACTTATGAGTGTCTACCTTATGAAGCAGGTCCGTAGCCATTTCCTCATGGATTATGTAGGGCCTATTCATTTCCCCATCCCTATCTGCCAGCTCAAGGGGCTGTGTTCTCAGGGAACAACTGGTCCTACTATTGGAGACTGAGGCAAAGGCGGCATTAAGTACCTCAGCCTTTTCCTGATCCTTGGTCACTGTGTTTCTCTCTGCATCCAACAAAGGATGGATGGAGGTTCTCCGTCCCTCTCCTCTTGTTGTTAACGTATTTGTAGAAACATTTATTGTTGTCCTTCTCCATAGTGGCCAAGTTTAGTTCTAATTGGGCTTTGGTCTTTCTAATTTTCTAATCGAGTGATGGGAAGCACTGCCACATAACTTATGAATGTATGATATCTATGTTTTGTGACTTCAATTATGATCAGATATTTGGCTTAAGCTTTGCAAAAGTAGCCTGACCATATCCTAAACAATACAAAATCTTACAAGACAATATGCAGTAGACTACAGCAGGATGAAAAGAACAGTGAGCATGTATCTTCACATAAACCACATGCACTCAGATGTGATGCTTTAGCATATTTTGGCAAATACCTATCTAACAAATAGTTAATCTTTCATGACACTACTTGTCTACCCATCATCTGTTAAACTACACCAGGCATCACAAAGCAAATAAGGGATGATTTGAAGTTGTCCCATGTGTATCTGGATAAGATTGAAAAAAACAGAGATAGAGAAGATCTAGAACATGCAGTTATTCACTTATTAAATATCAGGAACTTACATATTACACAGTAAAGAAAGGACAGCCTGTAGCATGACTAATAGGAAAACACTACAGGGGGAATACTGAAGGAGGTTTACTAAAGAACTGAGGATGATGGAGCACTGGAACAGGCTGTCCAGAGAGGTTGTGAAGTCTCCTTCTCTGTAGAATTTCAAAGCCTGCCTGGCTGCCATCCTGGATAACCAGCTGTAGGTTATCCTACTTTAGCAGGGGGGTTGGACTTGGTGATCTCCAGAAGTCACTTCCAAACCCCACCCTTCTGTGATTCCATAAAGAAGAGATGACTCATAGTTAGAAAGATTGTATAAGAAGATAATCATTGAAGATTTTGACTTGACCAGAGCAAAGCTACAAACAGAAACAAAGTTGGATGAAAAACAGATGTTTGCTTTTGCAAATAAATCTAAAATTAAGGTTACAAAAAGTTTGGTGTCTGATTTTTTTTTTTAATAAATATTGAGCAGTTGGAATGCATTAAAGAAACAGAAATTTCTAAATAGAAAGTAATTGTGAATAATAAAAAGAAACAAACAGACAAAACACTTAATACATTATTTTTAAAAGTTGAAAAAAAAATTGTTTTTCCAAGGCAATAAAAGACACAAGGACCTAAAATACTTTTAGGCTCCACAGTGAGGAAAAAGTAAAAATCAGAGATGTTTCTAAGGAAGAAATGGTAACACCTGTACATGAGTTGCATAGCTACATCTAATCAAGAAGATATTTGGCTTAGAGGACTACATGTCAGAGTACATGGTCACACTACAGTCAGTAATGACCTTTATATTGTCATTGTAGCTAGAGGGACTGAGTGCTACAACTGAGCAGAAACAAGTTACAGACAGACTTGTATCATTCTACTGGAGATAAACGAAAAGTGGTTATAAAGGAACGGAATAGCACTGAGGTTTGGGAAAAGCTCAAAAAGAAATGGGGACCCACAAAAAGCAGCTCAAGGAACAGCCAGAAAGATACAGAAGATAGGAGTCAGAGAAACAAAGTTTTCAATTACATCACATTTTCCTTATTATCTTCAAAGACAATAATGAATGATATGAAAATATTGTACAGCTTTGCACATTTGTCAAAGAATTGTTCATTTACTTCAGTGAAAAACTCTCTACAGGATACAGTGCAGGTTGGTTTAACTCTAAAGTAATTAAATCTAATACAGACTTTGCTTATCATGTATGATGGGGGGGCGGGGGGTGCAGATTAGGTGGTAGATTAATTTTTGTGTGTGTGTGTGTGTGTGTGTGTGTCTAGGCTTTTTGGAGGAGTTGTGTTTGTTATTTGTTTGGTTTGTTGTGGTGTTTCTTTTTCTTTCTTTCAAAGAACTGTTTACAAACCGGTGTGGAATCTGTGGAAGGGAGAATTCAAAAGACATAAGACAAAACAAAGTTCCCCATAGGGTGGTACTTACTCAAACACTGTGTTTAATGGATTGTTCCTGTTGGGGTAAATCCAGTCAGCTTCCTGCCTGATTGTTTATCTCACATTTCTACACTTTTATAATTAGGTGGTTTATCTACACATCATCTAAAATTATGGAAGATGATCTCCAAAATAAAGGCCCAGAACTGATAAAGATTTACCTTCGCTAATACACAATTAAAATCAGTAATACAATAAAATCAGAAAAAATTCCTCATATTTAAAGTGTATGTGCAAAAGAAGGGCTATGTTAACACCACTGATCAAAAATCTAGTTACTAAAAGACAGCACAGATATTTTTCACTTCATAGTATCTGTCAGGAATCCCCCTTCACACCACTGCAACTCTTAAGAGATTGTCTTTGAACTGCTTCTGAATAAAAGCCATGCACAGAGAGGTCAAACTCCTGATTTAACTGAGGTGAAACAGATGGTATTCTGGTATTCTGGTATTCTTTTTCATTTACAAGTCAGTGTATGATTTTAAGTTAACACTTTAACACCAGGTGAAGAGATTCCAAAATTTCCATGTGTTTTCTTCAATAAAATGATTATTAAATCTTAGATAGCTTAGTTAATACTTACTAAAGAAAACCAAAAAGCACAATCCCTCCTTACAGTAACCTGGTAACCTCACTCTCAAAGTCAGAAGTAGTCTTCTGACAGTACAGTTCAGATTCACAAACACTATGCTCTAAAGGTGCATAAAGATTAAGAACAACCAAACCAAGCAGATCCTCAGTAGCTTGCTGAAGAGCTATATTGGTTCGGATGCAAGAAAGCTGGCACAAATAGGCACTTAAGCAAGTATACATCACGTTCTGTATGAGACCCTTTGAAAGGTCAGAAGCATAGAACAGTCCAGTCAAGTCTTATTCAGTGTGAATGGTAGAGTAAGTGAAAGTGCATTATTAAATCACTTAGAACAAACAGCTGTTATCAAAGCTGAGCAAAGGATTTCTGTTACAAATCTGTACTTTGTATCCTATGGAAAAGACATCTCAAAGCATTACTATATAATCACAAGCACTGGAATGTAAAGAGGCCAAAAATAATTTGATAGTTGTCCTGCAGAAACAATGCTATCTACACTGATTGACAAGCTTTCACCACTGCTGCTTGTCTTGAAAAAAAGCAGAACTCATACTGTGCACAGTTCTAGCACTAATAATTCCACATCTAACACAGCTGATTACATATCCTAATTTGATTTTAAAATCAAATTTAAATGTTATTTTTTTTAGAAGGTACTATATGAAACTGCATATAGTTGTTGCCTTTGAACAATTACACAGATGAATCAGACACTAAACCATTGAGAAGCTATTCATTAGACAGCATACAGATCTTTCAAATGACACCGAGAAGAAAAATAATGCATCTCAATTTTTCTTATGTTCTGTATGTAATCATCTCATTATTTCTTCTAAACTTAAAATCCAGCAGGTATTAGCTATTTAAGCTCTTAATAATACAAGTAAAAATAGGAAAATGTAATGTCCAACATTCCTGCATACTCCCTTGGAAATTTCCAAAAGCAGCAGAAAATCCAGTGCAGGCTGCTAGGCTGGCTGCCATGGAAACAGACAGTGCTGGGAACAGGGCCGTTTCCTTTAAATTAAAAGCTGTTACACAGAAAGCCTCCATTTCTTCCTGCCAGCTTAAAACCGTTTTTATGCAGCTGAGGTCTCTAACATGTTGAGGTTGAAACACAGAGCAATAGATGTTAACAGACGTTGTAGTTGCAAGGAGGGAGTGCTATAGGATGTGAACTATTCTATTGTATCTTCAATCTGAACTTATAACTAGTCATTTGGCATCAGCACTATAGGATTAAGACACATATATGAAGAGAAAGATGGTAGTAAAGTAGAAGAGAGTATTTTATCAGATGCTAGGTGAACTATACAAGTAATCTAAGTGATTCAAGCTTTGTAGCAGAATTCTGGACCAACCTCACAGCACGGGGGACAGTTATAGAACTGCAGAAATCAAATATCAAGTACTTAACTCTTTGCCTCTTTCAGTTGTTACCCTTGCACCTCCAAATTCCATCTGCTTGGACTTAAAAGTTTACATGGCATTTTCTAAACAGCATAATTTATATCAAGTTAATTTTCCAGAGATACAAGTTTTACTTTCTCCTGAATTGTGATTGTTTCTCCCTCCACTCTATATGGAGTGTTGCACTCTAATTCATTAAATGCTTTATTGAGACAAAACCAGTTCACCTTTTCAACTAATATTTGCTCTGTGAATAAAACAAAAAAAATAATAAACTGAATGTTTTGTATATTAAGTATAAGAAAGAGCAGGTGATATTCAAGTACATATTTCAGGAAGGTTACGGAATACAGTAGCTGGTTTGCACCTGGCATTACTCATTCCACATAAGTCCAAGTCAGAAATTTGGTAACATAACATTCTTTACATATACGTGGCTTGTCAAAGAATGGAGAGGGAAAAGCCATGACAATATTTAGCTACCTGTAATTTCTTGGAAGTGATCCTAAATAGGTTTTGCAGCATTATAAAGATAAAACGTATTTAAAATTATCGTACTTATCTCCCACCAGCCTGAAGATGGTGATAACCTAGTATGTTAAAAACTCTTAACTTTAAAAAATAATTCATCATTAAAGAAAACAGACACCATCAAAACATGAGTGAATATATGATACTGAGTTCAGTCTTCCAAACTTTCAACTATGTCAGGGTATCACTTAAAAAAACCAAAATACTGTACTTATTTTTACTTTTGGTCCCCCCCAAGTATCCCTTAGTTATTTTTATATACTTTTAATGGTTTTTTTTCTGTTATTGTAAAATGTGATCTCTCTGTTAAGATTATAGCCAGAATAATGAAGAGAAGTGAAACAGCCTGATGCATACTTACTTTAAGCAATTATTCAGTCATACTTTCATTTCAGCTTAGAAATGTTCTGGATGAATGTAGAGTGTGTGAGTAGAGACTACCAAAGGCCATTTCAGATAATCTCTTCACAATTCTGGAGGAAAACCCTGCAGGACCTCTAAATCTTTTAAATGATACCGCTGTGATTTAAAGCTTTTGTCTGTAAGCCAGGAATGATGTACACATAACTGTATCCAGAAGTAACATCATCATTCTGAAAGCAGAAAATGAGAAGCTAGATGGGATGAAAGCTAGATGGGATGAAAGCTAGATGAGAAAGATAGCAAAATGTAAACTGAACATTTAAAACAAAAATAGAAAGCATAACAGTATCATCAGCTGAGAGGCTTCAATGGCAAGGATATAGGACAATCTATATTGCATCCTATTGCTATGGAACATGTTGCTTAGAAACAAGCCAGAACATCCATAAGCCATCAAATGTGTCATTGGAACGTCTGCTGGGATGAATATATATATAGACACACACACGCGCGCGCGCACACACGTGCGTGTATGTAAAAAGCAGAATCTACACTTTTCACAATTCTGTTTAAATTTTAAAATGAGAAAAATCACTGCCATCTTGGGTAAAAGGCCTGAATAAACCATTCTGTAAAGTATTCTGTAAAATTGCATACCTTGAGTATATTAACAATAACTACAGTTTCTAAATCTGCAAATATTCCTCTACTTAGTATAGTCTTCTAATAAAAAAAAAAAAATTGCATTTCCTCAAATATTACTATCAGTCAAGAAGTGTTCTGTCAAAGAACTTGGGTTTAAAATCAACATCTACTACACACTTGCTTTGTGATAATTTGGAGCATGTTACGTTGAACGATGACAGATAATTTCCAGCCAAGCCCTCTCAAGAAGATACTACTTCCATTTCCCATGCTTTACCTAGGCAGAGTAGAGCCAGCAAACAAAATCATACCCAAGCAGATCCTCCAACTCATGATATTACATATTAATTGAAAACAGTGAGGAAGGTGGATTTATATTAAGATGCCTGATTGCAAGCTGGGATGCAAGCAATGGTATTGTGTAAACTCTACTATGTAGACAACATCATTACATTTCTACAGATGCCTTCTCAGTGGATGAGTCAGATTGCATAGTGACAGGGAAGCTGCTGCATTAAGAAGGACTGTCATTAAAAAGGCTAAGGTGCATACAGATTTTGTTGGAACGAAGAAACCTCTAGCATAGCAACAAAGCAGACAGTGGTTTCAGAGTGGGGTTTCATAACTTCATATGATCTAAGACAGGACCCACTGATGAAAAGACAATGTTTTCTTCCTCCTTCCTACCCCAGCTGCTTCTATTGCATCAACATTGGCAAAGATGTACCTGTCAGGTCAGGGCTCTGATCCATCTGAAAACTAACACTATTGAAATAGTCTTCAGTAATACCCATTCACTGATCTGTTTACTTCAGGGTTGCATAATTACTAATGCCAACACAAGGCAGACGCTGGCAGTAAGCGCAGTAGGGCTGGATGAGACTACACCTGCATTTGGCAGCAGCAGTCTTAAAACCTTTTCTAAAACCTTTAAAAAAATCTTGAAGTTGCCATTGCAAGTTTCCTTATAACTCTTGGTTAGCCACTGTCTCCTCTAGTTGTATACAGATTACATACAAATAATCAAATTAATACATTATGGCCTTGGTTTATCAAAGTATTTAAGCATGTGTTTATTACAATGGCATTACCATATATTTACTATTCATTTAAGTACTACACTGAAGAAGAAAGTTTTGCAGAGTAAGCATTGATTTACTTGTAAGACATACAATTATCCTGCTGTCATTAAAGACACTGTTTATGATAGATACATAAAGTTAAACCACAGGATCAGTACACTGAGTTTAATGTGCTCCCTTTATTAACTCAGATGACAGGAATAACACTTTTTTTTCTGGTATTTTTCTAATTATCTGTGTATCAAGATACACACTGCTTAAAGCCAGCTCTAAACACCATATAACATATCCTAAAGTTTTTTTTTGTTTTGTGGGGTTTTTTTGGTTGGTTGTTTTTTTGTTTTGGTTTTTATGTTTGGTTTTTAATAGAACAAACTCCAAACCAAAACCAGTGAATCAACAGTAGAATCTTTAGGTCTAATGTGCCACTGCAGGAGAGCAACAGAGGTCAAGAGTATCACCAATACTCAACAAGGCAGTAATAGCAGGAAATCTGTTAAATAAACAATTCCCATGCAGTACTGATTTGACTGCAAGGGCAGGAGAAAGAAATTGTTTGTGACTAAATCTGGTAATTTATTAACTGGACAGCATCGAGACATTTCCAGCAAGCACCTGAGAAATCCCTGTGCCTCACTTATTTCACCCTGTATCCTGTTTCTAGGACTCACCAGTCTCCAGTTCCTAACAAATCAGTAAAATTAAAAAGCAATACAAATCCATGAATGAAATTATGTTTCAAGGTGAAGGCAAAATTTCCTTCCTGGTTAGTTTTTCTTCCTCACAGTAACCAGCAGGCAACTGGTAACTTTGAAGCTCTGATTAATATATGAAAAATATGGTGCAAACCATCAGGGATCCAATCTCCTTTTAAATCCCACCTGGTACAGCACCATACTGATTTGTTTCACCAATTTAATAGTGTGTCCTCAAGAGTTCTGCAGGTCATACACTCTTGCAGGAGTTCATCAATCTTTATATTAAGACAATTCAGGGTACGTGGCAAGGCTTCCTAAATTCACTTCATTCCTCAGAAACCTTCTAATCTGCAGCCTAAATACAATCCTAATATATGCGTTGTTGATGACGCTATTTTTTTTTTAATAACTGTATACAAAATGATGTCCTGATTTCCACGTGAATTTGTAAATGTTTTGCTTTTTGAATTTTTAAACTTGACATTAGAAGTCAAAGCTATGGGAATTCCTGAAAAAGCTGTTTAGCACTGTATGGTTAGCCTCAGAGCCAAAAAGTATTTTTGTTCCTTGCTCATACAAAAGGTAATTTTGATAAAACAGATAAAATTAAGAAATGTTTCCACAGGAGGGGGGGGAGGCGGGGGGGGAATAAACAACAACAACAAAAAGAGCCAACCTGCACCTAACAATTCTCATAAGGTACTCATTGCTGAAATAAGCACAGTGTACTATCTCAGGATTTTTAGATTTATCAAATTTGTGAAAAATAAATTACGAAGCAGAAGTTGTAGCACCTTCTAAATTACTTGACCTCTACGTACTTCATCTGGGCTTGCCAACAGAATAACATTTTTAATTTTTGCAGTTTTAACCATTCACTGATGGTATTCTTAAGTATTTTCATGTCCTAACAAAAAAAAGGCTTGATGATTCAGGTGGCAAACCCAGTCACATTATCATTTGAATGAATGAATAAAAAAAAAGACACAGTGCCACAAGCTAATTCAGAATATACTATGCTGTGAAATAAAAGTGCTTTAATTTTATTTATAGGGTTATTTCAATAGGGTGAAATTAACAACTGCAGTTGAATTTTATAAAAACTACAAATCAACTGAACTACGTGTTTAATAACATTATAAACTGAAAAGGTCAAGCTTCATTTTAATCTCTCTAGATATAAATCAAGTAGATTTGCAATGTTTTCAATAATTCATTCAATATACTACAAACGTTTATTTTTTCTAAGCTTTAGAAAGAGGAAAGGCTGGACAAAGAGATCCTGTCGTCATTCACAGTCTCTATAAGAGGTTCATTATTTTCACTACCAGATTGCCAGACTTAAGAGAGAGAAAAGGATAAGCAATATTCACTGGGGAAAAGGGAAAATGGAGAACAGGTACTAAAACGGCGAAAAGGAAGCAAAGGTAGTGATTGTGGAAAACAATTGTATCTTCCTTTATTCACTGAATAATTTAAACTGTAAAATATTCATGAATATAGACAGGAAGAGTGTCCCATAATTGCAGGTTCTTTTGCTATTCTGACCGTCGTTATTGTAATGTACATTCTTTCGCCCACTTTCTATATAACTGACATATTCAAAGACGACTGAAGATAATGATTGCCATGGTTACTTATTAGCTCACCTACACTATCCACCATGACAGCTTTTTCCATCTTTCTCCCCTTTATTTCTTCTGGGTAGCTGAGGTTAATTAGTTTGGGGTTTTTTTGCCCCAGAACAGTATGCTTATTGCTCTGCCCCTCTCAACTTCCTTGACTTCTTTGTTCCTGCTGCCCCACAGAGCTTTGTCAGTAGCAGTTTAACTGGGCTTGTGCAGTTGTAAAGCAAATACCATGAAAAAGAAGCCACACTTGGCCCTTTCACTCCCATCACTGTCTTTCAAACAGTACTTTCCTGCTGTAAAGGAAGGAGAACCATTATGCCGTCAGCTACAGCCACATGCATCAACACTCAACTTCTTATATATATTTTAATCAGTAAGAAACTGTAGGTATCTGTACACTGTATAAAAATCAGCATTTTCTTTAGCCCTAACTTAGAGGTAAGTAAAGGGATTTTCTACAATAAACTGTTAGTTGCTGAACTGAATAATGAGTCTGGACTACCTTTTTGTATTTTAAACACTATGGAGATCTGAATTTAAAGACAAACAAAACCGCCAAACCCAGCATTTAAAAATTCTGAGAAAGGAATGATCTCATGTAGAAGGGGAGAAAACAGTAATCTTGCCACATCACCAGGGAAGAAATCTCTGTATCACCAGACAATACAGAGATATCTGGAGTAATAGCCAAGTCAGAGAGAGTGTTGTAAAAGGAAAGGAGGAATTTTGTTTACTAGAAATACAGTTTTGTTTCTGATTAAGAAGTTTGAGTCTTGAACTGCAAAAAAGCCTAGTATGTTAATACACACCAGTTAACAAACTATTCTGTGCTGGGCTGGCAGCTGACCTCAAGAGGTGGTCTTCTTCTCCTCCTGAACACAGGCCAGCTAGAAGGAGTAAGACAACGTCCATGTCTCAGCAGTATTACTGCCACAGCATAACAAATGCTACTTTAAATGAACATGGTATAGTACCATTTTTCAGCTTTAAATAATGCTCTAAATATCCCCAGACTATTTCTATTTTACAAACTAATGCTCATGCATTCTATCAGTTTAATGCAGTCTAGAAACTATTATTTATGGTGACATAATGTAGCTTGAAAAAATACATACGGAAATCAGAGTCAAATCTAATTTAAACTATGAGGGGAAAAGGGAATTCTAGAGAAAGACAGATGAAAAAAGTACTGTTGAGGTAGTAATACATGGCTAAAACTACAGGTCTGGGGGGTTTTATTTTTAAGTGTCACATTTAATGATGTTTATTTCATTATATTTATTTCAAGTGACATTGTGAAGCATTTTTACAATATTTACAGCACAATTTCAGGGTACTTCATTAATTCAGCTTTAAATGCTGCTCTGAAAAGAGTACTTAACCACTTTTTTTGCTTCATACTACAATTTATTTCAAGCTATTATCATTGCTATTTTAATACACACATAAATTCCAAATTTAATTTTTAGAATTTTTTTCAGAGGGAAAACAGTATGTCATTTAACGTACAAAAATTCTTCCTGACACACACATTACACCACAAATACTGGTAAACTGAAACTGTCCAGTACTTCTGCATTTTCTGTCCCACAACCAGCAAGTGACTGACCTTCCTTGAGACTTTTCTGGCTGTTCACCTCAAGACATTCCTTCTCTTTCAGTGGCTTAACATCTCCTGCAGGTAAAAGCTCAGAAAAGCCCTGTTGCTGCTTCTTGGAGCTATCGATCATGATGAGAATCCTTTAGAATGGCAACATCCAGCAAAGGGAAAAAAAAAAAAAAAAATTTCACCAAGCAGTAAGCTGCTGTCCCAAGTGCTGCTTCTAGGTCCTTTCTCCTAGTAAATGAGCAACTGTGCCTTTGTGCAGCCGAAAGCAGCCATCACCCTTCACTTTCTAGCTTGACCTGCAGTACGTTCAGTCTGCTTTGGAGCCTGTAACTAGCTTCGACAGCAGGCACAGAGCATGTGAAAGAGAACTCCCAAATCCCACCTCTTTTCCCAGACAACCACTCCCCCTTTTCCTCTTGTTAGGCTTGCTTCCTCTGCACATTCGTGTTTCAATATGCAGCTTGATGGTCAATCATCTGACAAAGAGTGAGTCAAAAAGTTAAAAATAAATCCAGCAGTTGCTGAAGGAGCAGCATTTGCTGATACCTAAAACAAACTACTGCTGAGGACTCTCTCCGTATTTCCTCTTCCTTCTCCCTTCCCCCACTACTCTGAACACTGCTGCAGGCAGCAGAAATACTTTGTCTTTGCCTGACTGGCACATTCATTACTCATTAAGTCTCACCAGTAAGCAAATTTGCACACTGGCATTTGAAAAAGTTTTGTTGAGGAACCGTCCCAGCCACAGGTCTTGTTTCAGAGACATTTATCTAGTAGAGGTAAGTGGGAAAAATAGGGATTATTCACACGTCTTTCCTTATAGTATAAGAGAAATTCTGTTCCTTGCTGTAAATATCTAACCCCCAAGTATTGTATTATTTTCCTTTTTCCATTACAGTTACACCTTTCATCATTCCCAGCAATTTTCAGAGCATATCCTCCCACACGTTCCGATCTGACATTTTCTTAAGCATATCCCATTTATCTTACACGAGCAATCAACTTCAGTGTCAACCTGAAAGATTTTGGGGAAATGGTTCCCGTCTAATTGTCTGGCATCGGCCATGAGAGAACAGCAGACTAGACTGCATTTCACATACTTAGGGAAAATAAACTATACATGATTTTAAGTAGTCACTACACTTAGACAAGTAAGGTGCATTTTCCCTTCCCTTTGGCCTAAAAATGCCATCATTATACATATTTTCCACACCCCTACTTCATATTTAAATCCTTCAGCTTGAAATTATACAGGACATCCCCACTCAGAAAAACTGTTTCACTTTTATGGCATCAGATTTGAAAAGATCTATATATAATAGCAAACACCTTAGGCACCCCCCAAAACTCAGACAAACAGAACACAAATACATACTGCTAAAGAAACGTAGATGAAAATCTGACAACCTCAATAAATAGAATTTTACACAGCTATGGATATACCAGATTATAACTTCACATTTTTCTTGTGCCAACAGAAAAGTTAACAGTTTGGATGGATTAATTATATTCTGACAATACAGCAATATGTCAAAGCAGAATTTTTTTTATGGGAAGGATACAGTGCACTTCAAAATTTTTTTTTGAAAATTGGTACTTTGGTCTGAAGCAATTTCAAAATGATTCAGAGAACACAGTATTTTGAAATTTAAAAAAAAAAAAAGCTACTAAAAAGTAAGGTCGTAATTAAAGAACCCAAGGAGTAATACATTCTTCCTTCACATGGCAGAGTTCTATCCACTCCTCTCCATTTATAGTGCCTTATATATATATATTAAGAATGTCCAGTACTCAAGCAAATTCCAGACCACTGTAATAGCAGCTGAGTAACAGCATTTCAAGACTTAATGAACATTTCTTACCTGTTCAGAAAGATGAGCTTTAGTGGCATTGAGCTCCTGCTATCTACTCCTCCCCTTTTTCAATGCTACCTGCTCCACAGCAGAATTTTCAGAAAATACTATGTTTATGCTTCAGCCATTTGGATGGAGTTAAGCCTAGTATTTTGCTTTGAATTCACCTCCCAGTTCAATAGAAGCTAACATACAGATAAATATTTTAAAACCCCTCTAAGAAGTCTGATTAAAATCTCAACAGTAATTTGCAAATAATTTCAGGAATCACAGAATTTATGGAAAATG
This sequence comes from Todiramphus chloris collaris, assembly GCA_025345505.1. NCBI lineage: Eukaryota > Metazoa > Chordata > Aves > Coraciiformes > Alcedinidae > Todiramphus > Todiramphus chloris. The sequence goes on along the minus strand of JANVCC010000039.1, from coordinate 975,502 downwards.
ATTAAATTCTTGTGCAGACTAGGAGAGATGGTCAAAATGATGCTTTGTATTTTCCATGTAGCCAAATACTGTATTTGCCAATAAACATTATACAATATTGAATAGTTGGGGTGGGGGCAGACTTAACTGAAGAGGAAGAACAGCTACCCGAAAAGAAGAAAATAGTTTTTGCTCAGGTGCAGTTGTACTGTGAATGTTAATGCCTGGACATTCGGTCCAGGGAACAGTTTCTCTTAAATCCCTGCACAAATAATGACATTTTTTCCCCATGTCATGAAAAAGGACCTACATTCCAAAATCATCTCTTTTTCCCAGCAGTCTTGAATAAACAATCTCAGCACAACTGATAATTTGGATATACCAGTTACTTGAGTAATCAACAATATAGTTCTACTGTTTTTAGTAATAAGGCGTTAAATTAATCACAATGCTTCAACATTTCTATTAGAAAAGTCTAAAATTCTGAGACAGTTTCACAGGCACCTGGCAGCATGTCACAACTGCCAGCTCAGTAGCTGCAGTTGCAGCACTGGACCATGGGAAAAGTGCATGTTTTTGAGTGACCTTCTCACATTCTGAAGAACTGTACTAGAAGGAACAGAAACACTGTTAGCTGTTTGGCACATGCTAACTTAGTTATTCAAAAGCGTTTTCCAATCACAAACAGGTCCCATGTGAATGAAGGCAAAGTACCTCCTCCTGATCCCCAGTGAGCCAATCCACCTGCCATTTAAGAGCATTCTTTTCCCTGCTGAACAGAACAAATCTGTAACTCTCCTTCAACTGGTCACATGTTTGTACCTTTGACTGCTAATGCTCCATACCTACTTCCCAGATTTACTTATGCACTTGCAAGAATCTGACAGAAATTTTTTAAGCCTCTGCGAAATAGCAGAAGCCCTGTCATCATCCACCAACATCATGTTGATACTTTAAACATACTGCCTATGTTTGGATAGTATCTGTCTTGAAGGTCCTTGTTTTGACTGATAAAAACTGCTTTGTACAGCAGTTACTTGTTGGTTTTAAAGGATACTAATTCCATGTTTATCTTAAAAGAACTGGTGAAAGACTTCAAGGGTGGGAACTTAGATACTTTCTCATTCAAATTACTCATTTTGTCCTATAGCAAAAAATTCTTTTGAAAAAGTGTTAGTGAAACAGTAGCACCTTGTTTGTTCTTTGACTACTCTAATGTCTTGTCTTTATTTTAGCAGTTATACAGTAAATAGAACACAACACAGAAATATAAAATATATAGAAAAAAGCTTGGTTCCTTCAATTCCACTCAGTTTTAAATACATTTGTGTTCAGTTTCTAAAAGGCATCTGCAATTCAGACTGTAATTTGAAATTGATGACACTGATAAAAAACAGGCCCAAAAACTTTTCCAAATTGCTAAATTTTCATCTTGTCTTTCTTTTGCTGTGTTTTTCAATACAGTAATAATTGTATACTGTAATAAATATCGTAATAGAGAGCTACTCATTTCCGATGTAAACACTGAATGTGTAACCTCTCTGATTTGAACATGTACTTGTTTCCAAAGAGCTATTATTAAGAGCACAAATAGCTAAAGGACACTAAGGATCACACAGAAACCCATAATCAGCTAGAAGGAAAACAGTGGCCGAACTGAAGAACTAGTTTCTATCAAACAACAAAACAAAAGTATTTCTCTTCATCTAGAAGAATATCTTAAGTGGTACATGTTGCATCTTTGTTTAAACTCAACTGCAAACAGCATCAGTGTGTTAAAATCAGAAGTTGAAGTAAAAGATACACAACAAGCTTTTTGTTTAAATAAGAACTAAATCTGTTGGAATTCACATCATCTTCAGAAGGTAGTAGTACCTCTCATTTTAACTTCAATTTTTTTTAAGTTATATATGTCATATACAAGAGGGTGAAATGAATAAAAAAGGCTTCAGAATGGAACATCCTTGTCTGTTCCATCAACCAGAATCCAGTAACATCTCACTTACTAGCAATATATTATACACCAGTTTTTCATAAACATGTTTGCTTTGATATCCAAGGTAATCAGTGCTTTTCCTTTCCATCCTCACACAACAGACTTTCAAGTCTTCTGCCAACCTTCAGCCTACAGAAAAAGCATTATTTAAAAAGAAACTGCCTAACAGATAATGACCAAAACCCACAGTGTACTGGAGGAAACAATGCAGCAATACTGTACCCTCCAGAGTGTCTGTTTGACTGACACAGAATACAGTCTTTAAGTATCAGTGATATGATGATGGAGATCACTAACTGTGAGCAACTTCACAACCTCATTACACATGAAGTAACTAAGGAACAATTGCTTTAAAGGTACATTCCAACTCTTTGCAATCCTTTTTTTTTTGCTTTTCCTTTGCGATCCCATAAGGAACCCCCAAATGCTACAGAAGAATTTAAACTTTAGATGTTAAAAAAACAAGCACACACCCCGAAACAAACAAACAAAAAACAAAAACGACAGTAGTCTTAGGTATTTAATCAATTTCACTACAACAAGATTTTGAAGTGGGAAAAAGCTTAGATACTCAAACATTTATTTCCTCTTGGTTATACACATCCCTTAATCAATTCCTTGGTCCTTTATATTGTAATCCAGTTCACCATGGTGTAATAATGTCTTCACATAGGAAAATAGTGCTCTGACTAAACAAACAAAAACACTGATTTGAATAATCCCTGTTATAATATATTTTATTACTTTGAAGTAACATTCCTAGTGTTTAAACTGTTAGCTTCAGCCTTCTTGTTAAGAAAACAAAAAAAAATTCTACACCGATACATCAGTTCTTTGCTTCGAAATCTTAAGACATTTGTCAAACAACTCAACAGTAAATACTGTACGAAAAGTCTTATGCTTGTATTTAAGATAAATATACAAAATCCAAGACATTCAAGTCTCTCATCTTCATATTCTTTTGGTAGTAAAACATCAGGTATATCTTTCAAATTTTTTTTTCAAAAAGTCAAATGAAAAATGTGAGCAACTTTTGAAAGAGTGTTGTCTACTGTGCTGTGACTAAGGAAATATATCCAAAGAACTGATGACTTCTACCTGCATTCTCCACCACTGTGGTAACAAAGACCCAAGACCCCCTAATTATAGTCACCACCTACTTCAGTCACTCTTCCCAGAAAAATCCCAAATACTTAGAGTGATATAAAATTTATAAAAAATGCACACAAATTCCTTTTAAGGAAGGCCATACTTTGGCAGTGTTCACTGTTTAAGTGAAAATTTCCTACCGTTCAGCCTTGCCCATATGTACATATAAATAAATAAATATTTTAAAACTGTATATATAAAATATATAAATATGTATTTTTATATATATGATTGATTGCACATATATATAGATAGTTTTTAAAAGGACACTATTATGGTCATCCACCATGCTACCTATGGTGTGTAAAAGGTCCATATAATCTGCACAGCCCGCCAATTACCAGTTTTCTCTGCCTACATTACCTTCCTTTTAGCTTGTGATACAGCCACTACATTTCAATGATAACATGTACATAGGATTTAGTTCTAACAATTTAAAACAATTATAGAGTGGTATTTAAAATTAACTCAACATTCTTTCTAGCTATGCACTTAGTTACCCACAAGGAATTCCAGGGAGAAAAAAAAGTCATAATTAAGACAGTTTGATCAAGAGATCTCTTTAAAGAAAAACATACTTTCCGTATCTCCTGTAATCACTCGAATGCCAAGATACAAACAGGATCTTTTCATATATATGAGATGCCTTAAATTGAGTCAGTCACAGGTCATGCCTCCCATGTTAATCATTCACAATAAGCAGATAATTAAAATAATAAAATAAAACCTATAAATCAAACTAAAATGATGGAATATTTGTTTAGAAGTTTAACAAATGGAATGACCCTGCTGGAATTCTTTCATGTAGCCTGTGAAAATGTCAGAATATATTCCATTTAGGAGGTCAAAGTCCCTAGAGAGCTCTGAGTTTTGGCTTGTATGTCTTTTCACATGCTTTAATATTTGAAAATTGTTCCTAGTAGACACTGAGTGATGCCCTGGGAATGCTAGGATTGTGGGAACTGGCAGTACCAATGACAGACTGGGAAATCAGTACCTACTGAGTTTGCTCCCTCATCTTGTAACACATAGGACAACATTCAAATATTTACAGGGAGACCAAAAGACATTTGTTTTTTCCACTGACACCATTTTTTAAAAACAAACCAAAACAACAACAAACCAAAACAACAAACCACGAAAAATAACCACAAACAGAAAACAAGAAAAAGACCACAAAAAAACAACAGCAAACAACAAAACTCCCAAAATAAACTCCCCCCCAAAACCAAAGAAACCCCTAAGAAAACACAAAACAAGAGACAAATATACATTACCTACAATATTCTGTGTGTTCTTACAAAGGATTATTTAGTGGGATATTTGCATTGGATATTCCCTGCACTATTAAAACCTTAAAGGAAACACAAATCACAGAATTGCTGAGGTTAGAAGCAACCTCTTGAGACCACCTAGTCCAAGCCCTCACTCAAGCAGGGTCAGCTGGAACAGACTGCCCAGGACTGTGCCCAGTCACATTTTTAATATCTCCATGGATGGAGATTCCACGAAGTCTCTGGGCAACCATTATTTTACACACACACAGAGTATATATACACTATACTATATATAGACACACACATTTCTATTGTTCCATCTGTTGTTCTACAGTCTTCCCACTAACCATGTTTTCTCCACTTTATCCCTCCCAACTCTCTCAAGAAAACTACAGTAATCTACCTATGTAACATTAGGAGAGGAAAAAATAAGCCTAATTGCAGATCTTAAGAGTGGAAAAAACCTGTTGTACACAGATAAGGGAGAATGTCCCAAATTTCACTTGATTCCCTAGTATTGAATTTGCAGCTTCAAATTTGCACAGAGGATTAAGAATTTGTTCAGAAGCCATAAAGCTATGCCAAGAATGCATATTACCATTGCTACAAAATGAGGGAGTGGAAGCTAAGAGATAACAGGCAAACTAATATACCCACAACTCTTTTGGATGCCAGAAAAATTCTCTTGGTTCACCAAATTTATTTAAGTAATACTGTTAGGTTAAGTGTGATGTAGATTTCATTCAGTTATTTTGAGAACTGTCTCCCAGCTGGCTTGATTGGTCACTTAGGAGGACTTGATATACACCATTTGTATTTTGTATTTGTTTTTGTTTGGGTTTTTGGGGGGTTTGAGGGGATTTGTTTTGATTGGGGGAAGGATGCTGTATCTTCATTTTTATTCAGTACAGTTCCCAAAAGCCACAGTAAACTGTCATTCTCATATGACTTTCAGTGCTCTTGAGCGTCACTGTTCTTCTGCAGCCAGAAGCACTTGTTTCTTTGGACTAATTTCTTCTAATAGAGATTTTACCAGTCCTGCTTTTACCATAAGATATTCACTGTCCCAAGGTTTTTTTTTCCCTGACAAAACATCCAAGACTCTTAGCTCTTTTCTCAATTAGCTCAGTTTTGATGCAGAATTATATCTGGTAGCCATCAAAGAGCGAGATCTAGCAGACAGACATGGTAGGCACATCACAACCGTTTCTACCTCCTCCAGTACAAGATACGTAACCCCACACAGATCCAGAACACAATCCCATATCTACTCTGGTTCTGAGTTTAGAGAAGCAGACTCCCATTAGGTAGAACAAAACTTTCTCCACAGGATACAGAGGATAGAGAATGAGCACGCACACAGTCTGCAATGATTTAAAGCCGAGACAAAGAGTTGAAGCAGGCCTACAGAGTGCTGAAGGATAGTCAATGGCCCATATAGGAGCCAACCAGTTATCTACCATTTTTACAATTTAACTAAGCTCCCATCTGTGGATGATACCTGCACAAGTAACTTCCATGTCTTTTTCATAAACTAGCAGTCACTATCATGAGGAGATTCTGGCACAGTAGGATAGTCAAGGAAGGCACTGCAAAGCCAAGAGACTGATAGAAAACACACAAGCATACACCTCAAAATGACTATGGTTATATGGCTCCTGAAACCCAGACCTTCAGATCTCCTCCTACCAGCCAAAGCTGCATCTTCTCCAATTCTGGAAAAGTACCAAAGCGGCATGCAAAAAGCTTTGCTTATGCAGTCCTTCATTTTTTTTGGTGGTATCGATGGCATGTGCAATCCCTTCCCACCCTGTGGCTCTCAAACAGCAGGCTGGAAAGCTTCAAGGAGCACCATTCCCATCAACCCTCCTGCTGTCAGCAGCATCCTATCCTTCCCTCCCTTGCCACCTCCTGGCTCTCAGACAGAAGCTTGTGAAACTGGTACAATGTGTGGGTAGCATATTGTTCTGACTGGTACTTCAGCTTGCTGCTCTGTCATTCTTCCTCCACTGCAGTCCAACTAAACAACACCTAGTCATCAATTTTCTTTCTCCTGCTCCCAGAGAGCTTCATCTGTGTCACTCTTCTCCTCTCCCAACCATTCCTCCTAAGGACACAGCATCTTGACCAGAAAAAGCAAATACAGTGTACACAACCTAGCATTTTTCAGGCAGGGATGCAAACCAAGAGCCTCTTAAGGCCATGGCATTCTGTTTCCCAACCTCCACTTATGTCAACTACTCACATGACAGATATGGTCTATACACCAGTGGCTGCCATTAGACTTCCAGAATCACAAGCATGTCTTCAGTGTCCACTCAGCAGGTGACAAATGTGAAAAGCAGAACCAGTGAAAAGGTAACTTCTGCTGCTTTTTGGGAAGTGCAACAAGAGTTGGCCTCCAGAGAAAAGGGATGGTAACAGAGCACGTGATCAATGCATTGTATGTGTTGTCTAATTATCCAGAAAGATGCAGACTAAGTGAGAAAATGGAATTAATTTCATCATTAATCCAGAATTGCCCAGAGCATTAATTTGGAAATAGCTCAAAAGAAGAAAGGGAATCTTAAAACTACGACAGCCCAGAAGACCGACATACAACATCCTGGAAAGATGATTCTTTGTTACTACATCCAAATACATATGCAAGGCTACCTCCTATAAACGGTTTGTTGTTTTAACCCCAAATAATTAAACTCTTTGCTTTAGAAATGGTACAGTTGAAGTATTTCATCCCCGCAATAAAACCTTTATTTAGCTAATCAGTTTGAAAACTGACATTACTTGCCCTTCTATTAAAATATGAAACATTTAATTGGTTAATATTTGTGTTTCACAGACTTTATGATGGAAGACATCTGTCTGAAAAATGACATTTGAGAAGACAAAAGTATGTTGCTGCCCTTCTCCCTCATTCCCCAAAGAAATTATGTGTTTGTCTTTGTTCAGGGAATAAACACCTGCATGTAGTAGATGGCTGGAGATAAGATGCTATTGGCCTTCAACCCTTTGCTCTACTGGAAGTTACAACCTCTTCAACATATATGGCAGAGCATGTAACCATTCCTTTGTCAACTCAAGGGAAAACAATTCCAATGCAACTTAATCTAAAATATGAGATTTTGCACCAAAAAAATACACTCACCTGAACTCTTAAGCTAGCTTTGTAAGAGTTGAAATAACTGCTGGCTCACCAGGCATGCACTTGCAACTTCACTGTACAGTTCTGTTACCCTGCTGTGATTACCTTCATGGTAAACAAAACCAAATCAAAGCATAAGCCTCACACACTTCCAGTGTCATTGGAAAACTGTGAAATGCAGGTTTTGTACTAAGTTGTGCAAGTCAGCTTAACAACACTATGCAGAACAATACTAGAATAATTCAGCCTTCTACTGACTACTGCCAAATAAGTAAACAAAAGGTTTAAAGGATCACTACAATGCTCACAGTAAGCATAATGCTTCCTGCATAAAAATATTCAACAACAACAACAACAAAAAAACAAACAATGTCAGAGTTTTTTATTAAGTGCCACTGTATTTCTATGTACTGATATCTCTTACGCTGACAGACTTTATAAAATAGTGACATGTTGAAATACTCCTAAAGAAATCCAATTCTGGTAAAAAGTAAACCCAAGAAGTATTAAAGCTACTTTTAATATGAATCCATCAAGGTCAAATTTTACTTTTACAAATTTTCTTCTTACTTTCATCATTTCTCCCCCTCCCCCCAAAAAACAAACCACCCAAATTAACTAAAGTTGCTAACTCCGGAATTACTAATCCAAGCAATACTTTTGGTGTTCTGGAGGATGACAGCATCTGAACATCTTTTTGTTGTTTTAAGAAAGCATTTTATCACAAATATTAATTTCTTCCAGGAACAAAATCAGCCAGCCAGTATGAAGTCAGATACTGTCTCATCTTTTGCATAAGGTCATTGAAAGAACCAGGAGGCTCCTCTTAGGTTCACTTAAAAATTATTTAAATACAGTAAAGTGCATTCTTTCAGTAGCAGGATGCTTAAACAACGCTGGAAAGACCTAAAAAACTGAGCAGGGTAGGAAATTGCACGAGTGCCCATTAAACATTACTTTGTCATGTCTATCAGACGTGTCTATCATCCAGTTGCATGATTTCTCAGTCTGCCTTGCACATTGTTGAGTCTTTCCATTCTCAAAAGCAATAGGGCTGTGTCATGAAAACAATGCCTGACCTTTTAGCCTAGCCCAGCCAACTGTCTTGGTCTTATCACAAAAGACACAGACAAAGTGAACAGAGAATACCATGATTTGCACCTGTCCCTGGGCATTTGATATACGTACAGCCTAGTAATATATAACCCCATTTTTTCTGCTTTAAACCAGGATATTCAGATAGCTTGCTTCTTATTTAATAACGCTCATACTATTACAACTGAATTAATGGCTATCTGGAGTTAAATTGATTTTAAAAACATGCTTCAAATATCAAATACTTTGTTTACATTATTTCAATGTTCCCACCACTTTCTACAAACACTAGGAAACAAATCTTCAGTATTAGAAGATTCCTACCTTCTCCCCAGTAATAATGAGCCTGCGTTTGGACCTAATTTTTCCTGATGCTTACTATAACAGTGGAAACGTTTTTTTCCCAAGTTGCCATGCCAACATCAACACAGAACAAGGAGGAAAGATGCTGGAAAGATTACCAAAATGTAAATCTTATTTTTCTTTTGTTATTCAAGCTTAAGCTATGTGGTGAATTAAACTTTCTGGGATACAATGTTTAAATTTCAATTCTGTATTATTTTTTCAGAAAGAAACCTGTTCTTGATAAGCAACCCTTTTTGTCTGATAATAATACAACTTTCAAAAATATTTAATTAATACTTCTATTATACAATAGCTGTGGTTTTAAAACTATTTTAAAATATAAACAACTCTATTCTTCTATACACCTCAACAAAGTCTTCCAGTTGGTGTTTTAAAGTCTAACTTACAAGCTGCCGTGACAGGAGAAGCTGATCAGGACAGACTTTGTAACAAGTACTGTAGCACTTTACATAATGTTTGGGAAAAGCAAGGGAAGACAATGAATTAATGTTCTTTGAAGAAATGAAAAAAACATTGTTACTCCTGTGGAAAACATTCAAGCAATGTAGAGAAAAGAACAGACACTTTTGCACTCACCATTCTTCCGTTCATTGAGAGGAGGTAAGTACTGATTGGGCTGCAGCGAGAGTTCCTTAAACTCATGTGCAACTGCTTCACTATGAGGACTAGGAGCAAGCCGAGTTAGTGATCCAGAGTCATCCTCCGCATCTGCTGTCCCCAAGTGATCCATTGTGTTAAATCGTCTGGAGACAGTGAGAGCAAGTGGTCTCAATCACGCTCTAGTTGGTAAAACTAACAAAGGAAAAAATAAAAAATCACATAGATGCATTACTTTTTTATTTGTTTGTTTTGTTCCTTTGCACACAAATTTCAACTTAAAAGTTATATACATTATCCCCCATTTTTCCAAAATTATTAGAGCTTTGCAAAAATATAGTTGAGCAATGTATTTACAAGCAATTTAACAGCCATTTGGTTCTAAGAAGCAGTTTCTCTGTTCACTTTGACAGAACAATTACACAGCATTAGCTTCCAATAAGGATGCCTGGAAGCTCCTGCGCTCTACTTTTTAGTAAGTGAAACAGCCCATTTATCAACAAAACGTTATTTTCTTTCAGTAGATTTTTATTAGCAAATGCTGGATTAATATATGATACAAATGGCTCTAAATATTCTGAAGCATTGCACAACTTTCCTTTGGATCAAATATCAACTTTTCACACAGGATTTCATAGCACCAAACAATCATATTAGAAATAGCTGATCTTCAGTTTCTCCAGTAAGGAAGGCTTTTTGCCATTAATTTTTTCAAATTAATTTTATTGCCTACTGGCTACTTATAGTAAAATACAGAGTGGAATTCAAGTCCCAATTTATTATTTCTTTCCTTTCTATGATTAATGTGGTAATTATCTACAATGAGGAGAGAGAGAATGTGAATTACTAGTTCAGGTTTTTTATAGCTCACAGAACTGTCAGTAAATTTTCAATGAATCAATATGAACGTCAATGAAGTCCATCCCTGGATTCTTGGAAACCTGAACAATATGAAATATTAACAATTCACAAAGATCCAGAAACCTAAGAAATATCTTCTTATTGTTCAGAAAAATAACTAAAAATAAACAATTTAAGAAACAACTACTGCTTGCTCATTCTCAACCTTAAATTTCAAACTTCAGGTATGCTGAGTATAAATACCAGACATGTTGGGGTACATATTTAAAGGTTTTTAAAATGCAACATGCGTTGCAGTGACCACAGACAAAATGTTTCAAGTGTTATTTAACATTTTAAAAAACATTGGGATGACAAAACATGATCATGACCAACAAAGAATGGCCTACACTACAAAAAGGGGTAAAGAATCATGTTGCTGAAAGTGTCAATATAAAAATACAAAATAAGTACTGCTTGATATACACCTTAGTAGAACAATTACAATGGTTATGTGCATATTCTTCATTATTTTCCACAGTTACCAACTGGTGCTTTCACATTAAATGAAGACACATGAGCTTACTGTTATGCAAGATTTTTCTTCTTTGTTCTTACCTTCTAGAAGCATAATTTACCCCAGCTCTCATTCAATTTCCTGACACTACAGTCTCCTCAAAACTCCCACTCACCCATACAAATTAAGTACATTATTAACCATGCAGGTCTCTTCAAAGCACAATTTAAGTGAATTTAGCTGCTTATCTGCCCATACTGAAAGCATGTTATCGACAATTTATTAGCTATGAGTTCTGTCTTGAAGTCACTTTTCCAAGCCACATAAGCTGTATTCATGCCATTAATGAAATTAATAGAAACACCTTCTTGTACTAAAGGTTTAATATTTATTATGCTACATGTTAGCTCTGACAAGCTCTTTTAACCATGACAGATAACTAAATACCTTGATTTAAATTAAACCAGTTTAACTTTCATCACAGAATCAGAATCACAGAATAATTGTGGTTGAAAAGGACCTCCTAAATCACTGAGTCCAACTATACCTACAAGAACAAAGAACACCTAAATACCTGACCACTAAAATGAAACAAAAAACCAACAAAAACAAAACAAAAAAAAAAAAAACCCCACACAAACAAACAAACAAACCACCAAAACAAAGCACCACAACCCCCAAGCCCCTACATGCCTGCCCCTAGAGCATGTCATGAAGCACTATGTCAACTTGTTCCTTATATAACTCCAGGGATGGTGACTCAGCCACCTCCCTGGGCAGGCTGTTCCAGTGCCTCACCACTCTCTCCATAAAGAATTTCTTCCTAATATCTAATCTAAACCTCCCTTGCTGCAATTTTAGGCCATTTCCCCTGGTTCTGTAATTAGTAACTAAGGAGAAGAGGCCAACACCCACCTCTCTACAACCTCCTTTCAGGTAGTTGTTGAGGGCAATGAGGTTCCCCCCTCAGCCTCCTCCAAATTCAACATGCCCAGCTCCCTCAGCCTCTCTTCATATGACTTGTTCTATAAGCCCCTCACGAGCTTGGTAGCTCTCCTCTGGACACGTTCCAGCACCTCAATGTCTTTCCTATAATGAGGGGCCCAGAACTGAACACAGTACTCAAGATGAGGCCTCACAAGGACTGAGTACAAGGGCACGATAACTTCCCGTCTCCTGCTGACCACGCTATTCCTTATACAAGCCAGGATCCTGTTGGCCTTCTCGGCCACCTGGGCACACTGCTGGCACATTTTCAGCCGGCTGTCTGCCAGCACCCCCAGGTCCTTCTCTGCTGGGCAGCTTTCCAGCCACTCATCCCCAAGCCTGTAGTGCTGCTGACCGAAATGCAGGACCCGGCACTTGGCCTTGTTGTACCTCATACAATTGGCCTTGGCCCACCGATCCAACCTGTCCAAGTCCCTCTGCAGAGCCTTCCTACCCTCAAACAGATCAACACGCCCACACAATTTGGTGTCATCTGCAAACTTACTGAGGGTGCTCTCAATCCCCACATCCAAGTCATCAATAAAGATGCCAAACAAGACTGGCCCCAAAACTGATCCCTGAGGAACACCACTGGTGACCGGCAGCCAGCTGGATTTCACCCCATTAATCACAACTCTCTCGGAACGGCCAGACAGACAGTTTTTAAGCCAGTGAAGAGTACACTTGTCTACACCATGATTTACCAGTATCTCCAGGAGAATGCTGTGGGAAACTGTGTCAAAGGCCTTACTAAAGTCCAAGTAGATAAAATCCACAGCCTTACCCCCATCCAAAAGGCAAGTCACATGGTCATAGAAAGAGATCAGGTTTGTTAAGCAAAAAAGCCATAAACCCATGCTGGTTGGCCCTGATCCCTTGGCTTCCCTGCAATTGCCATGAGAGCTCACTCAAGATAATCCTCTCCATGATCTTTCCAGGTACCAAAGTCACGCTGACAGGCCTGTAGTTCCCCGGATCCTCCTTCTGTCTCTTCTTGTAGATAGTTGTCACATCAGCCACCCCCCAATCACCTGGTACCTCCTCTGTTGACCAGGATTTCTGTTAAATGATGGAGAGAGGCTTGGTGAGCTCTCCTGCCAGCTCCCTAAGTACTCTAGGGTGAATGCCATCCAGCTCCATAGACTTATGAGCATCAGGGTGCAGGAGCAGATCATTAACTACTACTTCCTAGGTTATGGGGGGGTTGTACTGTTCATCATCCTTATCTTTAAGCTCAGGAGGCTGAACACCATGGGAACAGTTGGCCTATCCACTAAAGACAGAGGCAAAGACAATATTAAGGATCTCAGCCTTTTCCTCATCATTGGTTGCAATGTTTCCCCTCGCATCCAGTAAGGGATGGAGATTCTCCCTTGTACTCTTTTTATTGTTAATGCACTTGTAGAAGCTTTTTTTATTGTGCGTTGTATCAGTGTCCAAGTTTAGTTCCAGCTGGGCTTTTGCCTTCCCAATTTCCTCTCTATATAATCTGACAAGTCTTTGTACTCCTCCTGAGTTGCCTGGCCGTTCTTCCAAAGCTGGTAAACCCTTCTTTTCTTCCTAAATCGCAGCAAAAGCTCCCTGTTTAAGCAGGCTGGACATTTTCCCTGCCTTTTAATCTTACGACACATGGGGATAGCTTTCTCCTGGGCCTGTGAGATTTCCTTCTTAAAGATTGCCTAGTGTTCCTGGACCCCTTTGCCTTTCAGGACTGTCTCACACTGGACTTTCTCAACTAGTGTTCTGAACAGTCTAGAGTCTGCCCTCTCGAAATCCAAGGTGGAGGTTCTGCTAACCAACCTCTTCATATCACTAAGAATTGAAAACTGAACTAACTCATGATCACTAAGCCCAAGACAGCCTCCGACCACCACATCTCCCACTAGAACTTCTCTCTGTTAGTGAACAGGAGGTCAAGGGAGGCTCCTTCCCTGGAAAGCTCATCTATCATTTGAGTTAGGAAGTTATCTTCCATACATTCAAGAAACCTCCTAGCTTGTCTACTCTTTGCTGTGTTATATTTCCAGCAGATGTTTGGTACGTTGAAGTCACCTACTAGAAAATGGGCTGTCAATTGTGAGACATCAGCAAGCTATTTATAAAAAATTTCATCTGCCTGCTTATCTTGATTGGGTGGTCTATAGCAGACTCCCAGCACAATGTCACCCTTACTTGCTTTCCTTTTCATCCTAATCCATAAGCACTTAACTTTATCACCATTGTAATCAATTCCTATACACTTGAAACTCTTCCTAACATACAGGGCCACAAACCCACCTCTCCTTCCTTGTCTATCCCTTCTGAAGAGCTTATATCCATTCATCACAGAATTCCAGTCATCCCACTATGTTTCAGTGATGGCAACTACGTCATAGCTGTCCTGCTGCGCTATGGCCTCCAGCACATCTTGCTTGTTGGCCATGCTATGTGCATCAATGCAGATGCACTTGATCTGAGCAACCGATTTCACCCCCATCCTTTGTCCTTTACCCCTAGGCTCATTACTGGTGGACCAGGTTTTATTCCCTTTCCTCTTCTAGTTTCCCAATCACTTCTGCAGGTACTAATCCATTAGTGAGCTCCATGTTTATGTTGTCCCATGTATCACAATTATTTACCTTAAGTAGGACAATAGACTGGAGGTTGTCCATAGACTCATCTCTAACGAGCCTGGTTTTATCCCCTTCCCTCTTCGAGCCTAGTTTAAATCCCTTTCAATGAGGCCTGCCAACTCCAGTGCGAGGATTCTTTTTCCCCTTAGGGACAGCTGTACTCCGCCTGCTGCCAGTAGACCAGGTGCTATATAAACTTCTCCATGATCAAAACCCCCAAAATTCTGATGTTGGCACCAGTCTCTCAGCCATGTATTAATTATGTGTTTTCCACCCTCTTTCTGTATTCCTCCCTGCTACTTGAGGGATTGAGGAGAATACCACCTGTGCACCCAAACCTTCACCCAGTCGCCCCAGCGCCTTGAAGTCCTTCTTGATTGCCTTCGGACTTCTCTCAGAAACCTCATCATTACCAACCTGGAAAACTATCAAAGGATCATAATCAGAGGGGTGCAACAGATCAGGCAGCCTCCTTCTAACATCTTTAACCTGAGCCCCAGGGAGGCAGCAGACTTCCCTGTGGGATGGGTCTGGTCTACAGATAAGCCCTTCTGTTTCCCTCAGAAGAGAATCACCTACTATAATAACCCTCCTTTTCTTCCTTGTTGAGGAAGCCCTAAGTTGTGAGGCTGAGGAACAAGCTGTGGGTGAATCACCAGTTGGATCCTCTTCAGAAGGAGCGTCAAATTCGAGAGATCCATACCCCTTAAGTGAGGGCAATGGGGGAGGAGGGGGAGGTGGGGGGAGGACTCGCCTACCTCTATGAGGTGGGCCCTGCCTCCAAGCCTCCCCCTCTCCCACGCCCCTGCCTTCAAGCTGGTTACAAAAGGAAGACTGTCTG
This sequence comes from Todiramphus chloris collaris, assembly GCA_025345505.1. NCBI lineage: Eukaryota > Metazoa > Chordata > Aves > Coraciiformes > Alcedinidae > Todiramphus > Todiramphus chloris. Next base: position 960,104 of record JANVCC010000039.1, on the reverse strand, counting down.
TCTTCCAGGAGGGCCTCATATCTAGTCCTCCGAGGCACCGGAGGAGGTGAAGCAGGCAAGGGGGGTGCTCACCTTCTGCCACATCCATGAACTTGCCTCCACTCACCCCCTTTACTTAGGTTTCTATCTTCTATCTCAGAGGGGCAGTATACAGTGACCCCTTGATCTTGGGTGTTATCTGTCTCCTGAATGGAGCACAGAGCTTGGCTCCAGCAGTCTGTCTCAATTTCAGATTCCCTAATGTTCCTGAGCCTTCAGCTTTAAGTCTCACAACCTCATCTTCTTCCATCAGGGCCACATGGCTGAGCAGATCATCTACCTGCTCACACCGCATGCAGCCACAATGAGGGCTGCCCTCTGAGATCAGGAGCAGGCTGTGGCATTCTCTGCAACTTGTCATCTGCACTCCCACGTTCTTCTGTGGGAGCTCTGTCTGAGTTCCCACATCCATTTTGAATGGTGACAGGAGCGTGGCCTTCTTCTGCCAAGTGGAGACCATTTTGACGGGGACCATATGGGAGCAAATCCTCCCAGTTTCTTACCTCTCGTGCCCCTTTGCGCGCCAAGTGAGAATGGAGCTTTCTCCCTGTCCACAGTCTGAGCGGCGCTTTTGGTTTTGCCACGTTTAAATCTCCCACGGTTTTCCATGTCTATGACACGCTGCTAAATCATTTACATGTCCAATTTTCATTTAAGAAACGTACATAAATGTGGTTTTATTGTCCAGATTGAACTAAGAACAAGGCATGCAAGAATTACATGCAACATACTAAATGATAACAATTGCAGCACTGCAGCGCAAAAGAAACTGATTCTCATACAAAATGTGCTTAATCTGTGGTTTGAACTTGACTAAGTCAGGTTAGAGGGGACCTTCTGCAGGTCTTCTAGTCCATCTCCTAACCCCAAGCTACTAGCTGCTCAGAATTTGTCTTGTCAGGTTCCGAAAAACTCAAGCTGGCAATTCTACCATCGCTAGTTAACTCATTGTTAATGTCTTGCCCATATGCCTATCCCCTTCAAACAGTTTCTTCTGCTGCAATTTGTGACTCTCTGTGACTCTCAAACCAGCCTCTTGCTGGTTTGCTCTAACAGATGGTATCACTGATTGTGACTCTCAGATCCCAGGTTTTACTACAGTTTCATACAGTACATGATCATTAGGAAGCCTCTAAAACCAAGGTTCTCCAATGCAGAACTCTAACCCTAATTTGAAAGATACAAATTCACAGCCAAGTCACGGAGAGAACTTCTAAATTTAAGTGAACTTACTAGTTTGGTTTAGGCATGAGGTTTTCCTTATTAATTGACAAAGTAATTCTGAAACTTAAAAGTCATTTTGATAAATACCTTTCCAAACAAACAAATGGTAAAAAGCCAAGAAGAAACCCAGATGTCTCTATGCAAGCATCTTTTCACACTGTTGCATGCATGAGATAATAAAACACTACTGGTTTTTATCATGCTCATTTTACCTGCCAGAGAAGATGCATACAATTGCTCTAGCAGCAGGAAGTTATAACCAGCAGCATTTACTTCACATATGCAGAACATCTCCCACCTATCTTCAGTTTTCAAAAGCCGTATTTCATTCTAACATTTCTAATATAAATGATTATTTGGACATCAGCAATGTAAGCATAAAAAAAACCAGTAGAAAAAAAACATTAGTTCACCTTGATTAAAACCAAACCCTATACAATACTTTATCCAGCCATCAAGTGCAAAAGTCAGAACTTCTCCTTATTTAGAATTCAATGTACCATGATACTACCACATTTTATATGAAAGATAACACATTTGCCTCCTCTTTCTCATTTATTTGTAGCCTCAACCTTGAAGAATTATTTTGTATTTGCCATCTGCATTTATGGATGGTAGCCATTATCCATGTTATCCCTAACTTGAAGCACACCTATACAGAAAAGTGTATTAATAACGTAACAGAAACTCAACAGTAAGACCAAATACAGGAAAAATACAATTAAAAAAAAATTCAAAGTATTAAACTCTCAATAGTCTACTCTGCATAATTCAAGAAAGCACCATTTTATTGAAGGCTAATCTGACAGACAGAAATCTATTGTCACTTCAAGGGTTTCCACTCCCGTCCTTGAAACTAAGACATCTGAAGGTTTATTAAGTTGTAAGAACCATCACTCTGTTTGGTATGAAAACCATTTCTTATCAAGTGTTGTAAAGTATAATACCATCTTATCTGTAGCAACTTAAATAAAACTACTCCATTCTTCCAGTAGTACCAAATCATTTCAGGTTTGGGGTTTGCTTTTTTTATTAATATACAGAATTCAGCAACATTTTTAAGAGTGGTAAGGTGAAAATTAGACCCAAACTATTTTCCTACTTAACCTTCAGAATAGGTTATCAAAATAAAATATACACCAGCACTCCAGATGAGGCTTTGGTTCACATTTATCTGACAACATAGAAACAGCGTTCCAGTACTCGCCAGAGAGAACTCCTGTACAGTGTATGAATCTTATGTAAGTGTTCTCATGGATTGTAGGTGGTTGCTATCTTTCTTAACTGGTGAAGACAAGCACTTCCTTTATTTTTAAACATTTTATCTTCAAAAGACAAAGTACATATCCTTAGAAAAATCTTGGGGGGTGGGGAATACATACTTCCCTGCCATTTGAGACACTAGAAGTGGTATTTTCTTCTGCACAAACTGTGACACCTGGATGACACTTAAAATCAGGTTTCACTTCAAAAATCTGCTGGGAAAAAAAAAAACACCCACAAAAACAATACAAAGAATCACAGTCCTTTCAAACTGCAGCCAAGTCAAATGTCTGACCTTAATATTGTTCACTAATTTGCACCTGCAAAGAATTTAGGTCACTATACACAGTGCAACAGCAAATTATTAACAGTCACACCAAATTAGATATTTGCAATACCAAGACCCTCTACAGAATTTATCGCAGAATAATTAATAATAAGCAGTCAAATCACCTAGGTTTAAGTTTCCCCATTTGGGAAAATTTTTAAATGATATAACTAGCAGTTTGTAATACACCAGAACCTTTACTGGAAATAATACCAGAACTGCAAAGTGTTGGGTTTATTTTGGTTTAGGTTTTGGGTTTATATTTTCCCTTTGCTGTGTCAGGAAACACTAAAAAAGACAGTTAAAAAGCTTAAGCATCTATGAAGGTAATTTTTCATTAAGGTCTTCAGTCTCTTTGTCAATGTCTAGAAAGACTTGAAGATCTGTAATGTGGGAAACATGATCACTGACACTAGAGTGGTAATACACACTTAGGGGACCATTACTGTTTCAAATGTTCCTTCAATTTGAATAATAAGCATTAATAATTTGTACCTGAAGTAACATGCTAAGTCACAATATGAGACTAACTTGGTAGTTCCTCTTTCCATCTTTCCTCTTTCCAAGAGCAAAAACTATGTTTTCAGAATGCTGCAGGCCCTATCAAGAGCACAGATATGCCTGCAGCAAACTTCCTTTCTTATCTTCAAATTAGCAGAGTCCACGTGGTCAGACCTTTTTTCCACTGGATCCATACAAGTAGGACTCATAACATAAACATTTAAAATACACAGGAATGTTCAGCTCACTGAAGAGTATGGTAACTAATCTAAGAGAGTAATTTTCCAGAGACAAGAAGTGGTAATGAAATAACTGCTTCAAAGAGAGGAAAAGATGCCATGTTTTTAATGGGTGACTCCTCTTCACACACTGACTATCAGAAAGGGGTAAAAAGAAAATTAAGAAACATATAGCAGGGCTGGCTGCAGGAAATCCATCTGAAGTCAGTTCCTGGAGTAATACCATATCTAGGTGTGTGCTACGAAGACAATTATGCTCCTCAGTCTAGTACATAACGGTATCTTTAAAATGCAGTGTGTTCTAGCTGGCACACGCTAGCAAATATCATAGATGCACTACTTCATTTCTGCTGTGCTTACATCCTATTATATATTTGGGATCTTATTAAATTCCTACATGAAAAGCTATTTGGATTCCCCTTATAGTTGCTCTGAGTACTATTTTCTGTATGAGGAAAAATTGTGTATGGACAAACTCCTAAGTATTACTTCTATTTCACTACAAAATTAAAAAATAAATAGATTTTAAAAAGTTTTACAACTACTTACAAAGTATCTAAAAGCCACTTAAAGGTTTTCCTCCAAATCATTGATCTGTCATTTACACAAAGTCTCAGATATCAGTGTTTTTAAAATAGTAAAGTTGTAAAACCCCAAAATAACTTTATATTTAGCACTGCAAGTTTATTAAACTGCTACATAAAAGTTCTTTGGTATTTTTTTTTTTTCATTTTCTCATCGGGTTTCAAAACCACTTACTGAAATAGAATTTAGAACCAGTAAAGACGAATATATATGACCGAGTACAAAATTAACACAGACATGCACAATACTTGCTATTAATAACCATTATCCAGATTATCAGTAAATTAACTAAATATGTTCATCCAATTCGTTTTTTTATATGGATAATTTCACTGATTGTAGAAAATGTCTCAAATTAAGTTTGCCTCTGTTGCAAGAATACTGCTTATTCTGTTGAGATTTTGTACCCTCATTTCACATATTCCACAGTGCATTAAAAGACCAAAACACAATTTTCATGAAAAAGTGTCTTGAAAGTACTCAACCATTTTAGTATTTCATTGCACACAGTATAACACTGTTCCTTTTCCCAAAAAGACACAGAGTTGACACAGCTAGTAACTTGGTGTTGCTTGCAACTTTTGCAGTTAGTTTCTTACACAGACTCATTTAAAGTATTTTAGATACAGTGTATGAACTCTGAAGTTAAAACTGACATTAAATTATTATATTGAAAGAGAAATTGCAGTCCTACAGCCAAAATACAATGTTGATATATTACTTATTGAAGAAAACTTGTATGGTAAAATACACAGCAACAAGGATTTAAATCACATAGCTATTTTCACAAAAGCAATTAAACAAGAGAAGAAAAAGATGAGAAATAACATCTGAGTAACTATGAGTAATCATCTTGGATTATGCATTATCAAAAACTCACTGTTACTATTCATTTTGTTAAAAAAAACAGCATGCAGAAATACATGACAGAACTAAGGTCCTGTCACGTTTCTCACCATACCAGTAATTGGAATGACGTGCTTTTTAAAAGGAGCATGAAGTCAAGACTGGACTGATAAATATTTCAGATTTTTTTTTTTATTTAATAAATTATTGAAATTAAAGTTTTTGTAACTGTCTACTCTAGCTAAATTAATACCACTGAGCAGACACCAGAAGACCTCCAGAAACTAATTTAACACTTTTGCATATTATGATGACAATGCTACACTGAGATTCTCTTTACTAAGTCCTAGAAGGAAATCTTTATATATCCTTCCTTAAAAGAAAATCTGTCTAAACATACATAAAGGTCTGAAAAGAAATAAACCACACTAGGAAATGCACATCATAAACTAGTAAAGTATAGAAAATTCCTTGTATTTGGACAGAGGCAGGGGATGAGTCAACAGAATACCAGATGATACATTTCTTCCCATAGCATCTCCAGGCAAACAAACAAACAAAAAAGGGCACCTCATTTGCCTCATTTGTAATAGGAGATGTGGCCTGCTAAGTGCAAATTAATTATCAAGAAGGAAATGTAGGGCTGTGATGAACTAATGCAGCCTATCACAGCTCCCTTAAAATTCAGGGAAGTTAAAGGTTGCCCTATTGCTGTGTAGGAACATACAGATGATTTACCCATTTTTTTTTTCACCTTACTACCTTTTCAAAACTAACCAATTCAAACAGCATCTTAGATAAAAATCTTCTGGGCTTCACATAACCCTTCAACAGAAAGGAGTGCTGTGAAGTTTAGTGTTTAAATACTTCAGTGTCTTATAAAAATGTTTTACATAGATATATTACAATTAAGTGTTCACATTTTGTGGGCTTATTAAATGGTAATTAATAATAGAATTTATCCAAGATGCTAAACTTCTTACAAATATTTTAAATAAATCAAGCCAAGGTTCAATATGCATAATATTGACTAAAATGTCACATCCCTTCAGATGGAAGTAAATTTTAAATTGTTTACTGATTATATGAAGCTTTAAAAATCTACTGTCTTTAAGAAAAAGTTAGAAAATAGCTCTGCGGCACGCACCAAAGTCAATAAACAAATGGTCAGATGAAACAACTGAAAAAGAGTCTAGGATTAGCTACTTCTTAAATACATCACATGGTCAACAACTGTTGTTGTTCGAGTATGAATTGATTTGCTATTCTATCATATGAAAGATAGATATGGTCACCTATTTAGCTGTACAAGTTATTTAAAACCAAGCATCGAAGCAAGCATCTACTAGTCCTTCCAGATAACCCAGATAATCTTTTAATATACTTCCTACTGACACAACGCTTTTGTAAGTAGAAGCTACATTATTAACTTATAGTTAGCACTGTTTGTAACAGAAATTTCATAATGTCTTCACTCATGTTGAAAACTCTGAATCACGATACGGACATACATTATTTCATCCACAACTAGTAAGTCCATCCCTCTTACCGGCTACTATCTGAGCAGCAGCAATAAAAATTACAGCAACAACACTTGAAAGCATTAAACACTGTCCCACAACTTATTCTAAAGTGAAGGGAATCCAGATAAAGTCTTAAGAAATTTTTACTTTTAATCACCTTATAAGCAGTCATCATTTGATTTCATCTCAACTTTTATGTGGATATTCTTAGTCAACAATGCTCACACTGAGGCAACACTAAGTCACTCAGCTGGATTAACTTCATTAGATAAACATGAAGCTATTACAGCACATTTTCTCACTAGTTATATTAAAATAAACAGCTTCTTAAAAATACTTGTAACTAGAAAGGTAAAACATGAATTAATATCTTGTTTGGCTATTACAGACATGCACACACTGTACATGGAAATATGTCATTTGCAGATGCTCAGAAAAAGATAAATACGGCATTTCTGATTTTCAGTCTATAAAGATGATGCTGACTGCCAAGATTTTACATTTGCTTTAATACTCTACTGAAATTTAAAATGATTGTATTAACACTGGCAGCAAATAAATTTAGACTCGGGTTAGAAAATAACAGGTCAGTTTTAGAATACCTAAATTAAGCAAGACAAAGAAACAAAACAAAACCAGAAACCGTGTGCATTATTGGTGTGAAAACAAGTGATGCTTCTAGCTTCTCATTCTTACAGATCTCTACACATTTAAGTTGGTTCTCTTTTTTACAGTAAAACACAAATGTCATTTTAGAAGCCATTTATTTGAATTCCAATTAAAGAAAAAATAAATCAAAATTTAATATAAATTGTAATATGAAGTGCTTAGCAGTAGTGTTGAAATAATTGCAAGATGAACATAGAGTTACCTGCCAAAAAGAAAGTTCAGTTCTTCTTGTCTGTGATAGAATTTTGTGGAAGGAATTAGTAAGATAACATGTGCTCCATGATTTTCTGTGGCCAGCAAACAAATCAATTATGCTGGCTATACTGTTTATGTAATTGAAGTTGACAACATGTACAAAAATCAAAACACTAGTGTTCTTTTTAGTATTATAAAAGCACTTGATAGCTCAAGTCTGGAGTAAGGGTCAAATATTTATATGAACACATCATAAGATTGCTAAACATTTTAGTGTCATGTCCTAGAATTGCACAATTATTAAAAATAGGAAGAGAAAATACACAGATCTTTTTACACAAGGTGTTCTGACAGTTCAGAGAATAATTAGTAGCTCATGTCAATAAATTGGGTCATAATCTTTAATAATTCCTTTATGCATTGAGTCCTTTGATAGCCAAAATGCTGATCTATCTTAAAAATGAATGTTGGTAGAGCATCTAAGGCATTTCAGAAAAGGTTAAATAACCCCATGATTTCATTTGTTTGCTTAGCTACTTCAAGATGTTCCTATTTATGACTAAGCTGCAGGTGCTATTCTGTTTATTTTAGTGTCTGTAAACCAAGTCATTGAATTGAACAAAGCAAGGAAGGCATTAGGATTCAAGTCAGAGGAAGGAACTGCAGGACTGTTTCCTGCTGGAACATGTGCTACTTTCTACCCTCCTTCATAAGCATGACTGAACATTACAAGATCTTACAAGATCATTTCTATAAAATGAAATTTCTTCAAGATAGACTTTGCTTCTTTTATTTCTATACACTGTGACAGAGATTAGCAAAACTTTATTACAATAATAATTGGTGTACCAAAGACTAATTTTACCTCTTATAGGACAGAATTTAAGTTTAAAAATCAGGAATACAGTAAATATAAAAATAAACATTAATTCTAAATAATGAAGCATACTTAGGGATTACCTGCAACTTCAGTTTAGGGGATCTTGCAAATATTAAACAAATTATGTCTGAACTGCAACTCGATGCACACATGCAGATGATACCCAGTTAAGTAGTCCCTACTCATAACCTTATGACAACTTAGAAAATCCCATTCACAAACATTTTTCTTCATATTGACTTGTACCAACACAGCTACCTTCAATACTAACAATGGAAACAATAACTTGAATTAGCTCCCATGTAAACCAGTAAACTTATTGCTCTTCTGAAAGTAAAACTCTCTAATGGGCATAAGAAAAACTTAGAAGGCATTTACATTAAAAAAAAAAAAAAAGGTAAAAATCAACTTCCTGTACACCTTAAGTAGCACCTATTTACCATGCATTCTTCATTTGATTTGTGCTAAATGCTTAGAGTTCACCTAAAATACTCGCTTTTCTGATCTTTTCTTATTTATGACCATGTAACCACCCTGTAAAAAGCATGGTAGAACACTGTGACACATTTTTAACTGTTCCAAATGAGTGGTTTTACTTTGGAAGTTTAGAAGTATTTCATTTTCTCCTCTATTCTATTGCCATTAACTAGAAAGAAAACAGAGGCCTAGTACCAAATAATTAACAGGTCTGGTTTACAAGTTCACAGGAACATCTCTTTTCAACAATTCAATTTATATTGGATGACAAGACACACTTTGAATAGCAACAAAAGTACAATTAAGGGCTAAGATGGTGATGGAAGTTTTAATTTTTTTTTTTTTCATAGAGCTGCTGTCCTGCTTAGACAAAACCACTGGGTGAGCTACGACCCTAAGATTTTAAAGGCTCTCCTAGTGTTCCCAAAGATAACATGGATTCCTCACATACATACTGTGTGGGTAGGAACATCCATTTTCCTCAACTAAACAGAGGCAGTGACACAAAATTTTTGCAGTCCCATAATACCTCTTCATGTTATTGACAACTCTTCTACTCAATAGATGTAAATTAATGTCCAATGTACTTGTCATTATCCCTGAGTCAGAATGAGGTCATAATACTTCTCATTTCTTATAGCAAAAGCTCCTCCTGGAGCTGGGCAAATATGTTTATTCGCTTGGCTTAGATGTATCACTTACTATTACAAACTTTAAAAATCACTTAAAAGGAAAGAGCACAGTTGTTTCATCAGTTATATACCAACTGTCATTTAGATTTATGGCCTCAAGAGGACAACCTCTTCCCTCTACAGTCTTCAACTAATGCTTTCTCAAAGTTCTACCTACTGATAGAGGAGGATTAAAGAAAAGTTACTATACTTCACCTAAAAGCAAACAGACCAGTGTCTCATGAGCAGTAAACCACTGCTCAACTGCTCGTATCATACATTGTATTAAGTGACCTGATTTTTTTATACAAAAGCGACAAAAGGTCAGAATGTGAATGCAATTAAATTGGTTGTAATAGATCTTGCAGTATCTTCCCAAGAATGGAAGTGAGATTTTTTTTAATATAGATAACAATAATGATACATACTAAAAGAATGCTAATTTCCATGCATTTAAGCACAGACTAAAAGGTAGACCAAAAAAACCCAACAAAACAACCACAAACTCCCAACCCTCAACTTCCTAAGGACTGGAAACTAAGCATGAAGATACACCACAAACATAATATTATGAATTTAACAGAAAAATACATTTTCTTAAAGACAAAATAACACTGATCTAAACTAAAGCCAAACTCTTACTTCTCAAATCAAGGACATTTTTTCTAACAAGGCTAATAATTCTCTCTGTGAACAGGGTTAGACCACAGGAAAGAATATCACTTATTGTTTCTTTATTTATAAAGAACCATGATTATAAGTAATCAAGCTGAATCCCCAGATCAACACCCATATTCTAAAATATCCAGGAAAACTATGTTGTTAGCATAGTGCCTGAAAACTCTTATGTTCTAGACAGTTTAATGCTATAATCCACAGTCCATGCCCTCAGTGCCTCAAGAACCAATTTCTCACGATCTCCACAGCTAAAATGAACTTGAATTCCATTTTCCATATTGAAATTAGCTAAAGACTAATAGGGAAGAAACTGGGTCAGGAGAGTTTATGTTGCCTAAGGCCACTTTCAAAGAAGTCTTATCTGTAAAACTAATGTGCGTTCCAATATTTTGTTCCCTGCAAAGCTGCTTCTTTAAAAATAAATAAATTTTAAAAAGAGAGAGAGATGGCAAACATAAAATTGTTTAGATTTCTGCACAAATTGCTAAGCAGTTGTAACATGTCTACATTCTGTATTTCTTGTGACTTTCTTGTAATACAACTTGAAGAGAAAAAAAGCCATTAAACCTTCCCCTTATAAAACAACCATCATTCTCATCTCCCTCAGCTACAAAGGAGAAAAAATGTCCTCTATATAGAGAAATGGCACTAACCAAGAAACAAACATAACAGCCTTCAGAAAAACTCCCAAGCACCACTTAGCAGTTAGTAAACATTGAATACAAGAGACCTTCTTTTCCTAAGATATAAAGTTTGCATGTGTAGACTTAAGAATGAGAAAGCCTGACTGACTCCAACAAGTTATTTCCTTCACTCTGTGAGGGATAATTATTTTCAAAGACCATCTTGAAGGAAAACAGAAATTTATGATGAAAGTAGTAACACTAAGACATATTGAACACTGATATGATGAGTGTAAAAAATCCAGACTGTCCACACCCTCCCCACCCCCAAAATAACGAACAGAGTATTTCTGAATTACAAAGGAAGAGATACTATTACTTAAGTCTGCTATACTGATGCAGAAAGCTCCTGTGGAACATTGCTTTATTATTACAAAACCTAAACAACTCTTACTAAAAGTTATTCCTTCATTCAACATAGAACACCTACCACCAGTAGAGTACCTACTTCTCATCTTTATAAAAATTTAAACTGTAGTTATTAACCAATTAGGTCCAATGACACAGTGACCAAATACAGGTTGTTGCTGTTAGAACCACCAAGGCCACCTGCAGCTTTGCTGGCTGACAAAACCACCAGTCTCTCAGATGATTTTCACCACCCTATTTCTGGTTATGATGATCCTGTCCACACTGCTATGTCAGCTATTGGCATGGAGAGCTCAATCAGCTTAAAGAAGCTGAATGGCTACCTTTGCTAACTTGGCTAACCTGAAATGAAATGGCTTAGAACAAACCTGGGAGGCAAAAACCTCTGGTACAGTTGGAATGAGAGGCTCCACCAAAAGTCAATGTGTATCAACTTAATCACGTTTTCGTAAGTTAAATGGCTGAATAGCTCTCTTCCCTCATCTGAAAAGGTATTGCAAATGTGGAATAAACTTCACAAGCTTCAGTAAGCCAAAAAAGTAAGACTGAAATATTTTCTCAGATATTTTCCTAAAAAAATAAAGCTCTTACTTAGTATTTCTTTCATGAACACATCAAAACAGTAACAGTCAATTTACAGACTCATAAACCTAAAAATACTTCAAGCCGTAATTTCTCTCCTACATAACAATTAAAATCTTACTTGTATACCACACATTTTTGGTCTTTAGCAGCATCACAGAAAATATACTTGCTTTAGTATTCCTTCTGATATGCAAGACACTTCCATCATTTAACAGTCATCAACTGTACTTTATTAGGGTATGTTTTAAAACACTTTGGTTAGATCTATTTACTAACACAAACCCACAATGTATTTAATCATTAATAAATCTGTACAAAAAGGCTGAAAAATCTAATCAATTTTTCCTCAAAAATATTTTTTTGAGACACACTAAAAATATTAAAGAAACCAAATGATGATGTTTTATTAGACTGTGGGAAAGCTGAAAATCTGATGAAGTAAGATAATAACTAAATATTATCTGGTCAGATATAATTACTCCAGCCCCAGTTCCTTTTTCTTTTTGCTTATTTTCATTATTTATTTTCTGACACCGGATCATACTTCAGTTTGTCCTCAAATTATTTCAGCACCTGCTTTCCTTCTTGATTCCTCTTCCTGAATTCTCTATTTTTTTCTATTCTCCATGCATCACTAAATCACTTCTCATCTCAGCTTCCACTTTACTCATTCAAAAAAGCTTCGTATACCATACCTCCTTACTAAATCTTCAATATGCTCCTTGGCCAGCCAGCATAAGGCTTGGCTTAGGTTTTCTTTCAAAAGTCTACCGACAGACGCAGAGAACCCACAGACAGGTCAAAAAGATGACATGAAATTCTATCTTCTGGACTACCTTCTGGATGCATAACTGCCCCAAATATTTGAGAAACAGTAGATTTAGAACTGTGCCTATGTTTGAGAGTCTCCTGTCAACTATCAATCTGGTTTAATCTGCATGGAAGTAAAGTACCTTCTAGTCTTTTATCCATCCCTCGTTTCGTATTTCTAGTTCGTCTTTACCTTTGGTCCTGCTTTCTGAAAACTTTCTGGAACTTTCTCAGGGCAGAGAAAGATGAACAATTGGCTGAAGCAGGTCATTACCATCAGCATTTCACTCTTTGCCACAGATTCCACCTTTCTAATTTCCCAGTTCTGTGTTATAAGCTTTTAAAATCAGGGATATTTTATGGGACCCGGTAAAAGAGAAATCAAATGGTTAAACTGGCAGAACAGAGGAAGGGTAGAACATCTGGCAGAGGAAAGAGGGAGTCATTTACAACTCAACTAGGATCTACTGAAGCCAAGACAGTTTGTCTGATTCCAGAAGAAATCACCAATTACTCTGTTATTCATAGAAGCAAAGAAAGTTGGTTGAAACTGTCTACAGATGTGGACTGAATTATTTAAAGACTGATTCACATTGGAGGATTTATAAATCCTATAATCCTAAAGACAGTTTACACTCCGCTAAAACAGCATTTGCTCAGTAAGCCCCTTATCACCAAGTGAAAGCATTTAAGTGTTGCTGCATTATTTGATATTAATGTAAAGAAGCATTACTGTGAATAGCCCATACAAATTCAGAAATAATAAAGACTGTATAAAAAAGTAGTAACTTCTCTAGAACACAGTGAGTTAACTCACATAAACTGGATATTAAATTCTTCCGCTGTACAGAAACTCCAAATGAAATGACAGCATTGAATACGTTAACTAGAAAATGGTCAGGTTTTCAATCATTCCTGTAACTTCACATGCAGTTGTGTGATGATGTTGTGACTATGCTCAATATTTACCTAAACTATGTAAGCCAAACTACAGAAACATCGGAAATTTTTAAAGAAATAATTCCCAAACAAATGACCTGTTAACTGATTAACTTTGCTTTTGGAGCAATTCCTCAGTTTTCAGTGATAATAAGTATTAGTAGCACCTTCACTACTAGCAAATATACTATATTTAAGTTTTGGACTTCTTACGTGAAAAAACGTCAAGGTTTGCAAAAATACATTAATTGGTACGGGCTCATCTAATTCTCCAGGCTACAAGAATTAAATTCTGCCGTTTTACTAAAAAAAAAAAACCAAAAAGACCCCCAAAAAACCCCTAAACCAAAAAAAAAAAATCCCACTCTTACAGAGTCAAAAACTTAAAAATAAGAACTGACATGCAAACACACAGTTTCATTGTCAATTTGGCATTCCATTTCATAGCAAAGGCTGCTACACAGCGATACTAAATCAATGAGAGTCTGAACTTATCTATTTTCAGAATTTTCTTACTAGGAGTGTACATAAAATTATTTCCTTCTGCTGTATTCAAAGCAAGAACAAGTATAGCTATGAGAGGAAAATGTGAGAACAAGCATACTGACATCCAAAAAAATTATTTTACTTATTTGAATAGAAAATCTGACACATAACTACTAAATGGTGTCAAGAGCCAATTCAAAAGGATTTTTTCTAATTCACACAGTTTACAAGTCTTTAATAAAATCTTTACAAACATACTAAGTACAAGCATAGTAAGTATATTTATAGAGAGTATAGCTGTACAAAGAGTACAACTTACATACTGAAAATTGTTACCAAGACATTAAGGCATTCCTTTAAGCTATCTATCTTGAGTTGTATTTTCTGTGGAAAGCCATTTTTTAAGACGATATTTTTTTTACAGAGAATATCTTTAAAAATAACCTACCAAGTAACATGATACCATAATGAAAAAACAAACACTGCAACATAATTGAGAGATTTATTAGTCCATTCAAAAACACCTAAAATAATAGACAGGTACAATTCAGGTCAACCATAATGAACATAAAGATCCCATTCATTTTTGTATAGTAATCTCAGCATATTTGGCAAGCTCAATTTTCAAAACACACACATTCTAAGGCTCTCATATGCCCGATTACCACCAAAGAAAGTTTATAAAAGCACAAATACACTCCTTTCCTTTCACATTTCCAAAGTCACGTACAGACAAGAATGAAACACACTGAGAAATATGACTAATTTACAACAGAAAAAAAATAATGATAATGCATCCAATTTATGCGTTTTAAAATACAAAATGAAATTAATGACGACATCACATGTTCTCTCAGATAACACTTCCGTATAAACACCAAGACCATAGTTTATAATTTACACTGAATACTATCAATGTAAACGAGATTACCTTTACACAAAAGTGCACCTATGACACTGTTGGTGCAAGAAGGAACACCCCCACCACAGTGGCATTCATACAGATTGCTTTGCTTATGCTAAGTCACAACTACTACCTTCCTAAAGCTTTACTAATACGTGTTTCTAAATGCTGAAAAGCCTTAAGCATGTGTTCAGCTATGTGAAACCCATTTAGCCTCATAAACACATGCTTAAAGCTTTGCTGGATTACAACTTTATCAAACAATACGTTTTCATTTTTATAAAAGGAGAACCCAATTAAGGCTTGTGCCAGCAATGTCATTAAACAGCACATCTGCAGCTGCAACTTCTGTATTTTTTTTTGTATAGGAAATACTGAGAAACTTATCACTTCATGAGAAACCATGTATGGAAATTAACTGGACTTTACTGGAATATAGTAAAAACTTGAACTGTATGTTAGTGAGTTTACTGAATTTTTATGAGCTACCTCTTTTACATTTATAATGAAGAATGACTGGAGAAATTAATTTCAATGTTTCAAGTTTTCAGCAACTGTTCCCTAGCCTTCCAGCAGACTTCTAACATAAGAAACAAAATGTGGAAATAAAAATACAATTGTCCATCCTTTTCAGGGGTATAAATTATGGCTAATTATCTCACAAATCCTCAGTTTGAGAAGGGTAGAATACCAGTGGGTTTTGTCTTTGTCTTTCAATGTTTTTTTCATTCATGTCTCACTAGTCAGTGTGAAGATCAAAAGTGAGCTTAACTATGACTTCTCTCTCACTTTGTTGCTTTTGGCATCATGCCCAGCTTTAAGTCAATTTTTAAACCTTTAATTGATGGCTTCAGCCAAGTACCCAAATATGAAATCTGAAAATACTGTCTACTGAGTCAACGATCGCAGAGATTCAGTTTATTGCACAAGTGCAAAACTGTTACATTAACATCTGGATTTAATAACAGTAATCTGATCATTTTAATAAATTCTGTAATGTGCATTTGCTTTGGAGTTTCAGGATATGGAAGATTTTTGTGGCTATGGCTTTGACAGAGTCTCAACAACCCTGAAGAGTATAGTTTTACAGCAGCTGTCAATCTTTACCACAGGATAAGTTTGAAAAATACTTTATTCTGTAATTAATACTATGCAATTTAGGCTCTTGAACTTCAGGTAATAAGAATGACTAAGAAACAATGCCAGGAATACCAGTTCACTGTGCTCAAAGAAGCACAGAATAATTTCATTTAAAGAAGCAAACATGAAATGTCCAGAGTTGTCAAGTGAAAATAGGTTTGATTTCAGTTGTTCTTTTTTTTTTTTTTCAGGCATGCTGCTAAAAAAGTAGCCGATATACTCACAGTAAGAAACAAAGGTTGCAGATCTACTAAACCAGGACACAAAATGAACTGGTTTGCCAAGTCTAATCAAACCTGCTCACCTTCATGTAGCCTGAACGCAACATTAAAACACACAACTTCAGGTTAAAGGAAGCCCTCCTATCTTTAAGTGTTTCCAGTTGCTAATTTTTTGCCTAATGCTATGGCTCTGGGGTTTGTTGGAATACATCAACGTTCCAGATACATATATCCACATATTCTGTGTATATCCAAAAAGTTTTGTACGTCTTGCTGTTCTTCCATTCTTGGGAGCAGTTCTTAGCCATGAAAACTGTGTGCAGAGTCTGGATTTTTCTGCAGAGGTGGAGTCAATGCTCTGTTTCATCTTAGAGGGGCCTCAGTAGAAATTATCAAGAAGGCTTTAAGCCTGACGCTCTCTCTCAGTTATTCTGAAAATAAAACAACTTCTCTGACCCTCTCAACAAAGCCCATTTTCCCATACAAAAGATGGGGATGGAGGGGGCAGGATCAGAATTTTCACCATTTTGGCACCAGCTGAACATCAGAGGTATGGAATTCCAAAACCGAGAATGTTGTTGTTGATGTAACTTAAGTTACTTATTTTACTGAGCTGCTTGAGTCCCTTCCTAATACCTACTGAAACAGAATTCTGTCAGCAGCCTTTAAACATTCTTGACTACTCCCCTCAAGAAAGATGTTTCCTCTCCTCATATATAACTGGATTTATTTAATCAAAACGTATTGGGTCTGGTGGTACTTTGGAAGAACAGTGCTATAAAGTACTCTGGTGCTGTTCTGGTACTAGCCTGACTGACTGCAGAATAATTGTTAAAAATAAACAAAATGCTATACAGGCCAAAGTTTGAACTACCAATATCAAAACTACTAACATTCAGAACAAGTTTAACTAATCTGTGAAGGTTTGCAAGCATGACAGTCCTTATTAATATTAAATAAAATATTATTTAATCAGTGTAAGAATATTTAAGTTAAAATTCTAAGAAGTTATTAAAAAACTACCCATATCAAATGGCAAAGCAAAAATATCACAATAATTTGCTCTTATCTTATGTAACACAGATATTACGTACCCTCAAATTTCTCTTTTTAAAAGAACATATCTCCTGGAAAACCATCAATGTTAACAGGATTACAAAACTAGCACAGTTTAAAGTAATAAACTGCTCATTAAAAAATGGCAGCTTTATAAGAAAACCCTGTACTTAGAAAGTTTTAATTGTTTTAAGATACAGCACTTACCTGGTATCTCTAGTTTCCTTCTGTAGTGTTTGTTTCAGCACATTTCTGGTCAATTGGAAAGTAAAAATAGGAGAGAAGAAAAAAAAAATTAGACAAGTCACGAAACTGTCACAAGGATTCTTTATTTTAAAATGTTCATGTTCTATACCACTTAAGAAATTAAAATCTTAGGAATATAAGTTGTTCTTTATCAGTTTTTGCAGATTTGTGATGTTAAAGTATCTTATTAGGGTAAAAATCCTTGGAGTAAACTAATTTTGATATGCTCTTAGCTCATTTTTAAGCACCTTTCATATTATTACTCAAATTCTACCACACTAATTATTTGTCTTTCCAGTTACCTCTGGCAAGACTAATAGTGCTATAGGTGCATTAGCCACTCCTTTTAACTCCACCACAGTATGTAAGACCAGTCCTAGCTCCTTCAAGTCCATCTTGCATAATCCCTTAGAGCTGGAATGTCTTCACACTTGGAAGCTTACATGCCAATTATATCTATGCACTGTAACAACATTTAATAATAGAAATACACTTTAGCATACTATAAATTCTGATACAAAGGAACCTTTATAAAGAAAAAGGAAACTGTTCACAAATATATTTTGACTTTTTGCTATCCAAACTCCTCAAATATATTTGTTCTGTCATAAACATTCCATTTATTGGTATATTTTAGAGGATGAGTGTACATATAAGCATATAGAGACATTATTATGTCACTGGAAACCTACTGCACGCTAAACTTGGAAAAGTTTTTAAAAAAACCAACTCACAACTATCGTTAAGGCTGGCATTCATTAAATGTTTCATACAACATTAATGAGGTTTTCCAGTTTTGGCTCTGAAACCATAGGTATTGGCCTAAAGTCCAAGACACTGCCCAGCCACACAACGTTGCTTTTGTTCTGAGAGATGAATCCTAACAGACAGGGAGATTTCTTCTTTTAAAGGTTTGCATGGCCAAAGGCTGGAAGCTGATATTAAGGTTTCTACACGTATTAGTGAAAGAGGTTAAAACTGAAACATGTAAAAAACCAAACAAATTCACAAGATGAAGATGTTACAAGATGGAAATACCAAAAAGGCCTAAACCCCAGAAATGGCCTATAATAAAAGATATTCCCTGTTCCACTCATTAGCTATTTAACCCTTAATCTAAATCCTGTTTAATAAAACCCCAAAGCAAAACCACAACTAAGTATACTCCCTATCCAATAGCATATTAATCCATAATTTAATCAATTCTCTAATTTGATTTCTAGGCTAACAAGCAAGGGCTCCAATTTACTGAACATTTTACGCATATAAACACTAAATTTGTCTGCATATCTTGCTATTAACCTTCACCTTTTAAGTTCTTTAATAACTCATTCAACAGAACTTCACATTTAAAAATGGCAAATAGTAAGGTGATTTTGTTACGTTTATGACTGCTCCAAAAAATTCACTTGCATAATTCAGTGTTCTGTAGTTCTGCAAATATATCCAAATCTTGAAAATTATTCTACACTTCCAATAATGTACTAAGGATTTTTGACTTCCAGATACTTTTATTTTCTTAGTAACTGTTGTGATTACAACACAGCGTTTTCTCAAGTTTTAAATGCAAGTTATACCACAAAATATTTTCCCCTAACTAATTACACACAAAATAAAACTTCAGGAAGGAACTAGATAAAATGTCAAACATTAAGAAAATAATTTTATGAAATGCCAACTGAGTTGGCATTGTTGAGAGCTTTAAAAAAATCTGTTAATTTAAAACCCAGGCATTTTTCCATCATAAAGGAAAAAGATGTGTGAGGAAGAAGTGTAGTCACCTTCCCATAAACATGAACATTAGAACACATTGTATTTACAGTACAGAGTAAACAGCAGTTTGTTGATTTTTCTTTTTTTTTTTCCTTAGGTGACCGATGCTAGTCTAAATCTTGTAGACACATTGACAGCAAAGTTATAAGATTTCATGGTGTTGTTTGTGAAATATGCACAAGATAGCTCTCCGATACCTACTTCAGTATTAAACGAATTATTCATTTAAAAAATCCTGTAGTCTTTATTTCAGCCACACAGCCTGCCATGAGGCCCAATACGGTGTCTTGATTGCATTAAGATAGCATAACAGCAGTTTTCTGCACTGCACTTAGAAACCAATACAAAACCACATAAACAGAATGTAGTTGCAAATGTACTTGATGGCCCAGAGAAAATGTGCTGCAACACAGCTCTTTACCTTGCTCCCTCCATGCTGAATATTGTCACTCTCACAAGTGTTAACCAATTTGTGTGCATCTGAGATACAGATTTGTGCATACTCTATGCTGCACATACACTTATTATTTTACATAGAAAAACGATTAATCAAATGCCATCTAAAATGTGTGTATTTCACAAATACCAAACCAATCCTTTTAATAGTCCCTGGCGTAAGGGCAGCTCTCTTTTAACAGGTAAATAAACCTACATTCCAGTCACATGGTTTGTCTCACTATGGCCACAGGTCTCAACTTCATTGCTTTCAACAAGGAAAAGTTTTCATTTCAATGCACTTACTTTTAAGGTAAGGCCCTGCAGTTAAACCTTTCTACCTACAGGCCCCGCACCTCACACAGGACTTTGGGTGCCTTACTGAAAAAAAATAAATTAAAAAAATAAATCCACGACCGCAGTGCAACAGAAGGAAAAATCTATCAGTGCAAGCACGGCAGCAGTCGATCTGGGCAGAGCTCCATACACCTCGATACAACCCAGAGCACGATGCGAGAGGAGCTGGCACCATCACCCCGTGCCGGGCTGACTCCACCTGCGCGGCCCTAGAGGGCGGGGAACCCCCAGAGAGGCCTGGCAGAGCTGAGAGGACGCTGTCGCCCCCACCGCACCGCCAGGAAGCAGCCCTGCGAGGATCTACGGCAATAAGGGGGAGGCCGTCGTTCCCACCAGCGCAGCGAGCGGGCGGCCCGGCGGCCGCCCCCCCTTCCTGGCGCCGGACCCGGGCGACGAGGCGCGCTCCCTCACGCCTCGGATTCCGTAAGACGGCTCTGGCCGGTGCGAGCGGGCAGCCACCCGCGGGCGGGGCCGCAGCCTACCTAGGGGCCAAGCGGCAGCAGCTGCCCCGCAACTCCCGCTCGCTGCCCCGGCGGCCCGAGCGACCAACCCCGCGGGCGCGGCACCGCGGCCATCCACCGCCCCGCCCGCCACGTGACGCGCACTCCCCCGCGGACCCCTCGTGGAGGAGCCGGGACAAGCGGCACCGTCTGTCCGTCCGCCCCAGAGTCCCTCGCCCGCTCACCCTCTCTCGCCGCCGCCGCAGACATGTCCTCTCGCGAGCTCTGCGGCCGGGACCGCCCTCGGGCGCGCGCCCCGGCGGTTGGCCCTCGGGCGGGGGCGGAGAGGCCAGAGCGCGCCAGCGCCTCGCACACGTGGGAGGCGGGGGTGAAGAGGCTGGAAGGGGGCGGGGGCAGGGCCGGGCCGGGCCGGCTGCATCCGGGTACTCGCGCACTTCGAAAACGACGGGTGATAGCAGCAAGTCCCACGCCTTGCCCTCTGGCGTCAGGTGCTGCTCAGTGAAGCCTCTGAGGGGTCACTCCGCCAGGTCCAAGGTTAACCATTCCCTTTCGTCACAGCGGCCCCTCGGCTGAGGCGCATCCTGCCCGGTCTGTGATCGCCGCCTGTTTTCAGGTGCCTCTTCGCTCTGGACGCACCTGGCTGGTGGCGGCAGAGTCGAGCCAGACTAGATCCGTGGGGGCTAGCTCGGGGGCCATAGGGCCCAGCTGAGGGACCCGGGGCGAGGCGGGGGTGAGCGGAGCGCAGCTCCCCGGGGCTGGTTCCACATTGCTTTTCTCCAGGTGTTGCAGTCGCAGGCATTTGAAATTCGAAGCAAAACCCAGGCTACGGCTTCAGACTTTGGCTGTGTAAACACACATAAGCAAGATGGGACTCGATGTATTTTCCCTTCAGGCTCAGATATATGTATCTGAGGTGCCTGAACTTGATCAAGCATTAAATCAATCAGGAGGAAAAAAACTCATTTCTTAACAGAGGTTTACGCTTGAGAATGTGCAATATATATAAAAAAAAAAAATGCATTCTGCAAGCAGAATATGAGCATACACATACACAATAATTACTTTGATGCATCTATTGTGCAACGTTGTGCTCACAGCAGTATCTTACTAACAAATGCGCTTCTGCTAATACTGAGCTAGTCCCACTCTATAAGTATGCTGCATCAGGCCCGTTGTTGTGCAACTCTGCTTTAGTTTTGGTTTTGGTTTTTTTTTTTTTGCTCACAGATTAAGAACTGAGCTGCCAGTCGGTGCAATGGTCTAGTACACTTTTAAGACTTGCAATTGTGTAGTGTCCTGGAGCTTGCTAGGAGACTACTTTGTGCCTGTGGTACAAGAGAACAAAGCAAAACATGCTTCCCTGCTTCAGAGAGTGCATTTTTCAGTGCATTTGTTCAGCAGTGATGCCACAGGCAGATGGAACACATATGTCTTTAAAAGAAAAAGTCAGCTTTTAATGTCTTATATTTTTTAAGATTCTAAACAACATTCTAATTTGCTTCATTATAAAATAATGCTTTGACATTTAAAGAATTACTTGTTCAAATTACTTAGATGGATTGGAAGGGTTATTCTTTTGCTTTTTAAAACAGGGTACATATCTCTTACATTCCTCTAGATTATAGTTAGCTAATCAGATTTTACCCAATTTCAGAAACAAATTAAAACCAGAGATGACCCAGAAATTTAGCAATAAACTATGTAAAGATCTCATTAAAACCTGTAATTTGCTCCAGATTTACTTCTGTCACCCTTCAAGTAAAATAGTTCAGATGTGAGTCTGCTGTTAAAACCAGAAATGCGATCAACTACAAATAAATACTCAGTTTAATATGTAGCATATAAATAATCAAATTAGGATTACAAAATGGTTAAAGTGAAATTGAATAAAATGAATTTAGATCTGAAATTTCAGATTTATAAGAAGATGCAAAAAAAGCTCCATAATGGCACAGAGATTAAGATCTTAGTCCTGCTTTGCCATTACATTATTTGCAAACTTTTGAAGTTAAGGTAGGAAAATGACAAATGTAAGAATTCAATGCATGATATACCATAAACTCAGGACAAAACATTACATAAGACCAAACAGCTATTGCTGTTGAAAGAGCAGAAAAAAGTAAATGAGATGCATAGAACAAGGAAGTAGATCAGACTGACAGAGGTAAAAAGGAACTGTGCCATGGAGCAACTATTTGAATACCTTTAGTTCAAGGCCTGTGTGCATGGACAAAGTTTTTAAAGTGGGCAGAAATCTGTAGAGGTTATTTAAAGACATTTACAAATTGATTCTTATTCAGCAATATTTGTGTTTTAACACAAACCAGTCATTCAAATGAACATAGCTACGTCTATATTTTTTACATTTAGTCCCTAAGGACTAATCAAGGAGGCTTTATCAAGTCACCCCAATACCTAGAACATGTACCTTATCCTTCAGTATCACTTAATATTTGGTGCTGCCCTCTCCTATGAAATCTTCTAATTTTTTAATGTTTTGTGAGTAAAAAGTTAGTTTAGAGAGTTCAAGGAAAATAAATGAACAAAATAAAAAAAAATTCTCACTTACAAATTCAGTAGCACACACAAACCCAAAAGTAACTGGGAGAAAACAGATTTATAATGTATATTCTAGCGAAGAATTTTAGATGTGAATGCTACTGAAGATTAGATGTCAGATAATTATGCAAAAAAAAAAAATGTTAATGACTTTTTTTCTCCTTCAAATGGAGTAAATAACAGGAATATTTTCTGTATTAATCTTTTTGGAATGTTTTCCATTCACAAAGAATTTTTTATTTTTCCTGTGTTTTCCTGAAAACACAAGATGTCCATTTGCTACAGAGAGATTGTTGACAAAGTTTAGACTGCCACTTCACCTTTAGCCTTTAAATTACCCAACGCATTTAAAAAGCAGAAACATAAAAAGATTAGTTGTGATTTCAGGTGACGGTTCCATATAAATAGTGTTTCTATCTTGTATATAAGAATTGAAATTGCGTGATTATTGCAGAAATGCAGATTACATCTTTACAGAGTGTACAGAACATGGGGAAAGAAGCATGTACAACAGTATTGTGCAAGAGGCGTATAAAATCTCTTTAATGTCACAATGCAGTCTAGATTATTCTAGTTATTTCAACTGCTGCTTGTATTAAGGCATTTCCCAGTTAATCAATTAGAAGTGTATAGATGTAGTTCATATTATGGCATACCTTGAGTATTGCATAATTAGGAGTACTATAGAATACCAAAATCCTGGGGGGAAAAGAAAGGTCTCAGAGACAAAGGTGTGTTACATGGTTGACATTAAACACAGTTGATACTTCTTTCTTGAAGGTATTTGTGCTTTTTAGAACAACATGGTGATACTAGCCAGTAAAAAGGAATATGCATTTAAAGCAGCAAATAACTAGTTGAAAATGGTTTCTATCATTTCTATCATAAAAACACTCTATGGAAATTGTCCAGCTCCACACAATAGCTCTTGCCTTTTGAGCACCACCTTTCCTGCCTCGGGCTTGAACATGTACAACACTTCCTTCTTATTACAGAAGAGTTCAACTAGAGTACTCAGCATTTGCCTCCAAGAATAACACTGAACTCTATATTCCCTTTCTTACAATAGAAGTAAGCTTTTAACTGCTGTTTGAAAAGGTGGACCTAACCTTCCTTGGGTTGCTTTCAAACTACTGTCCTGCTGTTAGAAATTGCTGAACACGAAAAGCAGACAAATACAAAAATATTTTAATATCCAAATTAATGCACAAAACCAAACACTTATAACGAACATGTATTTTGTCATACAGTTGTAAGCTGTGTATTTTAGGGAAGGATTGTTTATTTAATGAAACAATGTAAAAAAGTTTTTAGAAATTACTCAGAAACCACACATACTTGTTAGTTCTAGTACAGGCTTAATATAAATAAATTGATTATTCTAGAGATGTAAACACTGTGTTCATATCTGTTAATAAAGACAATTCATTATTGTAAACATACAATAAAAACATTCTGTAATTAATTTTACATTAGCACAAGAATTACCAAATTCACCCATGCAGTTTTGTGTGGGTTTATATGTCAAAATCATATAAAGTATAAGTAGTAAAACTATCAGTGTATTTGTTTGAGATGTATCTGTAGAAGTCTTATGTATGACACCTCAAAATAATTCGATTTTTTTTTACAAAAGGTTTCCATCAGTTTTTAATTTTTTTTTTTTTCTCAAGCATATTAGAAGAGAGAGAGTTTATTCTATTTCTTCTAGACCAACAAGTCCATGTATGGGTTGATTAAGAGAAGATGCTGTTGTCCAACATTATAAAGTGTATCTTGCTGTCACTTCTGTCTGTACATATAGCTTCATAAGAACATGTGATTTCACTGCTATTAATGCAATAACCAGTTCATCCAATTGATTAGCTATCGATAATAACTTGCTACGGGTTTTTCTAGAAAGATTGTCATACAGTGTCTGTATTCTGCAGGTCTGCCAGTCTACTTTTCTTTTGCTGAAATACAAATATTTGGTAACTATATACAAGAAACACACTGGCTTTCTGTGGTGGAAATTCATATACACCACTCAATAAAACCACATTCTGTATAAACTCTAGCAAAGAATTAAAAAAAAAAAAAAGTTAGTGTATGTTTTCAAGTAGTGTTTTTCCCCTTATTCTAATCTTCAGGCATTGTGATGTTCATTTGTAACATCTTTCTCAAGGATGTTGTACAATGTTCAAAAAAGCACTTGAAGCCTATATCTGCTAACACAAATAACTGAAGTAGCTCCTTTAAAACATAGCCAAATTTATGGTATCTCAGATACAAGCTTTTATTCATAGGTTACCTCGCCAACCACAATTAGCACCCACTCAGATGAAGCGTGTCATAAAGTTACACCTCTCAACAAACAGAAATGCCATGTAACTGAATTATATTAAGCATAAGAATTGTTGTTTATTTTTTGTTATTTATAGGCCTAAGAATGTCCTGAAGCTGTTAAATTTTAAGATGCTGCTTTAGAACATGTTGGAAATATACTTTCATTGAACTACTGAAAATAATATATACATAAAATCAATTTCTGTGTATGAGGTTAATAGTTAAGCATTTCAGAGAATTTATATAAATCTGCCTTTACCCAGGAGCACCCGTGAACCACTTTGCATTTTCATACTTTAGAATATAATTTATCACCTTGCTGCTGGTTTAGCAGACCTTGCAAAAACCTACTGTCTTCTCTGTAGAAATGTAGGAAAAGCCCTGCTATAAATATTGTATTTATCCTTTCTCTTTTTGGAAGGCATCTTCTGCTCCAGGCCACATACTCCATGAGACCGCCAATGTTACTATACTTTACAATTTGGTCAGTTCATGAATATCAAAGAAAATGGAGCTGATGATCAATTTACGCTTTAAAATGATTACTCATTTTGTTTAACTGAGTGTCCTGGGTTTGGCTGTGATCGAATTCTGGATGGTGAGCAATTGCATTGTGCATCACTTAATTTATATATTCCCTTATTAGTGTAAGTAATATTAGTACCTACTTTGGTACATGGGAGATGGAAGCTCTCCTCATTCCTTATTTGAGACTGGAGAGTCCATGGGCTACTTGTCCCAGGTAGTAACTGCGACCTTCTCCCAAGGGATGTAGATAGCTCAGTGCTCATCTTATTTTGTTCTAGAGCATGTTGAAACATTGTTATAACGAAACCCTGGCAAAAGAACAGTTTAAAATGTAAAAATAGCAAAATGTGTGGAGGCTGCTGTTCATTTTGTAAGTCAAAGCTTGTGACTGAAGAATGCTGCTTAGCAACAGATAGTGAAAATCTGAAAGTGATCACATAATTTTTCACTCCCTGAAAATTAATTATTCATGTTCATCCTACCTTTTAAGCACCATCCTTCCATGTCCCTGTTCTGCTTGTTCCTTCAGATTAGGACTGTGTGGCTGGATCAGTAGTGTAACCCAGTTTTATTATCACCCACATTCATGCTGATGCAGCTGTGGTTCAGCTGCAGAGCTGTAGCTAGCACAGGCTTCTTCAGTTTTCTGTCCCACCGTGCTGGTCATTGTGTGTATTGATCCATGTGGACAGGACACAAAATTGGTCTAGTAAGGAGGGATGGACACCACAAACTGTTCAGTTTCTGTAGAGGGCTGTTTAAGCAGCTTCTGTCTCAACTAGTAGAGTTCTGTTTCAGCTCCTGCTCTGCAACTTCTTATCACACCTAGTTCACCAGCAGTTTGACTTCTATGTCTTTTTGTTATGCTTTCAAACAGCATGGTATTGCTTTTGTTTCTAAGTTTGATTTTCCTTAGGAAATTAATCAGATCTCAGATTAAAAAAAAAAAATATTGATAATGAAATCATCATTCTTAGATTGTGGCATTTGGGAAGCTGTAAAGGTTCCAATTTGAATCACTTGCCACAGCCATCATTCAGCATGCACAGGATGGAATAATACACAATATTATAAATCAGCAAATAGTGTTTGATTTGTTAATCTGCAGATGCTTGATCAAATCATGAATCAGTATGGGAGTCTTAAAATATAAGCACCTCATATCCAACTGAAAAAATTAATTTGCATAAATGTTTAAGGAAGCAGTGATTTACATTCATATTTAACTGGTATATGCCACCAGATTAAATCTTACCTGACAGGTGGTAAAAAGTCTTTGATGGGATGTTTGTACTCTTCGTTGGGTGAATTTCAGCTTTTAAAATGTTGTTTGGACACACTGTAGTGTGGGAGTTATTCAGAAAAGTTACATTTCTCTGCTTAGCCTTAAAGCCAGCATCTTCAAGAAAATAAACTGCTCTTCTCTACATGCAGAGACAAGAAAATGTCAGGGTGAATTATTCAAGGTATTGTTTAGGGATAAACCAGCAGATTAGAAGACGGTTGTTTTTTTTAGAGACTGTGATCATATGTTGATTATGCTTATTACTTGATAAAAGCATGTTTGAAGACTTTAGTTTTTAAAGCCTAGAAGTTACTTCCTCCTTAATTGTATGCTTCAGTGTTATTTAAACAAACAGAAATGATAATCCTTTTTATAAAGAAAGTAGAACATCATTTACCAATATGTAAATGGGCACTAACAAAAGTAATGAATGTTTTAAATTTCTGAAAGAATGTACTGTAAAAAAGATTGTCTTGCTATCTGACTTTTAAGAAAGAATTACTTTACATTACATCCCATAATTTTTTAAGACAATGCATCCCAGGGTCCTCAAGTTTTCCTTTTTTTTTCTTTGTTTTTTTTGTCAGTGAGCATAACAATCTGATGTAGCAGAGGCAGGGGATTGTACGCTTTACAGAGTTACACATAAGTGCAGTTAGGATGAAGTACAATCTGTATGCATCTGCTGCATGATTCTACTTGAAGAGATTCAGGATAAAAAGTAGAGTTATCAAAGTGATGATTATGACTATATAATCAACGTACATGTGAATAGTTGTGCAAGTTGAGAACTAAGGTGCATTTTTAATTATTAAAATTGGGATAGTCTTGATGAGCAAACAGTCTGATATATAAAGACATTGCAGAGTGATGTTACTTGTTACATATAATGGGTACAGTGAGTCCCGTCTATGTATACAAAGTTTGGAAAGTATTTAGATATTTGAATACTATTTTAATAAAAGAGAATTAATTTTTGTTATCTCTGGGAAATCCTGCAGTGTTAGACACACTGTTGTGCTCTCCCCATGTTAACAGATAGTTTGAAAGTCAGAGCACATAAGCACAATTAAAGAAGTTTATCCTTTACAAACAATGAAAAAGGGCTGGGAAATATGAATTCTTAGGTAAAATAGTCTTATGATACACTCTCGTAAAATGAAATAGTGTTAGAATCTAAGTGGCTGATTTGTAAATAGTAGAATATGTCATTTAGTGTGTATTTTATTTGCAAATAAATTTGTTTACTGGCATTTGATTCCCCCCCCCCCCCCCCTTTTTTTATTTACTGTTGGAATGAAATAGTCAGGTCTGTGGATTATTTCCCTACATTTGTTGAAAGACAGTTTTGACTGCTAAACAGGTACATTACAAGTACTGCTAAATAATGAAATATTCAATAGCTAGTGCAGTAAGTTTTTACAAATTCTCAAATACAAAAAGGTAAAGCAAAAGTGTTAATGTAAGAAGAGGGGATAGGACACAGGTCCCTTTTGCTGAAAAGACTCCTCTCTCCTCCTCTTTCCTGGGTTGCATAACCATTTCTTCCTCAGGGTTTCCTTCGTCCTTGTCTAAAGTTGATTAGAGGTCTCATTTCTAGTTCAATCTATTTTATGCAGTATTTATAAGATGCCTAGATCCCCCAATTGGCATCTGCACACATTTGAAAAAAACCCCATCATAAGCTGCTAATTTAGGCTTTCAAGTTGAAGGTTTGGATGTTCAGTTAAGATGCAATTAATTGAAAATGAGGCGTTATGTACCAAAATCCCGATGTCAGCTGTGAAAGTAAAGCTTATGATGAAATCAGACACTTCAAAATTGAAGTTACAGATGCGTTCTCTCCTCCTCTCTAGGCCAAACATGTGTTCATAATCCTTTCTACTTATTTATTATTTCTTAACATACAATTGCAAATTAAGTCCACATGAGCCTTTCAGATAAATAAAACCGAATCACGATTGATTTGGCCTTGATCCTATTTTCGAATCTGCTGGATTAAGCAGTGTAACCCTAACAATAAGGGTCAAGCTAATCACAGTTGCTCAGAAATCCAGATTTTCTAGGTTTGAGCTGGGTCCTGCCTGCCAGTGTGAATTTTGCTGTGTTATTTGAAACTCACTCTTTGACCGTGACTTGAACTGAAAAAGTCTAGCAGCAAAGCAGTAACTTCTGGTTTCTTGACTCCATGCTACCATTTAATCCCCAGCTTTCCTCTCTACACGCTAGTTAGAGACAATCCAGAAGGTAAAATGAAACCATGGCTTCTGGAAAGGTTTTACTGCTGAGTTGTTGCCATAGGATAGGTGTCATATTGGGTCCCAAAGCTATATTGGAGGTGATAGTGTTTCTGTATGTGGCTGAGACTGGCTTATGGTGAATCAGTGCATCAGTGCTAGGAATCAAAAAAAGCTTCAGTATATGCTACCCAGTATCACTAGACATTTACTGAAATTAAGACTTTTCTCTTAAACTGCTAATAAATAACAGCATCTCAGAAGTGAAAAAGTATATGGAGGGATATGAAAGGTAATACTTTTAAGTATAAACTGATGTATGTGGCTAGTTTCAGTTTCGCAGTTCATCAGAGACTCGTTTTGTCACCTTGGACATATCTCTTTGCCTTTAGTTTCTCTGGCTTCTTATTTGTGAGATAAAATAAATGCATCATCAAGTGTGTGACTGAATTAAGCTTTTAAGTTTATAATTTATCAAACAGGCACAGTACTCTCCTCATATGGTCTGTTTGGTATTTGACTAGAGGTTGTAATCTTTCAACCACAACAGGTTAAGTTATGAATTCCAGTTATGTCCATAGTCATTAAAAAGACAATTATTGTATTAATATAAGAAATCAACAGCCAGCCTACTGCATTACCATACAGTGATTTTATGTAACTCTGAACTTTATATGTTACTTTTTACTTCATCTATTTGCTAGCACATAGACCAAGACATAGAGGAGCCATGTATACTTCTGATGCATTAGAAGAAAAAAAAGCAAAATATATGAGCAAAACCAGAAGGGGTTGTTTATTATTATTATGAATCCTTTATATTGTTACAGCTAAAGAGTTAAAAAAAAAAACTAGAAAAATGCATTTCTATACCTGTTCAAGTCTTGTTAAAAACTTTTTTTTCTGAGATACAATTTTTAGTTAAATTCCTAGCTTAAACTGTTGTTACTCAAGGTAAATAAAATCTGTACAATATCTTGGAAAAAATATGATGGTATTCTTCCCTAATTGACTGAGAGCACTTGAAAGCTAGTTTTTGGGGTTTTTTTTAATGGAAGGAACTTCATCTCCTATGTAGTTAGAATCATTAATCCAGTTTTAAGATTAGGACTTCTAACAATTTTTACATTCAGTTAACAAACACTCCAAAACCTCATTTATGTGCAGAATGCTTCATTCCTGAAATACTGTGCTGTTACTAAAATTGCATTCAGATAAATGCTCTTCACTTTCAGACAAACCATTTAAAAACCAAAAAATCCCAAACCACAGGACAAACAAACAAAAAAACCGTAACCAACCAACCAAAGAGACCCCCAAAAAACAAACAACAAAGGAGAGGACCTAACTCTAACTTGCAGAAACAATCCTAGATGACTGTTCTGGGAATGATATTTGGAATTATCTCATTATTTATTCTCAGTGCAGTCTACCAGTTAAACAGTTCTATATATAGAAACAGGGATGGACTTAGCTTAACTTTTTCAGGGTCATTTTCAGAGACATGGACACTGAAGATATGCAGGCTCCTATTACCTAACACAGCAGATACTTGGTGTCTGTGTGTATATACATGTGCAAATGTGTATGTATAATGTTACAGTCATTGGCGGAGTTTATAACGAGTGAAGGAAAGTCAGAGATTCCTGGTAGGTATCAGTTGAAATTCCTCTATTTGGGTAATAATGCATGTGTTATTCAAGCCACTAGAAATATGTCAGGGATCCCTAAGAAGCTGATGAAGTGGAGAAAGAAAAAACCCACTTTGATATCACAAAGTGATAACACTTTGTGGAAAAAAAAATCATATGACTTAGTATGTGATCATTCAAACCTTCTATCAAGTAAATATTGAAGTGAAAAAGAAAATCTTGATTATGACTTCTGTCAGCTAGTGATGTGCAGTGATGTTAAAATTTACAAACCCCTAATTTACTGTAATAGTTATACAAAATATAAGACAGCAGATTTATTGCTGCAGTTCAAGGCTTGGTTGAGACATCTTCACTATCTTAAAGTCTGTCTGTATAGATAGTACCTCATGCACCAAGATTTTCATGGGAAATACCTCGAACATTTCTAGGTGTTTGTAGACATGGCTTTAATATTTTGTGCTGTTGCAGATCTCCCAGGTCCTGAAGTAAAGGATTATGCATGGAATATGAGCTTTTGCACACTCTGAATACTTGCCAATTGTATTACTGCAGTGTGTTAAAGGGCCATGAGATATAAATGCCACAAGAAAGTTTGCATCTTCTGCTATATATGTGAAAGATTCCAAGGAAAAAAAAAAAGATCCAAGACAAAACTGAGAATTACATGTTGCAAGAACTGCCAACTTGATGCTTGGTGTTTTTTCCATGTCAGTTTTCCAAGTGTGATGTGCCTCAAGTTTCAGACCAAAATGAAAATGATGTACAGTACAGTTTTTTTATATAAGCCTCTGGATATGAAGTACTGGACAAGGCTCCAATGCAGCCAGTCTTGCAAAGAGATCAGTATTAGCTGTGCTCAAACAGCAGCAATATTTAAAAACTATTTTTGAAAGCGAACAAATGGACAAGAATACAGGCAGGCATTGTTAGGGTAAGAGAAACAAAAAAGAAATAAATTAGAGAATTCCAAAAAGAAAAGTTGGAGAATCTGAAAATAATAGAAACACAGCAGCAAGAACAAAGTTAGAAAGAACCTACAAGATGTTACCTAAGTCAGTGTTAAATGATGCTGTGGGGATATGATACAGAGACCTCCACTGCAGCTGCACACTCCTGATGCCCACAGGCCCTGTGACATTCCACTCATCCAAGAGGATGTTCAGAAGCCAGATGATAATGTGTGTGTCCCACTGCATGCACTGATGGCAACTCTAAGCAAGTAACTCAATGTGCTGCCTATTTTTAGGGGAGCTGAAATGCATCAATGTCAAGTTTAGACATTATACACCAATCTTTCTGAGCAAACTCCTGGGCTTTGAATGGCTTGGGAGATTGTTTTGTATGTGTTTGAAATTTGAATGTTAGCACATTTCTGTGGACAATAGGTAATAGTCACTAAAGAGAGATAAAGTATTGTAGGAGATCTTTGTGAGGTTTCTGAGTTAGAGTTGATGGAAATTTTCATTGAGGTGAACTATATTTGTGTTGGGGTTTTGGGGAGTTATTCTGTTTTCCTTCTTGTCTTAAAGAATTTTTCCATACTTGTTTGTCAGGAAGGTTAATGGCTGTACTTAAGAGGGACAAAAGGACCTGGCCACAGGGGGAGGGGTCCAGCCTGCCGGAAAAAAGGGGGTTGGGTGGAGCCCCCTGGGGCTCTCTGACTCTCTGGGGTTTGGCTCCCGGATTTGGAGGAGAAGCTGCCCTCGTGGTGCGGAGAACTCACCCCTGCCGCGTCTCCTGCTCTCCCTGCTGTGTCTCCTGCTCTCCTGGCTGCCTACCAAGGATCCTCTGGACTCCGGGATCAGCTTGGAGAGAATTCGTCCCTGCTTCACCCCCTGCTTTTCCTCCTACCCTTGCTGTCTCCCGAGGACCCTGCTGGACACCGGGATCGTCTGCCCAGGCGGGTTCGTGACGCGGGCTTTTTCCGTCGGCCATTGCCACGTGGGGACTGAGCTGGCTCCGGAGCGGCGGGGAGACCATGGCGCCCTCCCTGCTCCCCGGGAGCCCCGAGAGGTTGGGACTGGGTTCCCTGTGCTGTTTTCCTGTTACTACCGTAGTTATTGTTGTTTGTTTGCCTTGATATATATATATATTTAGTAAAGAACTGTTATTCCTACTCCTGATATCTTTACCTGAAAGCCCCTTAATTTCAAAATTCTAAGCATTCGGAGGGGAGGGGGTTGCATTTCCATTCCAAGGGGGGGGGGCTCCTGCCTTCCTTGGCATACACCTGTCTTTCAAACCAAGACAATTTGTCAAAGAGAGGCTGGAGCAGCAGAGAATGGCAATTTAAAAATAAA
The DNA here is from genome assembly GCA_025345505.1 of Todiramphus chloris collaris. Lineage (NCBI taxonomy): Eukaryota > Metazoa > Chordata > Aves > Coraciiformes > Alcedinidae > Todiramphus > Todiramphus chloris. The sequence continues at coordinate 926,629 of JANVCC010000039.1, read as the reverse complement.
ACTTCTTATAATTTATAGTACATATGTGATAGATCTGTTAGTGATTTTTGAAAATTCTACCCTTAAAATTTACTCTCTGGCATTCTTGAAAATCTTCCTGTAAGGCCTCTGCCTAAAATCCTTCAATGAGTAGTCCCAGCTCTGGCTGCTAACTTGTTTCTGAAACTGTGTTTAGCCTTCTTTGGCCCAGCTCATAATAAATCTAACTATCTCATAAACAGACCTATGGGTGGCTTGTCTTTGAGTCCCCACAAAAAGATTATTTATTGTAATCTGCTGAACGAATTTATGTGAAAAAGGCAGTCATTAAAAAAGACAAGCACATGTTGGTTTTTTTTGACACCTGTCTTTTCATAAACAAAAAGAAAGAATAAATATGCGAATGGTCTAAGTGCCCCTCTGAGAGGTGAGGAAGAAGCTGGGAGGTCAAGAGTAGGATTACATTGCTCAATAATAAGTCCAGTTTCGAAACAATGTCAGTTGTTGAAGAACTATGTTCTGTTGTTCTTTGGTAGTAGATGATGAAGTTGGAGAAAAAACTAAGTAACACTGACAGGGGACCCTAGAAATTAAATCTATGTTTTTATTTACAGAGGGAAGCTCTTACAAACAGAACTATGGTAAAATGCAAGCTAAGAAGTATCTATTTAACCCCAGTTTAATATTCCTAGGAAGAGGAAGATGCTTTATAGCATAGATTAAGATAATCTTGCCTTGCTCTAAAAAAATCACACTAAAATTAGTACGTACACATGTCCAATTGGGTATATTGCAGCAACATCTTCTGTTTAGACAAATCACCACAGCAGTGTAGTACCCCTGGTTACACTTAGTAAGTTCAGTGACACTAAAGAATTCATCTCTGAGCTGAGTATTTGCTAGTCAAGCTACTGAACATCTCTTCCCTGTTTTCAAGAGTGCGGCATAGAAGATTTTTTCCTTTTAATGTATTGTACAGAAGCTTGTAAAATACAGATCACAACTCAAGTGAAAAAACAGCCAGCCTATTTTTATTGAGAAATCTGGGAGGTGAACCCTTAACATTTTGTACTCCAAAAATGGCACCGAAGCTTTAAAAAACTTGAGTATTTCCTTGTACATACTTATCAAAACATTTAATCAGTCATGTACATTCTTGCTGTCTCTGGCCTTTTACTATGGAGTAATTCAAGTTTATAAAGTATTACAAAATCCTGGAGCAATAGTTTCTGAACTTTTTGGTTTATGACCCTACTTCCATTTCTGAAAAGCTCACATTGGAGAAAACAGATCAAATAAATTAATTTAGGCTATCTTTGAGTAAGAGCTAAGGGAAACTCTGTCCTAAAACAGTCCTTGTAAGAGGACTGTAAACCTTGATAGTACCCATCTTATGGAGCTTGAAATCAGTTTTCATTTGGTAAGCCCAGACAGGACAAGTTTCATTAAAGACCCTTAGTCACATTTCTTTATACTCTTTGGCATATAAGTAATGTGTTCATTTAATAACTTATTTTTGGCAGATGTTTGCATTTGGATTCTACTGTACAGTCATAGAATTGGAATTCTGGATGACTAACGAAGATTTGGAGACAAATCTTTTTATTTAAAAAAATTAAAGTTATTTGTGGTTGTACTATCACTCTGAAAATGAGAAAGCCTCACAGTCATGAAAATCCTCACATTTGAACTTTTGCTCTCTTTTGTGTTTGTTTTTTAAACTATAGCTGCATATTTTACAAGCCATTCTGGTCAAGTGGTTCACATTGAAATTTTGCAAGCATACATTAGGAAGTGATCAATGCAGCTGGTACTAGAAAAACCCTATTATACATGTATGCTCATGCAGAAAAAGTGATTTTGAAGGTAGAGTTTACTTTGGTTAGAAACGACACATCGATAACGACTCGGTTGCAACTGTAGTTAGAAACTGCAAGTTGTCACTAGCAGGAGTAGTACCCAGAGAATTTAAACATAGGATCTACAATATAATCTATTCTGTGCAAAATATATTGGCTAATATAAGCGGCATTTTTCCTAAGAGGTTTTGGTTTTATTGCTATTCTAAAAGAAATGTCGTGCAATCGAATCCTAGGAGAAACTGCAGAAACAAGTGACTTGTTAACTTCCACAATAGGATATAAATCCCCCTGGTTTCACATACTCAGTGACTGTGAAATGGACAGGCTTGGTTTGGGCATAAGAAAGAATACGAGATACTCTCAAACTGAAGTCCGTGTTTTTATTTATTTTAAATTTTTTTTCTAATAATAAAAAAGCACAAACTTAATACATCAAGCAATGACAAAAAGATACACAAAATTTCTTTACTGTTGAAGAAAGCAAGGTAAAGAATGCCTTAAGGGCAGGGAAAGTATCCTCATGATTCTCATCATTCACTCAAACATTTTGTTGCATCTGCACACAGGTAAACTCTTTGGCGTGGTTATTTCAGGGTTAAGTGGTTTCGGGGGACAAGACGTTTTCCTCCTTTGTTCAAAATTTGTACCTCCTGCCTCAGACTGCACTAACTTGCAACCTACCTAATACAGTAAAATGCCAAATCACAAATAAGCAGTAATAACCTACAACGTTGGTTGTTTCAAAGAAAAAGCCAAATTCGGCATGGAAAAAAAAACCCAAACCAAAACCCAAGCCACAATAAAAAAAAACCTTTAAAAAAAAAATCCCACATACATAAATGAAAAGCAATTTAATCCAAATATTTAGCAAATATTATTTAATTGCATCGTGACTTTGATCTAGCATACAACGCATAGATACAACTTTATAACCTCTTCCGACACCATTTTTACCTTATACAAATCCAAGCAAAAAAACCCAGTGACAAAGGCAAGATGCAGTATATCAGAAAAAAACCCAAACAAACCAACAAACAAAACAAATAACCCAACGACACAGTTTCTGTAATATCTTAATGTTGTGAATGCACAAACAGTACATTTTCTCAAAGGTCGTTCATCTCTCCTTTTCTGAATTGGACACTCTAGGCCACGCATTCAGGACAATTATGTTCTTACTCTGATTTTCTATTCTTTTAGCACCACTTTCCAGGTATTTTTAACCCTTAATGTTTTTGACCTTACTGCTTTGAATAAGCAAAATTCTTACAGAAAGTCTTTTTATATTAAATTAAATAAATTATAATGTAGGACAATAGAAACCCTACGATGTAGATTATAAACCACACACTAAAATATGAATGTTCTGATATCAATACAGCCAAATAAGAAATAAGATAATTAACAAATTTTCATTTTGTTATGGATGTATTTAATTGTGAAACTTGAATCTGCAAAAATATGTTCATTTTGGAAATCTATCACAGCTCAGTCCTAGACTGTAAGTTAACAAATTCATAATTCACAGTTAAAAATCACAGTAACATTAAACCTGAAAGTGCACAGTACAGTTTTGACTGAGCCTGAATACACAAAAATCAGTATTTCCTCCTTTAATGACAGATTATATTGTTAGCATTAGAATCAGATAAATACATATGTGCAAGTCATTATAGATAGAGTTTTTGTAAACAGCTAATATAAATACTTTAGCCTGTGATGACACAGGACCAACACTCTTTTTACACAGGTGTCACATCAAAGTTCAGTGCAGAATATATGTTTTTAATAATATACACATTCACAAACTATCAAAAGTATAACTTTTCCCTGTTTTAGGCTACACAGAATGCTCAAAGTATTATCTTCCTAGTGACGATATCTTTACTGAATTTACTGACTGATGGTCTATTTAAGACATTAAAATCCAAGTGCAATAGGACACAGAAAGAAGACAATACTGGAAGAACTGTCAACACTTTCTGAAAACCTTACTTAGAAAAATACTGCACTTTATGAGAGGAAATCTGTGCTGGTGTAAAGGAACAGTCCTGATGGTATACCTATATTTTTCACTTTCAAGTGAAGAAGGTGAAAGTTCTATCAAAACTGATTAGAAAAATAAAGCATCTTAAAAGTATAAGCAAGGCACACTGAGAATTAAGTTGTATTGTGCCGCCACAGAATCTCTATCCAGTCTGGACCAAAGGAATGCACTTTGCATAATCTTGCAAGACAGAGCTGTACTGGCTTGGGAATGTCAAAAAAGAAATTATAACTGCTCTGAAAGCAAGCAAATATTATGTAGAACATACCATACAATTGTAGTTCGCTGTGACAAAGGCTTGTGATGATGACTTAAAATTCATGGTTGAGTGAAAGTATCTTCTCAAAACAAACTCCTGACAAAACACCACAGTATATTTCAAATAGCTCCATCACTGTCAATTGAAAATTGGCAGTTTCCACAGAGTAAGATGTTAATAAAAATGGCAAAAGCAAAGTGATATATCATGCAGCAGATCATACACAGCCACCAAAACACAGTACATTTTTAGCTTGAACAAGGTATCTTAACTTTCCAAAGAACACACCTTTCTCAATTAGTCTTAGCACTTAATTCTTCTGGACTTGGTGAAGAATGTAATTTAGTTCATTTGGTGGTATTACAGAATTGGTTAAAGTGCTGTTGAAAGAATAAAAATAATTTGCATTTTTCCATTAAAACCATTCTTTACTCTTGAAACCTGCCTTCAGTAATAATTAACTCATACGTTAAGACTGGTGGAATAGCATTAGGAAGAAGCAGCTGGTTATCTTAGAGGGCATTTATTAAAATATTTCATGTACTTTGCCAAAATACTGTGCAAGAAAATCTTATCTGTGCCCCATGTTGAAAAGTCTCATCAGTCATCTTTTGCCTTTTCCTTTAGATACTGTCTCTCTGTACGTCAGGTGAATGAAGTCAAAGAGTTGCGTGGTATTGGCAGCATTACCCAACACTGTGGAGAGTTCATCCTTTGACAGTGTCACTAGCTCTGCAATGCTTTTAATGTGGTTCATTAAGGCACGACAGTTTTTTGCATTAATACCTGGCATTTTCAATAGAAAGTCCTGAGGTCCAGGGTTATACTTGTCTGACTCGGCAAGAATTTCAGAATCAGCCGTGACAGCCATTGCTGTTTCTGCATCAGGTTGGGGATGGTTTTGCTTTAACTCTTCAAACAGTTCAGCAGTAGCATGTGGAGAGGGGCACCACAGGATACGTAATTTTGGGAAATGGAGTGTAAGAAGGGTTAGTTTAGAAGTAATATCATTACTGGAAATTTCCTGATGTAGAGAGCCTCGTGGGATCAAGGAGAAAGGTTTGTTAGGATCAAATTCAATCAGGAGAATTGGTCGCTTATAGTAACGGGACATAGAAATGCATTGTGTATATAGTCTTCCATTATTTAAAGAACCAATCAGATCACTGATACTTTTCCGTTCTACACAGATATCAGGAGTTAAAATATAATCTCCCACTTCCAAAGTAACAGGCTCAATGTCAATACCACGGCGATGAATCAGTGATGGAAGCTCACTACGGAATTCCCGCATGTCCACTATTACAGTTTGCTGAACACTCTTCTGTTCCTGCCCACCTATAAAGCAAAATAAACACAGTTCACCTAATAAATACTTAAGAACTCTGACTCTAGTCGTATAGTTTTCCTGTGTGCTGACAATGTTTCTGTAGTAGATGGATTCACATCTCTAATTACTCCTCAAATGCAGCAGTATAATAAATCCAGGCTTTAATTTTTCACCGGTACAGAGAAAAATCAGTTGTCAAATTATATACTGTAGCTTATGGAGTATGCTCTGCAGTTTCACAGAAATATCATGCTACCTGCTGTAAGCTTTGTATATGTGACAATGACATACTTTAAACTATAGATGAAAATTATCTAAATGCATCAGGACAATCTTTAAAATGTTGCCTGCAAACCAAGATAATGAAGCTGATCCTTTTTATTTCCAACTATTTCCCACAGCAGTATGGTGTTTTATTGTAACAGTAACACTTTAGTCTGTATAGATGGATAGAAGGGCGAATTAAGAGACTGGAGCATCAAGGCCACAAAAGACATAACACCAAAGATTAGAGAGCATATGGTAAAGGGGTGTGGGGGGGGAAAACAGCAAAGAAAAACAGGGACAGAGCTGTAAAGACGAAGACATGAATTTACATGTCAGAGGAAAGGAGCAAAAAATGTGATTAGCACTACAACAAAAGAAAAAAGATGCTTCATTGCAAAGTAGGCAAAAACCACAAATGGCAGTTGTTTACCCAGGCAATCTGTTTTGCCAAGATCAAAAGAAGCCCCCAACGTTTACTAGCTTAAGGACAACACCGCCTCACTATTTGTTGACTTCAGTTTTAATGTTTCAAATTCTCTTCACTTCCCTAGAAGCAATACTAGACAGTCTTATAACCAAAAAGCTGCCTAAAATCAATCCAAATGGTATCTGTCTGAACGGTAAAATACTCCATTAACCTATTTTCTTTTCAAAGAAAAACATAATTCATTGTCGTTGCACAGAGGTAGATAGAGTAAGAGAGAGAATGCTTCTTTACCATCAAGACTATGAGTCAATGTGCAGATGGGATTTAAAAGCAATAGTTACAGATCTTTTCTAAAGTTTAGAGCTGCAAGCCTAACTTCAGGAACTGCTCACCTGCTTTGCGTGTGTCAGTAGAAACAGAGGCAGATTTAGCATCTCTTATTAGGTCTAAGTTTGTTTCATCTCTTCCTTCTCTTTCTTCAGGAATAACCATGTTGGCCTTCTCTCTAAGGAACCACAAAGAAAGAAACACAAAATTGAAATTATAGAAAAACAGACCAAAATACTTTAATAACCTTCAGCCAGATGTAAAATTATATACAGTTTAATATTAATTGCAAACCTGATCAGAAATTCAATTTACTAGGTTTTGCAGGTTGCTGGGCTAGATACTATAGTTTTATTTTCAATTGTTAGCACATTTTAGCATCTGATTTTTTTTTTTTGTTTGCTTCCAGAACTTCTTGGGGCATGTGAAACAAAGGAACTAATGACTAGTAATAGCAGTATAACCTTGTGAGGAGACACTGTCAGTAAAAATACTGTCTTATACAGTCTAAGAAAATAAGTAGTTTTGGGGAACAAAACCATTTATAAAAGCCTTAGAAGTATCTTACAAGCAGTGTTACCTGCAGACAAAAATCACATTTACAGAAATGAAATTCATAGACAATTAGGGAAAAATGCAAGTCGGGCTGTTTAGACTTTGAAATTTAGTATTAAAACCCCCAAAAATTAATAAATAAAGTATCAGGTGCTTTGAAAAGTAAGGTTTTGACTTTTCATTGATTCTCAGTGGGAAAGTTCTCTTAACACCTGAAATGTAATTGAATTGAAAGTTTACTTAAAGCCTTCACATAGTTAAGAACTTCATTCTGTTTAATATGTAAGCATATAAGGGAATTACACAAAACATTAATTTAAAAAGTAGTAAACTAATTTTATTACCGAATGAGTTTTTCAAAGGCTTCCTTCTCTTTTCTCAGAGCTGTGAGATAGCGCTGTTCTTCTGTTGAGCCCCCATATATGAGGAAATAAACCCTGTAGGTTTGAAGAGAGGAAAAAAAAAAAAAAGACATCATAAAACTTTATACTCAGTTTAAAACACCCACAACCAATATTTAAGATTAGTGGCAGTAAGTGCCTGACAAATTAGTATTTGCCTTAAAAAAGGCAAGTGAAAAAACACTATCTTTTTCTGTAAAGATATTCCAAAATCAGCAACAAAACCTCTTCTAGTCAGTATTCCCTTTTCCCAGAGGCAGATACACTTACTGGAATTTTAGGATTCAGCCAGTGTGAACTAAGATTTCAGTCAGCCATTCAGTAAAGATACAGAATAAGTATAATGGAGAAGTTGCTTTCTTACTGTTTTTAAAATCTTCCCTGTAGAATATATATAACAAACTAAAAAAATTGCAATCACCTTGGGTTAGGAAAAAACTCCATCTACAATTTTAAAATTATGTATTTGTACAAGGAAATTGTATTTTCTATGAAGGACAAACTATCACATCGACAATTGAAGTTTTATCTGCATATATGAAACATGTAAGAATATTAATTATTAAATTACCTTAAGGAATTAAATGCCTGTAGCTTTTCAGCACAGCAATTTTTTTCCAGTGTATATTTTAATTGAGGTATATTTTGACAGACTGATAGAATTTTATTCCTGTTACACTGTATGAAAAAGTATCTCCTAATCCTTATGTGCATGACTACATCTGATTTTCCATCTGTGAAGTGTGGGAATGTGATGCTGGAGGAAGATACAACACGTTGATTGGGCAATTAAAAATAAATTAAAATAAAATAACCCAGTAATTATCCTCATGCAATAAACTTTGTGAGTCCTGCGATTTATATCTGCACTAGTCCTTACCTGGCTATCAGGTACAGACACACTAAATACTGCCAAACTCATTTCCATTTTCAGGTACATACTGGAAAATTGACTGGAAAATTACAACTGCATGCAAATAATGGATGGATGCAAATAATTTTCATGAGGTGATTGAAGTATAAAGCATAATTTCAAAAGTAATAATTTCACATGAAAATAAATTGTGTTTCAGCTGTACAAAGTACAGTGTGTTTATTCTAAGACTCAAGAAACTGCCCTAATTTATTTTCAGAGAGGTAGAGGTATAACTGCACTTTACTGTATTCAATAAATGCTGTATCAGGCAGCCATATAAATGAAAGATAATCCAAAAACTCACAGTATTTTAAGTTTTCCATATTTTTAATCAGTCTGTAATGTCTATTCATAAAAGTGTGTTTTGCAATTTACAGGTGTATCAATTATCTATACACAATGAGGAAGTCTTTCTGTCAGCTAACACCAGAACCGAGGGTAAGTGCAAATACATCTCATTTTCTTACATCTCATTTTCTTACTGTTTTTTTCTCTAATTGTTATTCTGTCACAGTTTCGGAATTACTGACTTTCAGCATGACCAGACATCAGGAAATATGAAAATTAGTGACATCCAAAATGAAGCTTACTGTGTAAAAATCATACCTATAGATAAGGTTTAAAAAGAGACTACAGGAGTACAGCATCTCAAAATGGATCTATTGCCACCATGATCATCTAAGCAGAGATCATGTAGAATATGGAATTAATTTTTTAATTTTATTTTATTTAAAGGTATGTTTCTGCTCTTAAGGGACTAAATACCTGCTGGGAAGTAAAAATAATCTTTGTATCAGACATTATCCTTCTTTTTAAAATTATGAAGAGGGATAAACAGAAATGGAAAAAGGTAACTAAAGAAAATCACTAGGTGCACATTCTGACTTGACTGCTAAAAGCGCAATTTTTATATTTTCTAGACTAAAACACTAAAATTACCCTAAGTCAACTTGCCTCAAAGGCTTTCCAGGCCTGCTTGCCTTGTAGATTTCCAGCTGCCGAACAAAAGTTAGCTCTGCGTCATATAATACAACATATCTTGGTTCTATTTCATGCAGTACCCGAGTGAGCGCATAGGGATCACTGCAACCCTGCAATGGATGAATAATTGTGAGCGGATTCTTGAAAATACCATAGTAACAATCTGAAGGTAAGTTCACATGGAAATCTTCAGGAATGGTCTCTTCAATACTGCTTCCTTGGCTACTGCTTAATTCTTTGTTATCTTCCACCTCTAACTCCTCTATCTTTTCCTCCTCAATTTTTCCTATCATTTGGATTATAGTCCGGTCTTGCTGCTTCTTGTGTTTATTTTGTTTTGAAGGAGCTGCGAGTTTGGCTTTTTTGGTTTGAGGTCCTCTGTCCGGTCTGGCATTTCCTTTGGACTTGACAACTTTTCTGTCCTTAATGCATACTTCTCCAGCTTTCTCACACTTTCCAAAGGTTTTGTTATACAGTCTTGTTAAAAAAGCTTCTGCTCCAGCAATAATATACTCCCTGAGCTGTGCACAAGCTCGGTCATCACTGGCGCAAATAAGCACTTGCCCTGCAGTCAAGAAACAGTATCGTGTTTATAATCTGTTATCCTGTACTTCTTATCCAGCTACAAGACATCTCTTGAGCAAATTGTTTTTAATGATCCTGGAATCATGCCCGCCAAATGCCTTTACATTTGGTTGTCGTAGCTGCTCTGGACTTCCATGGAATCTAAATTGCATGAGGTTTTGTACCAAACAAGATTACAGAAGGTTAATGGAAGTTCAGCATTCCTTATTCTTACACCATCTAATTTAGTGAGGTTTTCCTTTTTACCATCTGAAGTGAGGCAGATATAGCAAGTATTGAAATACACTCAGACAACTACTTATTTTTTTGAAAAATGCAGAATGGGAGAAAACTTAATTTAGACCATTCTAATTTTCAGCCTTTGTCAGCTATGTTAAGAGTCTAAAAAATACATGTTTCACACATTATTATTGACATTTGTGGGCCTTGAATAACAATTCTCCACAAGCTGACTCAGATAAACTCCTACAACACTAGGTGAGAGAGCCAGTTCTTATCGAGTCAGAACACTGTGGGTGGGAGAAAAGAGCACTTTTTTACCCTTACGATTTCCTAAAATAAAACTTGTTGAAATTTAAAGGGACCAAAAGCCCTAAAATAGGAAAGGCAGCAAAGCAGTCACTTAGCAACACTTGATATCTACTTTCTACCCATTTAGGTGCATCTCCTGGAGAAGCAAATTTTCAGGTGCATGAGAAGAATGTGTGAGGTGGAAATGGCGTAAGACAGAACCTTGAACTTTTTTGAACCTGAACTTGAGAAGTGAGTTATGGAGACCTTGATTATTATAAATTTACATGTTATTAGCTTTACTGGTTTAGAGACTAGAATAGTTTTTGTTAAGAATACAGGCTCTTTCCTAAACAGTACTGCATAGCACCCAACAGCACTTCCCTTTTGGAGCAAGAACTAAACAGAAGTTTATGTAAAATTATTTAGTTTTACACAGTTTATATGTATTTACATAGTTTTATATACATATGTACATAAACTCCTTAAGTCCACAAATTATTAAATTTAAAACTAGGTCTTTAATTAAACTATTGTAAAGAGTTAGGTTCCTTCTCTCAAAATCAAGTGGAAATAAAAGCTATCTGTACTGTGAAAACTTAAATTATTTACTCTTCTCTCACCTGAACCACCAATGTCTTCACTATTCTTATTCTCATTTTCAATCTCTTTCAGTACTTCTCTCAAGGCTTCCCATTTTGGGTTAGTTTCTAGAACCAATTCCCTTTTCAGTTCTGAAACAAAGATTGAACATAGCAGCTCTTATAGGCAGAATACCCTTCAGAATTTTAAATTAGTGGTTAGGTATCAATAGTATGATGGTTGTTGGCAAATACAACATTCAACAGCCTACATATGCAACTTGTTAATAGGTTGGAGAGCACGCTTACAGAAACATTTAAAAATAGGGATAAGTGCTTTAGGGAAGCAAAAAGTTAAAATATTCACTCATTCTTCAATTCTGAAACTCCTGAATATACTTTTTTAATAACAGTAATAGCTGCCTTCTACCTGTTTGCATAAAATAAAAAAGATCAAGCTAAACAGCTATGTAATTCAAGAACAATTCCACAAAAGCTCTCCCAATGATTAGCTGAGCAAACTTAGAAGAACCTCTTACTTCTTTGTTATGCTGTTTTATGTTGTTTGTCATATGCTTTTTGAACTAAGATCACGTCTTAGTTTATGACAGCTAACAGAGTGAGATCTTGAGCTGTGTAAGATCACATTGGGAACCACAGAACAAGTAATAACATGCAGAGCATTTGAAATCGTGTGACAGTTTCAAACTTAAAATTAGGAACGATCAGTACCATTTTCCTTCTTTACATCACTTTTTTCAGAGACTTTGCCTTTCTGATTCAGTTTCTCATCTGCAATGCGATAAACTCTAGCTCGAGCATTTACAAACATGGAAGTACTAGAATCAAGAAACAGCCAACCTAAAGAGAAAAAGAAAGCAGTAGTTGTTTGACATTTGCAATGTGTATGTGTTTCAACAATTTCCAGTAAAAGCTCCAAATCTCTCATCTGGAATACCTGTGCTACCTTCTTGCTATGTAATTACTAGCTTAGTAAAAGACAAAAATGTGATGCAAATCTCACACTGTTAAGTAACAGCAGTTAAGTGGGAAGATGAAAACATTATCTGTCAGTAAAAACCTACGTCCTTATGGCTGGTTATATAAAACCTAATTACATACCTTCATATGTTTGGGAATGTTAATTAAAAATATAAACATTTCACTGTTTCATGCATTAACTTGTATGGTTATTCAGTGTTTACCTGAATTCTCACCAAAAGCTTTTTCACTAGCTTTCAGTGACTCCAGAAGATTAAGGAAAGTGACACAATCATACTGAGTTAGATACAGTAGCAAAGTACGTAGTATCTTCAAATCCTGGACCAAAGATTTTGTCTTAGCTCCAAGCTGATGCCAGAGAGGATCTAAATAGTGACGTATTGTCTAAAAATATAAATTGGGAAGTTCAGGGTGTCAAATATACAGTATACTAACACAGATAAGAATGCACATTTTTTTTCTTTACAGGGGATGCCACTAGTTTCCCAAAGTAAGTAAACATACCCAATTAAAGATGTGACGGTGAGGTATTTGTTTTGATAAGTAATAATTTTATGCAAAGTTAGCATAATGTAGATGCCTTTATGTAATAAAACATTTCAGCAATTAGAAGATGTATATGACTTAATGCTTTCAGTACATATTTTCTTTTCCATATAATAATAAAACACTGTCATAAAAAAAAAAAACCCAACCCTTTATTTTACTGGTACTGGCCTGTGCATTTGGTATCGAGTATCCTTTACTTAGGGAAAGTAAAAAACATTATAATGTCATTTAATTTTCAATATAAGATGAGTACCACTCAAGACATTCAAGCTACACAGCATAAGGAAACAAAACCCCTCCAAATATTTAAAGTAACAAAGACCTCACATCAAGATTAAATCACAGGTAACAAATAACCATGTTTCACTATGATGGTTGAAGTTTATGATTTTACCCTCCAGAAAGTGTATGTATGCCAAACATGGCAAATCTGCCAAAAATAACAATGCTCACACAACTAATGACATATATAATGATTAAAAGAACACCAGATGCAGGCATGTATGTATACATTATGTACAGTGCATCTCCTAACAGAGAAAATAAAAAATATGAGCAGAAAATTCAACAGGAAAAAACAGTGTATGTGTGTAAATAACTGCATACTTATCTCTAAAGTATTTTGAGATGAAATTGCAGACATCTTCATTGTCATTATCATCATATACCAACCATGATTTGGGATGTTGTTACTATAGAGATTTTGGAAATCAAGGAAGAACAAAAAACCCTGCTGGCAACTGTAACATCATTACAGATGAACACAGTTTGTCTCCATGTACCAGTAATAAACATGTCATGGAAGAGTATTCAGTTGCTGGTTATTTAGTTTACAAATAATATTTTTGTTTGTGTGGCAGACAGTTTCAAGATCTACATCTCCTCAGACATGAGAATAATCAAAATGGTTACCTTGTCAAATGGTTTACCAATAGCATTTTCTAAAGACAGATCTTCTACTTCAAGAGCTGGATTGTAATATTTGAGTTCTCTCAGACATGCATTCAAAATGTCCACAACTGAAGTCTGTATAGCAAGCATAGCAGGGGTCATTGACACATGTATTTCCACCACTTCGGGTTTATGCTTCTCTAAAAATGAGTTCACTGCTACGTGAAATCTAAGAGGAAAATGGCTTATTAAGATTCACATGGATGGTTTGCTTGACCTACAATTATTCAAAAGTTTGTATAAACTACGACTGTAAATGTTTTAAATGTAAATTAGATGATTTCAACATAATTCAGTTTCTACTGATGTGAATATTGCAATCTTACGTACAGCCTCAGAAAACCACGTATTCTACGATTATGACTGTAGCGATTCTAGTCATGTGAGCCTATACTGCTGGTGAATGAGCTGTGGAAAATTACTGCACGTAATAATGACACATAACAAATACCAATGTAAAACAACAACAACAAAATTATCTTGTGATAAACTGGAATAGGTTCATAAATCCTTTGGAATCACATGGATCCACTGGGAGATTTGTGATGTTGCTTCTGATTATAAGCAGCAGGTCCTTCTGAGGACACTGTCCTTATAGCCTATATGGCTGGACAGGTATGTAGATGCTAGATGATTTTTACTAACAAAATGATGCTCAGAGAATGCTGTCTGATGACCTCTGAAACTCAGTGGGCATTCCCTTAATACCTGCTGCACCCCCAGGTCTTTTCATGGTTCAAAAACAAAGGAAGAAAACTTAGAGAGCTTCTATTCAACCTTTCCTGTCCTAATTATGTCCATTTCTACTTTGTGATACTGAAAGACAGACTGTTAAAGAGTTTACAGTGCAGAGTAACAGTGTGCTAGGATGGAGTGAAACACGTCCTAGACTGGACTAAAGGATCAAATGGGCAGACCTCCTGCCTAAGGAAAGACCACTGAATGGATGGGTCATCAGCTAAAGCTCCCAGTTCCACTTGTGGCTCTGCTCCTGAAAGACTTAATGCATGTCAAACTTGGCAATTTGGTTCTATCAGCCTTAAAGAAATACTCTTCATACGCAAGATGTGTAAAAGAAGATTAAAAAAATGTGACATGTAGAAAGAAATCCATGGAATTTCATCACAGTTGGAAACAAATGCCTCCATGAGTGGCAGAGCCAAGAGACTGTATTCCTGTTACTTCAAGGCTTAAATAGACTGTTTAATAAGTGAAGTTTCTCGAAGTATATTTAAGAATGTCACTTTCTGCTATGATTTCTGTTAGCTAACAGAACAGCTATACTGTCAGGCTCAGCTGCTTATAGATTTAATTTGGGTCTATTTTCAAAAATACTTACAGAAATTTAGCATCTTTAAGACCACTTCTTCCATCAAAAATTGAATGAAATTTGGTTGGGAATGTAAGAAGTAACACAGATGAGCAGTGTGACTGCATACACCTCATTTTCTTAGAAACCCATTGTAACATCCTTCATCTTTTTTAAAGTTAACTTTCCAGTGCAGTAAAGTGGTGCCTTACCTTGGCCACAGATAAAGTTTCCTGACAAAAAGGTTTCTCATTACTCTTTCCACATGGCAAAAGCCAGTGTTAAATGCAACTGCGTTATCTGTAAAAGCTTTAATGAAGCCTTGCTTGTTCTTCTGGCGATAAAGTCGCAAGATAAATGCTTCCTGACAGGACTCAATGATTCTGTGCGCTTTGTACACCAAAATGCCTGACAAAATAGAAGGTTTTCAAGTTATAAAAAAAGTAAAGAAAGGTACAATTTTGTACAGGTTTTTCCTCAAAACTATCTGACTCTTTTAATGTTCTTTTCTGAAACAAGTACAAGAGGAATTTAAATCGTACATAGTGATGGTTAAACAAACTTTCTGGGGTTCAAACCAAGTGATTCCTCAGTTTCAGTACCACAAAATCCCCAAATAACACAGCAGGGTTAATAATACATCTCTAGAAAAAAACCCAAACCACACAAAAACAAAACAAAAAACCCAAAAGAAACAAACCCCCCACACTTGTGCTTGAGTGGCAACACTTATCAGCTTAGAAAATTCTTTACTTATAAGGCAAAACTTGAAACTGAGCCTCTTAAAAGGAGTTAAAAGGGAATGCAAAACATAGCACACTATTACAACAAAGCAAGTTTAGTATGTTCAAGATTGTGATGTTGAACTATTTTGTTAGAGAATTCTGGAATTACAGATTTGTCGAGCATTGGTAACACTTCAAGTGTTTACACAATCAAAGAACTTCTGATATTCGTCTTCACACCTGAGCACAGAAAATGCCACCAATTTTCTTCATGGCTATAGGTGTATTAGGAAAAACAGATTTATTGTGTGCATTTTAGTACACAGAAGTGAAACAATAGTTTACACTAAGTGTTTGAGGTGAATACTACTGGGATTTGCACTTCACTCAGGCAAGAGCTGTTAAAACCAAGGCTTATTTTTTCTCATGCTTAATTGTGTTAAATAGCACATGATCTTTTTTTCACTCTCCCCCTAGTGAAGTGACGCTTGTGTGGTACTTTTGTCTGTTCACAGCTTCCAGTGGAGTAATAAATGCTTTTCTAAAATGGAATAAAAATGATGGACACAGCAATGATGGTACTAATTTCTGAACATCTTGCGGTTTGTCAAGATATGACTCTGAAAGGACATTACAGGATACACAGAATTTTTAACAGTACAGGAAGACTATGTGCTTCATAATAGCTTCCTACTTTTAGTCGATATTTCTCTGCTTATGAAGTAGGTTCATGCTGTTGTGTAAGCCTTGGTAAAAACAACTTCCTACTCTTTACTACAATTAACATGCAGTGGTTTTTCTATGTTATTAATTACATCATTTCTACTTGGCCAAAATCACCATGAATAATTCTCCTTTACGGCGGTGATGATTTACTCATTTAGCTGAATCTGAGTTCATCAGATGTTAATTCACATGTGATTCTACACTGATTTTATAAACACCTGGAACCACTTTACTGTTTTTTTTTCTGCAATGTTAACTCCTCAAGAAACAACAAGTTTTTTTGTCATACAATTTCACACACAAATACACCGTTCCAACAGAATCATGTATTACCCAAATTTTATATAAAACAGGAAGTCTATCAAAGCTGCTGTCACACTGACATCTAGTGGCAATGCAAAATGTAACAACTCTGTGTCATTGGAGGACAAGACTATTTGTTAAATCTTTAATGTGTCTTTTCATACTGACAAAGTCTCAAAGTCTGGTTTCCATTTTTTCTTTCCTTGTTCCTCCCTTGGTAGGGCAGAAAGGTAGAGAGTAAGGAGTCATGGGGAAAAAAAGAAGTTAAAGTAGGTTGTCCAGAAAACACACTTACTTTGTTTTTTAAACCTATAAATAGAAGAACTTACAAATCTGGTGTCCTTTGGCGCCATGTATTTTCAAAAAGAACAGTATTACCTTTATTTCCTTAAACTCTTACCGGTAATGAGGTTTGCAGGAATTCTGTCAGTAAGGAAATCTACCACAAGGATTCGACTTGTTGCAAAGATCACTCCTCCTTGTGTGTAAAATTCATATCGAATATTGTTTGAAATTTCATTGGTTACACGCCGAGGAAGATGAACAACTCCATCTGACCTCAGCTGATCAATAAAATATTCCTAAACCAAATACAATAAAAACACAATACATCATTGTGGTAACTGATGAAATAGATGCAAACCCCTCCTTAATTATACATATTTTGTTAATTTTGAGGAGCTGTCCAGAACAAATTAAAAGCGTGACACTATAACATACTGATGGAAGTCAGAATTATGAAGATTTTGTTTTGTTCTTAGGTATGCTTTGTTCAGTTTCAAACTCATCCAGGTGATTTAAAAGTCTGTATATTTTCAGTAGTAGCTACACAATACTTCAGCAAATATGATCAACTGACACTCAAAGGAGCTGACATTGTCTTACATTTTAATATATATTTTAATATGCAGAGAAGATGCAATTTTAATACTGACTTAGGAACGGTGAATTGGGAAGAGATCACCTTTTACTTCACTCACCTGCTATCAATAAGTACAGCAAATAGGTCATATACATCAAGCTTAATCTTATAAACTACAGCTATGATATTTATTCACCTATGGTTACTACAAAAAATCCCCTGAACATCACCTCCCTGATGATGGATGGGAAATCTCCCTGATACCAGGGAAAACAGAGCAGCATTTTCGTACAAGTAGGGACGAATCTCTCAAAAAGTTTAACCCTTTCTGGTTGCTGGCTACTAACAGTTTTAATTTATAATCCACGTAACTTATTTCAGCTCATTATCATTATGATGATGACATCACCGTGTTGTACGGTAGAAATTCGGACCTCGACGTGATTCTGAACGCCTCTGATCTAACAGCTTCTCCACAGGGGGTGCAGAGGACAGGGCGCAGCGCCCAGCTCCACACGGCTGCCGCCGCTACGCGTCTGCTCCTTCCCGAAGCCCACAAAACCACCGCCCAGCTCGCACTGGGAGGAGCGGGCAGCAACCTCCGCCCGGAGCGAGGCACGGAGAAGGCCGCCGGCCGCCCCCGGGCCGCGCACGGCGAAACGACGAGGGGAGGCCGGTGAGGGGGACGGGAAGGGGCGGGGCAGACACGGCGCCACTGACAGGGCGTTCCTCACCTCCTCGGCGGGGCCGGTGTTCAGCACCAGCACCAGGCTGCCAGGCTCGCAGTACAGGCGAAGGAAGCGCAGCAGCAGGCGATCGACGCCAAGCCCGCGAGCGCAGATCACCAGCCCGTCCTGGTGGAAAAGGTCCAGGAAGATCTGGCTCTCGTGCTCCAGTAGCCCCGCCATGGCCGCCGCCCTCGCCGCCGCCCGTCGAGAGGCGCATGCGTGCCAGCCGCCGCTCCCTCCCTTGCTGGCTGGCGTGGGCAGCTCCCCCTGCCGGAGTCAGGTGGTGCAGTCCTCCAGCGCCGCGCGTGGCGGAGTTTCCCGCCTCAGCCGAAGCTGCTGTGGGTGGATGGTGGCGGCGATCGAGCAGGATCCCGAGAACCACTGGCCTGCGTGCTTAGAAAACCAGTTGGAGAAGGGACTTCCCTGCTTTGCAAGCTTCCCACAGGTGCTCGTATTGAGGCGATGTGAATCCTCGTGTTTGTGTGGTTGTGCTGAGTGTAAATATGAGGTGGGGGGTCTTTTGTATTATAAATGATGTGGTGTTTGCATTTCTTAAGGAACAAAACCAAACTTGACTGAACTTTCAGCTTGCATTCCACATACAAGGCATGAGTACCTCAGTATTTTCCTGGTACCTCATTTTTAAGTGTTCCTACCTTAGGGCAGAAAATGATGTTTGCTTCCCCAGGGTGAGATGCGCTGAAGACTTGCTTTCAGAAGCAGCTGAAAATGAAGAATACTCCTCAGAGTAACACTATAGCTGAGCTTGGCTGGTGAAGGGCAAGTGAACTTGCCTCCAAACCCTCTTAATCAATTTTTCTGGCCCTGCTGGATTGAGATGGATGCAGCTTCAGATGGGTTGAATTTATCCTGTGAGAAAGCAAGGGGGAGAACTGCCAGCTTTTTTTGGCAGGTTTTTAGGGCAGAGAGTCAGCATATAACCAGCTTCTTCCATAATGTGAATGTGCGGATATCACACTGGGTATTAATTCCCATTGTTTTCCCCAGTATCATTTCCTTTTGGTAAAATACTATTATCAGGACATTGAGTCAACTGTCTAATATATTCAAATAATAATTTCAGTTCTTTGTTTCACATTGTCACATGTTTGCAGTTGCAGTGGTGTTTCTTTTGTTCTTTTTTTTTCTAAGTAAGGGAAAATAAATTGTACAGCTGCTTAACGTGTTCTTTTACTGCGTATGTATTCAAGTTGACAATGAGGATATACTATACAGTACACTATTTGTCGCTTTGCCACATGGTGTTATAAATGAGACCAAATAGTCTTTAAATAGAAAAATAAAAATTTATTAGTGATGGGGAATGAGCAAGCAGCGCTGGGTGCGCGGGGAGTCTGCACTCCATTAACACGCACACCGAGATGTCAAGCAGGCAGGCATTTATCACACTAAATCATGAATATCCAACAGCGTTAACTACATATTCATTATATGGGGTTGGATTATTATAATCAGGTCCAGGAACTCATTATCATAGGTCTCCTCCCTTTGGCACTTGCGCACTGGTGTCTGGTGGTCATGGGCCGGGGTCTTCAGGAGGAAGGCCCCCAGTCTTCCTCGCAATGTACTTTTCACCTCTTGTCTCAAAATGATGAGTTGTGATGAAATCACAGGGTTGGTGTGACCTGGCTTGTCTGTGGGAGACTCTCCTGTATTCCTCCCTGTCTGGGAGTTAGTTTCCCTTATCTACAAAGACCAAGACTACACAGGATTTATGAGAACCTTGATAACTCTCAAGGCTATGTAAGACAGGCTACAGCTTACAGTTATGTAAGGCAAAACACAGCTTATAACTATGTAAGACAAAGCACAGTTTACAACTATGTAAAACAAAACACAACTTAAACTCTGTAGGACAAAACACAGTTTATGGCTATGTCAAACAAGCTACAGTTTAAAAGGCTACTAAACTAAGATTTATGAGGACATTTACAACTCAGGCCTCAGACAGGCCTGTATCTGGTGGGAGCAGGGATGATGTCCTGGAGGGCCGAGTCCCTAATAGGGCAGAATACATTTGGTACCTTTCCATACCTGATTTGGTGCTTTTATTAGAGCAAACCAGCTTAAGCAATTGGTTTACCTGTTCCCTTTTTAACAGCAACTCCCTGTTGCCACATCTTAATGACACGAATCATCCAGTTTTCTTCATTACAGTATGAAAAGCTGTAGTCCAGTAAGGCTGATACTTTGAAGATTATGGTATTCTATAGAATTGTCCCAGTAATTTAGGAACCAGCCATTTTCCTCCATGAATTAGAATTAGTACATTTTCTAACGATCCAAATGAAAAATTTCAGGTATCTCAGTAGTGTGATTTTATTTTGTGCTGTACGTATATATTTATTTATATATTTTCACTTTGGCTAAATGTAGTATTAATGTAGAATTGTTGTGAAATGTTCTTCTTGTGCTTATATATTTATTAACTAGTAGAGAGGGCTGCCATTTGTTACCTTAGAAGAGCAGAATTTAGGCCTAAATGTCTCATTTCATTTTTGTATAATTTTTCTTTGCAAAACACTAGAGTAAGATTAAAAAAGTATTCATAAAACATAAGAACTTGTATAGCAACAGAATAAATAGAATTTGTCTAAGAATTAGCTATGATTTGTAATTTTTAAGTGGGGATTAATAGGCTATGAAAATCATATTCAAGGGAGTACATGCTAATACATGTTTGTGTTCAATAATGAAGGCTTGCTTTTAATTTTAAACATATTAAAACTTGAGCTATATATATGTATGTAATAAGCATTTTGGGTAACTTTAGGAGTTTCATTCCATATAAAATTATGAAGAAACACAAATTACAGGCTCCTTTCAAGATGACAGATTATATAATTTCATCAGTACAGCCCATTATGAGCATCCCAAGAAAGACCTTTACTTTTGTGTTTTATAAAGGCATTAACAGACCTATTTACTTTATTATATTAACACTATATGAAATGCAGGTTATTTGTATGGTAGGGCAATAGAACAAATCAATGGAGGTGGGATTATTGTTGGGATCACCAATATTAATGTTAATCTCTTTAAGATATACTTTTGACAACTTTTTTTTTTTTTTTGTGAGATTTCATTAAAATCTGTGGATTTTTTTATTATGTCTTTGACCTTGCTTGTTTGGATTTTAGCCTAATCAACCTCATTATCTACAGAGAAAAATCTGTTTTAGGGGATGTTTTAAACTTAGTTGTGTTAGATAACTAGAGAAGACTAGGGCAATTTCTTTGGAATGCCCTAAAAATTATCACATTTTGCAATTTTCCACAGAGACAATTTTATAATAAATAATGTCTACTATATTTACCTCTAATCATATATGTTTTGATTCCGTACCTCTGATTAGCTTTATCAGCATGCTAATTCCTAAACTCATTATCTGACGAATCTTAAGAGATTAACATTCTTAATCTTGTTATTAGAGTTATCTTGCATCATTTATCATAGACTACATATTTATTCTTTTTTATACCTTTACTAAAGTTGTAAAGACACCTGCTGGTGCTTAAAGTTAAAAGATAAGCCTGCTGAAGTGAAATTTTATGAATGCATAAATTTGTTATCCGGGTTTCTGAGGAAATATATATAATAGAGAGAGATAGATATATATATATATACATACACACACACATATCTAATAAGAATACACTTTCTACAAAAAAAAAAACCCAAAACCTTCCAAAAATAGAAACACTGATATTTATCTGTAGGTATAAAGATACACTGGAAATTGAACAATCATGTTCCATTATTTGGGAATTTATTATAAGCCATCTTTTAGCGACATCTATTCGTATTATTTGAATATTTATCTCTGAGCTGGGCACTTTCTGTAATTTGTAATTGGCCAAAATAGATTTTTCTCCATCAGTCTACATATGGAACATGCTTTACATGTTAAAAAATATTTTCCTTATAAATGAGAACCTGATTATTCTTTTTCAAGGAAGCTATTGTAAAAATGAAACATAACATGCTTTTGCTGGGTAAAAAATTAACTCTAGTAAGGGAATTGATTTGGTCTATGGTCTGATGGATAGGGAAAGATAAATTCTTGTCCTACACTGGTTCTGCACAGACCATGAGACCTTGGAATTACTAACTCATTCACCTTCTTTTCCCCCTCAGGTATACTTGCCATACAAGTAACAGCAAGTTGTGTTCAATGTACTTTGTCTTAAGTAAACTCAGAATGAAACTTAAGCAGCTGTTATTGATTTCCACAGTATTTTTTCCTCCACAATTACAAAGCTAGTTTAAAAACTTTAAAGATATGTACCGTCTGTACTTAAGTACCCTGGGCAACCTTAGTGTTGATTTTTTTCTTCCTCTACTTGTGCATCTTATATAAATAATATATGTGGTGACCATGTAGAATATCACACTTAAATATTTTCTAGATATAAAAGTCATGAAATCCAATGAGATTTCTTTATTGCAGCAATTTGTAAAAATTACAGATAGATGAAGTGTTTTAATATGTTACTTATGATCAAGTCTATCATTTCTAAGAGATGTGGTCATAGAATCACAGAATGGTTTGCGTTGGAAGGGACATTAAAGATTACAGTCCTAGAGGGCAAGGGGGTCCAGGAAGGCTGGACTGTTTTTAAAAAGGAACTCTTAAAGGCCCAGGAGCAGGCTGTCCCCATGTGTCGTAAGACAAACAGGCGGGGAAAACGACCGGCCTGGCTAAATGGGGAGCTTCTGGCGGACCTTAGGAGGAAGAGGAGAGTCTGCCACCTTTGGAAGAAGGGACAGGCTACTCAAGAAGAGTACAGGGATTTAGGTAGGTTGTGTAGAAAGAATATTAGGCGGGCAAAAGCTCAACTAGAACTCAGCCTGGCCACCGCTGCAAGAGACAACAAAAAGAGTTTTTACAAATATATTAATAACAAAAAAAGAACTAGGGAAAATCTCCATCCCTTGTTATCAAGGATGAGGAAAAGGCTGAGGTACTTAATGCCTTCTTTGCCTCAGTCTTTAATAGTCAGTCTGGTTATCCTCATGGCATTCAATCCCCTGAGCTGGAAGATAGGGATGGAGACCAGAACAGTCCCCTTATAATCCAGGAAGTGGTAGTTAAAGATCTTCTAAGCCAACTGGAAACCCACAAGTCTATGGGGCCAGATGGGATCCACTCGAGAGTGCTGAGGGAATTGGCAGTGGAACTTACCAAGCCTCTCTCCATCATTTATCAGCGATCCTGGTCAATTGGGGAGATCCCAGATGACTGGAGACTTGCCAATGTGACACCCATCTATAAGAAGGGCAGGAAGGATGATCCGGGGAACTACAGGCCTGTCAGCCTGACCTCAGTCCTGGGAAAGATTATGGAACAGTTCATCTTGAGGGTGATCACACAGCAAGTGCAGGACAATGTGGGGATCAGGCCCAGCCAACATGAGTTCATGAAGGGCAAGTCCTGTTTAACCAACCTGATCTCCTTCTATGACCAGGTGACCCGCCTAGTGGATGAGGGCAAGGCGGTGGATGTTGTCTACCTGGACTTCAGGAAGGCATTTGACACCGTTTCCCACAGCATTCTGCTGGAGAAGCTGGCAGGTCATGGCATAGACAGGAGGACTCTTCGCTGGGTTAGAAACTGGCTGGAGGGCCAAGCCCAGAGGGTGGTGGTGAACGGAGTAAAATCCAGTTGGCGACCAGTCACAAGCGGTGTCCCTCAGGGCTCAGTTTTGGGACGCGTCTTGTTTAATATATTCATCAATGACCTGGATGAGGGAATTGAATGTACCCTCAGTAAATTTGCAGATGACACAAAATTAAGCACAAATGTCGATCTGCTTGAGGGTAGGAAGGCTCTGCAGCGGGATCTGGACAGACTGGAGAGATGGGCTGAGCTCAATTGTATGGAGTTTAACAAAGCCAAGTGCCGGGTCATGCACTTCGGCCACAACAACCCCCAGCAATGCTACAGGCTTGGGGAGGAGTGGCTGGAGAGCTGCCTGGCGGAAAAGGACCTGGGGGTGTTGGTCAGTAGCCGGCTGAACATGAGCCAGCAGTGTGCCCAGGTGGCCAAGAAGGCCAATGGCATCCTGGCCTGTATCAGAAACGGTGTGACCAGTAGGAGTAGGGAGGTGATTGTACCCCTATACTCGGCACTTGTGAGACCACACCTTGAGTACTGTGTCCAGTTTTGGTCACCACAGTACAGGAGGGACATTGAGGTGCTGGAGCGAGTGCAGAGGAGGGCAACAAAGCAGGTGAAAGGGCTGGAAAGCATGCCCTATGAAGAGCAGCTGAGGGAACTGGGTTTGTTTAGTCTGGAGAAGAGGAGGCTGAGAGGAGACCTTATTGCCCTCTACAACTACCTAAAAGGAGGTTGTAGAGAGGCTGGTGTTGGTCTCTTCTCTCAAATTAGTAATGATAGGACGAGGGGGAATGGACTAAAGTTGCGTCAGGGGAGGTTTAGATTAGATATTAGGAGGAAATTCTTCACTGAGAGGGTAGTTAGGCACTGGAACAGGGTGCCCAGGGAGGTGGTGGAGTCACCATCCCTGGAGGTGTTTAAAGAACGATTAGATGTGGAGCTTGAGGATATGGTGTAGTGGTTGAGAAATGCTAGGACAAAGGTTGGACTTGATGACCCTGGAGGTCCTTTCCAACCATAATGATTCTATGATTCTATGATTCTATGATTATCTAGTTCCAACCCTCCTACCATAGATAGGGACACAATCACAGAATCAGAGAATGGTAGTGGTTGGAAGGGACCTCTGTAGATCATTGAGTCCAACCTCCCTTCCAGAACAGGATCATCCAGGGCAGGCCACACAAGAATGCATCCAGGTGGGCTTTGAAAGTCTCTAGAGAAGGGGACTCCACAACCAATCTGGGCAGCTTGTTCCAGTGCTCCACCACTCCCACAGTAAAGAAGTTTTTCCTCGTGTTGAGGTGGAACTTCTTGTGTTTCAGTTTGTACCCAAAGCACCTTGTCCTGTCACTGGGCATCACTGAAAAGAGTCACATTCACTCAGAGATGTTTAGTTGTTCATGTGATAGAAGTATGTCGGCGAAGGAAGACGCGGACACTCCTATGGTCATCCAGCCCGTCTCAATTTATTGTTAAGGCCAACACTCTTTTATACAGTTATTAATGAAGCTCATACATATTACAGAAAGCAAGCTCGTTATTGGTTAGGCTATAAAAAGACAGACCTGCCCAGTTGCTTATCTTTGTGGTCGTGCAGCTGCCTTTTGCAATCAGCACATCCTGCTCCCACGGTCAGCTTGTGTAGCTTCTGTTTCCTTCCCACAGCCTTGTCTGCTATCTACTAGCACATACACAGTGGGGCAAGGTCAAACCGATCTTGCCTCAGCCCTTATCAGCTTGTCCAGGGGGACAAGCTTCATACGGTCTCGATCTGACTCCTCAAGCCACTCTTTCACAAGGCTCTCTACACTTCCCCTGTTTTCTTTTTGCGCAAGCATATGCGATGCAAGCATTCTTTGCATACTTCGCTGTACCAAGCCTTGCACACAATTAAAAATACATGGCAAAAGCAGCAAGATCACTAGGATAACCCCAACAATAAGCATTCCAGTTTTAACAATATCTTTTAGCCATGGGCTTAACCCCAAAGATGCAAGCCATGCGTCAAAAGGACTTTGCACTACAGTAATCTTAGAAGTATGTTCCTTTAACCACTGCAGCTGGGCATGAATGGATTCTCCGTGATTCGAGAGATTAAAGCAACACATGCCTTCAAATTCTTCGCATCCGTGCCCTTGAGCTAACAAAAGAAAATCTATTGCAGCACGATTTTGTAAAAGAGCATGTCTAAGGCTATCCATGTCTTGTGAAAGTTGTTCCAAAATCTCTGTGGTTACATTTGACTGCTTCGTTACCCAGCAAGCAAGTTTATTGAGTGTCGTTAAAGCGTGTGCAGTGCCTATATTTGGAAAAAGAGCTGCAAAAAATCTTGTGGCTTCACCCCAAAGTTCAACATTATCTTTACAATTAGGTGATAACTGAGTAGCAAAGCGTCGCCAACGGAAAGTAGTGGTATTATGCCTCAGCCTAACTATAGCTGATTTGTTTAATGCTAATAGTGTTAATTGACCAAGATAACAGGGTCCTCCATGCGCATAGCGGGGAATTCCATGCCATGCTCTATCCCCACAAATGAGGAAAACACCTTCAGGAAGGGCCAGCGCACTCTTGTTTGCCCACATTTTCACATGGCCATCACCCCATCCATAGGAGCGATACGGACCACACATTGCTGTCGCATTGGCAAATACATTGGCCGTAGGAGTTAACCATGTAATGTTACCCTCTGTTTTCGGGCTTCCTAGACCAACGCATCCAGTCTCATTTGCGCTGTAGTTTAGTCTACGACTTCCTAATAAATCTAACTCCTGAGGGTCCCAGGGAAGAGAGGTGTTTAGACCGGACAGTAATAACGCTGTGCAATGACTACTATTTTTCGCCATACTGCAATTGTTTCTAGAAAAAGATAAAAAGGCATTTCTATCAAAACCAGGCACTCCTATCAAACATGTTCGAAA
>JANVCC010000039.1:810968-899875 GCA_025345505.1 Todiramphus chloris collaris | reverse complement strand
GGTCTCGATCTGACTCCTCAAGCCACTCTTTCACAAGGCTCTCTACAGAAGTAATTTTACAAATTAACTACTTCGTTATTAACAAAAGAAGAAGCGGTTGATGATGCAACAGGGAATATTTTAGCATGGATGTATATAGACAGTATTACATATATGTAAATATTTTGAGCCATTGTGATGAGGGTAGATTTGTGGTATAGTAGTGATAATGCAAATTTGGTTTTGAAATTTTAGTTGAAGATTCTGTGGTTCCTAAGTGAAAAAATGTTCATGAAAAACATCATGCTGAGTGCTACTAGAAAGAGGTTTTTTGTGAAAGAAAGTTATCTTGCAATATCGTTACCTATAACTTGTTCATCTGTACTGATTATACCTAAGTGGAACAGGTAGTTCAATGAGTATTTATTTTTCACTCTGATTCCAACAGAACAGATAGAAAACTGATTAGAAATGAAGCTTTAAAAAAATCTAGATTGATCTCACTGACAACCCAAATATTTTATCAAATTGTTACTTTGCGAAAGAACTTGCACAAGATCTCACAGAGAAAAATGTGTAAGGTAAGATTGATGCAGCATTCTGAAAAGCATGCTTTTTAGGCATCAGGAAAACAGATAGTTAAGGAGCTAATTTTGCACCTCAGCCTGTTATTCTCATCAGTCCTTGTCAAGAAAAGTGACATACTTTTCTTTCCAAAACATATTTGATTTTGTCTGTAAATCAGATTTAGTCATTATTTTTAAAGCATATTACAAACCTAGTGTTTGCTGTGTGAACAAGACAACTTGTATCTAGAGCAACAACACTGCTGTCATAGTGTCCTGTGGGTAAAACAAACACGAGGCAAAATTATGACTGTTCCTAAATTTCACTGGTAAAATATTATAACCATACAAGATAGTATGATGTATGAGTTTTACACAGACGTTTTTCCTGAGGCATATTATCAGATGCATTGTGTCTCCAATACTAGAGTAGTTTAGCATGGAAATATACTAATATAACAATTAAAAGCCTTTTCATATTAATTTGAAAATTGTGAAAGTGCAATACAAAATCAGAAACAAAATCTACATCTTTACTTGCATTTCAAATCAGTATGTCTTTTCTACCTTTTACTTTTAGGAACTGTATCTGAAAAATTACGTATGTACCAAATTATTATACCTCTCAGATTTATGGCTTAGTAAACTATCATTATGAACATGATCTGTTCTATTTTTAATGAAGTTTTAAACTTGGTTTAAAGTAGAGAGAAAACTGTTGGCTTGTATACTTAAGAGCCTGTACGAAACTTCTAATTACAAAGCACCAATAGTAATTTCATAGTTAAGACTGAAGTTTCTTTTAGACCTGAATAGTAAATTGTCTTTACTGATCTCCAAGAGTTCTTGAATCACTTCTAAACTTTGCATGCTGCATTTTATCTTTGAGTGTGTATTTCTAGGTAGTTCATAGGTTAATCAGAGAAAATATTTTACAAATTTAACACTTAAAAATCTCATGTGACTATTGAACATTTTATTAGATCCTTGAAAGCGTGAGGCCTACAGATGTCCCAAGCATTCAACATTTTCTTGCTAAAAAAAAAAAAGTAAATTGGTCTAGAGATATAATCTTTTTATGTTAGTAAGGAATTATCATGATTTTTTTTATTATTATTTTTATATGTGAGACTTGAAAAAGACTTTCCAGACAGGAAAGTGAACAAAATTCTAAACATGCAAGGCCCAGTAAGTGAAGATAATATAGATATTAAAAGAGGTATGGATTAAACAGTTCTTAATAAGAATGCAGTTCAAACCTGCGGCATACATATGATGTAAGACAGAACTAAAGTTACATAGAGTTTTGTTAAAGCAGTCAGTAGAGGGCTGGAGCAGGTACCTGAGAAGGAAACCCCAAAAATTTTCAGATCCAGATATATGGAAAATATATCAGATAAAGTAGGATACTAATGCTAATGCTGGTGCAAAATCAAGTTATTAACTACATGTTTTTTATTTGATGGAAATACACATGATCTGTAATATATTTTTTAGTTTTTTTGGTGGTGCAATGTAGAAAGCTCTCATGGTGATTTCTTGAATCTTGGGTTTGAATAGAAATATGTTCTATGCAGAAAGATACGTACTTCTAGAAATCTCATGATATATTGACTCATTCTTTCAAATTCTCCATGGCTGCTTTTCCCTCTTGAACTCCCAGTTTCTTGGGTATTCTCCTGTCATCCCAGAACTTCATATTGTAATCCCAGTCTAGCTATCCTGTGCATTTCCTATGATTGCTTCAGTAAGAATTTTTTTTTATTTTTCCTTATGTAGGAGGATTACTTAAATGTATTAATTTGTTTGGACAAAAAAGTTTTTATTAATCACAGTGAACAGTCTATGAGAAAGTAAAACCTTGTTTTTTATTCTGTTAGTCTAAAAGGAATAAATGCTGCTTTTTTTTTTTTTTCTTTTTGTTTTACAAACAAACACTTTTTTCCTGAAATAATTTTAAGATCCAAACATTATTTTGGCTTGTACACAAGCGTGTTTATTTGCGTGTGTAACTTGCTGCATATTTTGGTCCTTTTTATACTGAAAGCCCAAGGTGTGGTTTGGTAGCGTGATAAATCTAGGTTTAAATCTGACAGTAGCTATAGGACCAGGCTGTGGTCTTATGACACAGGCATCTGTAAGGCTCACATCCTGCCAGTTCACATTCATGAAAACAATGTTGGTGGTTTAATACCAAACCATATGACGTTATGTGTGAATAGTTATTGTTTGCCTTCTGATTATCAGAATAATGCTAGCATAAACTATGTATTCTATGCTTTGCTTGACAAAATGCAGTTATTTGCTCACATCTGACTGGACTTCTGACTGACTTTAATGTGGAAAACGTGTTTCCTAGAGTTTTTTTTTACTGTGGGAAGTTTGTTGGTTTTTATGGCTTAGAAGACTCTTAATTAAAAAGAAAATGGTAGGAAAGGCAAGGTTCACATCATCATAAAACAAAATCCTTATTACACAAATACTGATTCACAAGATAGGCATGTAGAATTTTCAAATAAAATCATTTTTTTAACAGCGTAAGTTGTTGCTTAGCAACAACATCATTAATGACATATTACTGTAAACCCTTTGATAAATCAAAGTGTTTGTGGACTTCTGCTTTATGAGAGTGTAATGGGATGGGATGTACCTGAACAAAGAGAAGTGAGTGGTTAGTGTTTGAAATGCAATGTTCTTCTCAAATAATATTTGAAATTGTGTTCTTTCTGGAAATTATTTGCCTTGAAAGAATACATGCTAGTGCATCAGAAGCAATGATTTTTTTGACATAATTTGGAGTAGTCAATGTATGCATATTGCACTTACTAATTTTACTAATCAAATTAATTTGAAAAGTCATACAATGAAACTCAGAAATAGGTGTTGAGGTTCATTAGGAACAGTTAGTTGTGAGATCACCTCCGATTTATCATCAGGCAGAAACAAGATGAAATGTTGAAAATGTTCTGAACTACCCTTTAACAAATGCAGGTGGTACAAATACTATAGAATTGAGAATATTTCATACAAAAGAAATGAAAGCAAGGCATACAATATTCTAAAATAACTGTCAATTTTTTAGGCTAAAAATAGTAGCCTATTTTACCCATCCTTCTCTACATTAAAGCTTATTACTGTCATCTATGAGCTCTGAATCCTTGAACCTGTTACCCTCTTTGTTCCCGTTACCAATCCTCTTGAAGCTTGAAAATGAATAGCATTGCTGGAATTGACTTACGTATTTTCAGGTTTCCCAAAATTTCTAACAGTGAAGGGTAGTTAAAATTATCATTACTTGAAGAATATACTAAAGAAACTGTATCCTTTCTTTTTGTAGTAATTGAGGTGATTCTGCATGTCCTCTGTGCTACTCAAGCAGCTATTGAGAAGCCCAGGCAGAAAACAGTACCGAAGAGCTCATCCACAAAAAGAACCAGGAAGATTGGAGAATGTGAAAGCTTTTCCTATATGGTGGTTTAATTTTCTCTCGAATTTTGAATTTGGAAATCTTAGGCAGTGTTACAGTTTCTTTTGCTGTCATTCTATCATGATTTGCCTCAGATGATTTGACACAAAGACTGAGTTACTAAAGATGGTTTCCATAGCAATTACAACTAAATATGCATGGAACTGCCTTCTCATTGTTTCAGTTTTTTCCAAGGATTTGTATTTACCAGATGAATAGTGCAAGTTATAACTTTATTAAGGAGGATTTGTTGAGTTTTTTAGATACCTTAATCACGGTTTTACTGTGTTTGCTGAAACCCCAGGAAATAATTCAGCAATATTTTAAAATGCCATTATTATCTTCTCATGTTTGTAGCTTAATGGAACATGTATGTGTACAACAGACAGTTCAGTTCACAGGGCATTGTCTTCATGTAGATAGATCATAGTTTAAGCTGCAAATGGTTGAGGTGTGTGGACATGCTTAATTTTGGTGGCTGTTCTTCAGTGTGAAGTCAAATGGAGTAAGTAGTGTCATAGCTTGTTAGGTGACATCTGTAAAATCCTTTTTTTTCTATTTGTGCACTGACTAGCAAGAGATGATCAAGCACTACTTAGGATCTTCACACTGTACTGCAATATAAAAAGTGAGTACTGCTAAGTAGATTTGGCCCAGTTCTGTGATGTTTTTGGTCTTGACTGATCTGTTGACAGGATTTCAAAGTTGGGAGAAAATTCTTCATTATGTCTATGTGGTGGCTTGACCCTGGCACAGCACCAGGTGCCTACCAAGCCCTTCTATCACTCCCCCCGACCCCTGTCAGCACGGCACGCAGGGAGAGAAGAAGACGCAAAGAGCCATGGGTTATGATAGCTAAGATGTTATTCTCTACTTCCCATCTGCAGGCGATGTCAGGCCGAGTCCAGGAAGCAGGGCTCCAGAACACCTAGCAGCTGCTTGGAGGACAAAGCTGAATGCCCCGCCATCCTCCTCCTGCCCTCTCCCTTAATAGTTGAGCTGATGTCATATGGTATGGAATATCCCACTGGTCAGCTCAGGTTGGCTGTATCCCCTCCCCCATCTTGCCCCCCCATCCTCTGGTGCCGTGTGAGCACTGGCAGTCATAACACGGGTGTGTTATCAACACCCTCCAGCTCCCAGTACTGCAGCAGGAAGGCTGGATGGGGAAAAGCAGCTCAGCCAGACCCACTACAGTCTACTATATATGTATGATTTTTTAAATAATACTGTAGTGATATAGCAACAATTAATTATTCTGCACAGTAACTTTTACAAAGAAGAAAAGCACCCTTAATTTCTAAGTCAAATTAATTCAGCACTGGGAAGTGCCAATTAGTTAACTGTGAAAGGAAAAACCCAATATAATAGTTCTTTATCAGAAATAAATGTCTGTCTTAATTCTTCTCACACTTTTCCAAATTTAATTCAGTGTTTTAGTTGTTTTTACTTGCTATTTCCTGGCAGATCTTCTACTGTGGTATCTCTCTTAGTTCCCCTAGTTCTTATATTTTGCTTTCTCTTCCCTTGCCAAGGCTCTACTGACACTTGATTTGTGTTTTTTCCTAATAAAAGCAGGGCTATAACTTTATTCTAGAGAGTTTTGTCTGTTTGCAGTTTGTTTTGTGTCAGGTTCTTTTGTACTCATGCAGCCCAAAATAGCAATTTATGCAGATTTGTTATGAGGTAAGATGTCTGACTCCATGTGAGTTTCACAGATGGATCAGTGCTAGTTTCGTAGTTGATGTGCTACTAAAATTAAAAAGGAACAGCATGAAAAACGTTTTATCGGTACACTGATTGTCATTGAAATGTCCATATTTGGTACACAAAAATGGTGACTGAATGCTTAGGGTGTTTGTTAAGAAATGTACTCAAGCCGCACTTCTTTTTCAAATTTTACTGTGACAGATGTACTAAATTTTTTTTTGATTTTTAAAAAGTTTTCTTACGGGAAATTTAAGAAACTACTCTTAGACCTCAGTAGAATTCCTGCTGAAGTTTGACAGCACTTTTGAGTGTAACCACTCACTTTGCACAAACATTTTAGACATGACTTTTGAGTTGAATTCTAGATTCTGACACGAGATGTGTGTATGCTACTCCCGTGGGTCCTAAAGAATCAAAGTTAATTGCAGTAATTTACTGCTGAGTTGTGTGGTGCATATAATCAAAATATATAGACTGACAAAATCTACAGTCAAGCATACTCATTTTAACAAATGAATTGTACAATTTCAGTATCATTAATAACTCACTATGGGTAAGTATTATTTTTTTCTGCTATGTCTTCTTTGACACACTCTTCATACACCAAATCTACACTCCCATCTTTGTGCTCTTGTCAACCATTGTCTCCCCTCTGGAGTTTTTTCACAGTATTTATCAATCCTCTCCACCCTGTAAAAAAAACCATATTTTGCTTCTGAAAACAACTACTGGAAGGGGGTCCTCTCAGAATATGATACATATAGGCTAAGAGACAAAACGTATCTAGGGTTGCATGGCTGAGAAAAGTAAAAAGTGATACATTCGTTGCTGGGTTGTATGACACCTCATACAGATGAATGCAGTTCAAAAATATCTCAGGTGAAGTTTGAACTAATTTTCTTTCTGGATTTCACAGTACCCTTTTCTTAACACTTTTTTAGGCTGCAACAAGTTACAACGTGCCTCTTCTGTGCTGTCAGCAAGTGTCCTTAATGCTGATTCTTACATTCCTAGAGAGCCCCCAGTACTTTCGCTTAAGGATGGAGACCTGCAGATGGAAAAAATTTCTTCCCTGAGTCCCTTTACATTCTTTTATTCAAGCAGTCTTGCTTCTCAAATCCTATTCTGTCTTTGCAATCCTATCTCATTTATTCTTTCCTTTTGTAATCTTGCCTTTTTTGCTACTCCAAACCACTTGCCTTGCCTCCTTTGACTTCCTATCCTCCTTTTCATCTTGAAGACAGACAATGTAAGAAGTTTACATGGGTTTTAAAAAAGTAATGGTGTTATAAACCACCCAAAGCTATGAAATACCAGGATCTAAGCTCTAGAAGAATAAGCTCCTATTCAGGAAGTCTCACTATATGCTGCCTGTGCTTTCACACTTCTCTAGGCATCCACAGAAGGTTACTGTCAGATACAGACCTTTGCTCTGATCTGGGTTGGCTGCTCTTATGTTCCCAACTGTAGGTGTTTACACACCTCCATGTATACTGACTAGAAAGCTTTTTGCATACCATGCCTGTGTATAAACCTGGCAGTCCTTCCTCTGTCAGTAGAAAACAGAAGTTATATTTGAGCCTAAGCTTCATCTACCACCTTACAGAAGGTTCTCAGTACAGCATACAGGCCAGCACATACGATAAAGGACTGTTTCCCCTGAGAGAAACAATTTGAAAAATTCCTGGTTTTGCGTTTGGCTTGCCTGAAACTCAGTTGTGCTGCCATATTGAGTCAGTTAAGATTACTGCATCCATCACTTCACATACACTGAGGTTATTCTTTTTTTCCTGTGTTATTTGACGCTGATGGGAATACTTTGTTAGCCTCCCAAATTCTAAATTCTAAACATAATTGTGTTCTAACAATTTGTCCTTAGTTGTTACAGAATTGAAAAAGAAATTAGACTCCCTTTATTCAGTTATTTTCCCTTGCATTTTACTGGATCCTGACAAAAAAATCTTTCTTTTCTGGGATTGTTACCCATCAAGCAATTCTGGATCACTATTTTTTCTCATCAGCAATGAGCCATTTTCCCTTTATAGCATTGCAGTCCCAGAGCGTAAGAAAGAAGATGTAACTCCTCAGTTGTATCCGAATGTCCTCTGTATTTTTTTTTGGGAGGGGAAGTGATGAACATTATTGAGGAGTTTCCTGTTGGAATGTGTGCAGCTAAGTGACTGAAATATAAAAATAGAAACTGTTTTTTTTTTATATGAGGCTTCTAATAAAACACTCATATCAATATTCAGAGAATTAGATCTAGATCCTGCAATTGTGTGTTGTCAACTACTCTTAGCCTTTCTGTTAGAGGATACTGAAAACTATATTGTATAAATTATTACAATTCATTAACTTTTTAAATCTTTATGTTTTAAACATTTACTTTTTCAGTATTTAATGAACTGCATAAATATTCTTATCTCAATGTCCAGCTTTCAGTTTAAACCAAGTGCACATTTTATTTCTGGATTTTGGAGTTGCATTCATGTATTAAGAGTTTCTGAAGTTATTTATCTTATATAAAACTCAGTATCACTAGCATTGTCTTCAGTAAACACAGTATCAACATGCTTCTTCGTTTGAGAGCTCAGATTATCATTTAAGCTCAAAGTATGTATACCTGAAAAGTAAATATTAAACTTACATGTGCAAAATGTTGAGTGACCCACTACACAAATTTAGAAAACTGTAGTAAGATACTTTTACAAATCCGCAAAAGTCCTGTTGGTTCAGCTTTGATGTTTTTTGTTCCACTAATGAAAGGAAAAATCCTCAGAAGGGCTAGTTATAAAACTGCTGTAGATGTGCTCAATCATTACCTAAGCATTTTTTATAATCCTTGCACACTGTTGCTTAGTAAATTCAATTAATCTATTTGGTTTTTAGTATATGTAGCTTTAAATTTTTGTAGCTTTATTTTATTTAAATGAAACTCTTACTACTTCCTTTTGGATAATGTTGTGCAGATGTAGTCATCATCATAGGAAAACAGTGGGGTAAGTAGAACAGTAATATACATATACATGAAAACAGGGTGTTAAATTTCAGAGAATGCTGAGTATGGCAATGTACATTGCCATGTGGCAGGACTTCTGGTTTTGGAATATTTTGAAGAGTTTTGGAAAACTATGTCTTGATCTAACTTTTAGCCTTTGAAGCATTACTACATGACCCCATTTGCAAATGTTCATAATCCTATGAAAGAGATATATAATGAGGTTGTTAAAAACCCTTGAACATTGATTAAAGTACTTTAGAATCCAAAGAATCATATTCATCTTAACAAGAGCCTGTGTATTAAAAATTGTTACCTGCAAAGTCTTCTAAGTATTTTACTTTTTAATACTCTCTGCCCTGAGTCTGATGTTTGATTCCTCCTGCAGCTAAATCTCCCATTTAAATTACCAAGGAATTCAGGATTACACCTTCAATGCCTTAGTCAAAATACACATGTACTGGATAAGGAATAGATAAATGGGTGACTGGGAAACAGCAGATTCAGCTGTGTTTGTACTGCACTTTGTCCTGTTTTTAACTAGAATGACCTGCCTCGTAGTTAACATTGTCATATGTTTTTTCAGTCTAAAGTAGGAAATACTAAATTATTTCTAATGTCATGTTTTATAACATTTGAATTTTAATGTTATGCACCAAAGTAGTAAAAAGACATAGGGTTAAGGATGATTAAATGTGCCGGACTACTGCTGGC
Organism: Todiramphus chloris collaris; assembly: GCA_025345505.1. Lineage (NCBI taxonomy): Eukaryota > Metazoa > Chordata > Aves > Coraciiformes > Alcedinidae > Todiramphus > Todiramphus chloris. The sequence goes on along the minus strand of JANVCC010000039.1, from coordinate 890,442 downwards.
AGCTGGTGTGTAATTATTTATCTTCTAAGCACTGTATGCAACACAGAATATCACTTTAAAGTATTATTTGTACCAGTTGTAATATTCAGCAACTCTTTTGTTGTTTGGTTTGTCTTGTAATAATACTTTACTACTTTCTTAATATTTATCATAATTAACATAATTTTTAATCCCCTACATTTGGGGAATGAAATAATTGTAGTCACATTGAACAAAATACTTTATCTTTCTAGCAGTAACCCCTTGGCACTTTCTTGAAAAGCCTAGGAGTCCTATCTATGAACTGCACAATGTACTTCGCTTTGTGATGGAGGAATATATTTTTCCTATCTATAGATTACTACTTCAGACTGGCTAATCTTGGTAGTAACTGATGGTTACAAAGTCATACAAAGGCTCTTTAGATAAAGATGCAAAGTAGACTGATAATAATGCAAGGTAGATTGATAATATCATCCCAATTTCTCTTCAGTAGTTATCCATATCACAGAAAAACCTGCAATGATAGGCACTAATTGGCAACCCTGTTGGCAGATTCTGGAATATGGCCCCAAGACTGGATACAGAGGATAAACTGCTGCATCCACCTACATTCAGAAGTAGCTGTTTCTTGTCAGGATTGACAACTATTGGTAGGGTGGGGTATGAAGCTTGAAAAGTTTTTTCCTTTGGTTCTTTTTTGTTCATCCTTTTCTGGTTTTCAGTGTTTCAGAGAAATACTAATACTTCTCAGAGAAACAAAAATAATTTCAAGAATAATAAGAAGAAATCAAGTTGATACTGTTCCTAAAATATCATACAGTAAAAAAATATTAGCAGAGGAGATGAGGTATTTTTCTTTCCAGTCATATCTAGAGAGTTACTATTTTGACTTCTGTCATAAGAGATGACAGTCGTCCTGTTTCTTGGTATGGAAGGTGATTTCAAGGAGGTGAGGTGGTGATGAATCCTTTCAATGGGGGCATGCAATATGCTTTGGAGAGAAATAATAAAGATTCCTGTTGTTTTATTTGTTTGTTTGTTTGTTTCCCCCCCTTAAGTCTTGGCATGTTAGTTAAGAATAGAGATTTTAGATTATTTTTATGAGATTTTTCTCTACTGCATTGCTTTTGCTTATGTGTGTTAATTGAGGCAGCCTCTGACTGTTATAGTCCAAACCAGTATTTTAATAAGCAGCTCATTTTGGTTCTTGTGTTGACATTCATCATGCAGATCTGGTATATCTGAAGATCAGCAGAAGCTCCTGTGCATAATTCCTTACTTTTTCTCTTAGGACTTCTGGCTCTCACATGGAAAATTAATTTAAAACTAATTAAAAAAGATTAAAATACTTAAAATAATTTATCCTTTTAATTAGAAGAGTTGAAGGAATGTTTGTGGTCATTTGTGACCACTCACACATTTCAGTTGTAAATTAATGGGAAATATGTTCCTGGAGTCACCCATGAATAGTCCCATGAGTCATGTTACTTGTTGCTTTCTCAGAAAACTTCAGTGAACATGTGCTGGGATAATCTTATAGAGAAGTATTACATTAGGCTGCAATTAAAGAAACATACATGCTTCACCAAACACAAAGTATTGTTCCAAACATCAAAATCTGTTGTGAAGTTTTTACAGTGAGTTACATACTGAAGACCAAGGAATGCTTTTCTTAATGGGTTTCAGTTTGTAGGCCTCGGTTGATTGACATGTTTTAATACACTTTCCCTAAGTAAAATGTATAGCCACAAATATAAAAATTGAAGTATTCTTGATAGGATAGCATAGGTGCTTGTGGTGGGTTTACCCTGGCACAGCACCAGGTGCCCACCAAGCCCTTCTATCACTCCCCCCAACCCCCATCAGCACGGCACGCAGGGAGAGAAGAAGACGCAAAGAGCCGTGGGTTATTATAAAGATGTTATTCTCTACTTCCTGTCTGCAGGCGATGTCAGGCCGAGTCCAGGAAGCAGGGCTCCAGAAACACGTAGCAGCCACTTGAAGGACAAGCTGAATGCCCCGCCATCCTCCTCCTGCCCTCTCCCTTAATAGTTGAGCTGATGTCATATGGTATGGAATATCCCACTGGTCAGCTCAGGTTGGCTGTATCCCCTCCCCCATCTTGCCCCCCCACCCTCTGGTGCCGTGTGAGCACTGGCAGTCGTAACACGGGTGTGTTATCAACACCCTCCAGCTCCCAGTACTGCAGCAGGAAGGCTGGATGGGGAAAAGCAGCTCAGCCAGACCCACTACAGTGCTGATGTATAAATATTATAGAGTTGAATGATTTATGATTTTTCAATTCAAATTTGATTAACCTCTATTCTTATTAATATTAAGTTGTAGTTAAGATTTGCATCTTGTATTTGAGACTTGTTCATATTAAATACAAAGCTTCATGACATTTGGATATTTTGTTAAAATTCCTGTTCTGTTGATCATTGAGAGCATTGGTGGTGACCTGGTCACTGTATCTACTGCATAGTAACTGAAAGGAAAGTGCAAAACCTGGCAATTTCTTTTCCCTTTTCTCTAGTTCCCATAAAGTCCTTATTTAATGATCAAAGAGTCAAGTCTTATAAGTGGATGAATAAATTGTAATTGTAAATAGAGGCTCTTAGAGTTCATCAGTTTTCATATGCTTAGTGGTTTTTGTCACTCTAAAAGTCTTAGTTTGCATTCCTGACATCATCATTTGGAATTTACCTTTTATGGTAAATGGTGCATAATTACCTAAGAAGTTGCTGGAGAGAAGCACAAAAAATAATTATAAACTTGTGTTTGTTGAGAACTTCAAAGCTCTCTCCCTGCAACACTAATATTAGAAGGGTAGAGGAAGATACAGACTATACTTTGCAATGCAACAGTAGTAGAATCAGTTGGATTGCAAATGCTTCCTGCTAAGAAGTACCACTAAGCTGAAAATCAAATATTTTTTTGTATGTTCCACAAGATGGAGCTGTGTGATTTCTGCTTTTGGAAGCAATTCAGTAAATGATTCTTTGATTACTGTACAAGGACAGGAGAATCACAGTGATCTATCATTGCTTTCTTACTCAGATGCTTAGGAACTGCTGCAATTTAATTCTAGATGGCTGTGTGGGTGCTAAAAATACTGAATTTAACATGAAGGCATCTGAATCTAGAAGAAAAGCTATATTTAAAAGGAGAAGAAAAATAAATCCCTTTTTAATGAAAATCACAGTGATTTGCCTAGTCTGTGGTGTCCTATCAGCTTTTCTTTATTATACTCACTTTGATGATGACTGCAATGCAGATTTCTTTGGAATGACTTCTTATGCTCTGTAACATCTGTACAACGAAAGGATATGCCTACTTAAATGGTAAATCAAACAAGTATTTTCAGTAGTATCGATGGACATCCAGTCCTGAGCAGATAGTATAGTATTTCATCAACAGAATGGAATAATGTCTTTGAAAGCAATGACTGGAAAAGATCAAGGATTTGTAGTAGAAAAATAACAAAACATGAGGTCTTGGTGTGATGCCTTTGCATAAAAAGGTAAGGTAATGCTTTTCCTGAATAAGGAGGGAAAATGGTACAGGAGAGTGGTGGTCTTATGTGGCAGTGGAGACACTGGCTGAGGAGACAGGAAGGGATCACAGCACATTCAAAACTTCCAGAGCTGGCATCAGCACAGCACGGAAGCGAAGAGCAGGGAACATTGGGATTCTTTCAGTCAAATGTGGGCTAAAGGTCATCCAGACAAAGGCCTGGAAAAGTGTAAAAGTTCTTCCACAACGTACCAAGAATCTTAAAAGATTCAAGTTACTGAGGTGTTAGTAACCTGGGATATGTCCCTAACAACCTAAATGCCAAATGTGGAATTACTGATAGAACAAGTGCAGACCTAGCTAAAAAGAATACTGTTACATTACATCATTCTTCCTAGACCGAGTAATGATTGTATGAAAAGATTCAAGAGCACTCTGACATCCTGCCCTACTTAACACCAGAGACTATAAATAGCAACTTGTTTGCAATATTGTTAAATCACAGTAAACCTGACTTTTCTGATCTTTACTGTTTTCTGTTGTTTTGGCTCACAGTGGATTAATGATTATAACGACTGCAAACTTTAACAAATTAACCTGTTAAAGTATATATGCTGAAGCTTGGTTTCAAATGCAATTACATCCAATCAAACTGTAACTCTGTTCTTCATTCACTTTTCATTGCTAAAACTTATCTTCTCTCCGGATTCCAAATACACTGCCAACCACTCCTGTTTCTTAGCTTGTGGCTGTCTGAGAAACAGAAGACCTGTGATTCCTTCTGAATTACATGGGAGTGGATTGTATGGCTGATATATATGTGATCATCAATTTCTGGGTATGTCAAGCATAACAGATAATTGCTGATCTTACACAGCAATATTTTCTTCACTGGGAATACTCATGTCAATTGTTATCTCCTACTCAAGTGTCAGTTCTCATGGAAAATTGTTGGAACTTCTTATCTTTGACACCAGGTCCTTTCGTCAAATTCGATCAAAATTAGCCAATTAATTCAAAAGTTAGGAGGGTGGGGATGAGAACTGACAGACTGGTAGTGCATCTGTGTAATTTATTTCCTTGCAAAACTGGTAAAATTTTCTAACTTTCAAAATAGGCAGTCAGGATTCAATAACCTGCATTTCACTGAAACTTACAGGAATTTGCATGACTAAATTGATGTGTACAACTTGCAGTGTTGTAAGTCACAGTGTTGAGAATCTCCATAATTCTGAGTTTGTATGGGTTTGGATACATATATCTAAACTGATACATACACCACATCCACTGCTAGAGAACCTGAGGATGAAAAGTAGATCACTTAGCATTCTTTCAGATTCTTTACCTAACAGAAGCCCATTTTGAGGAAAAAACCACCCCTAATTCGAGCAGTGTTGATTGTCCATCTACTTTTTCCCTGTGTCAAACATTTTACCAAAAGAGGAGAGCAGAAGTAAATAGCTGTTAGCAGATGGTGACTATGTTTTCACATAATCTTAAATTCTAATATGCTTTTTGTTATTGTAAACTGACCTGTCTTGTTTTTAAACTAGGACTAAATAAAAATATTGCTTTTATGAACATTACATCATATAATCATAGCATACCAGGTTGGAAGGGACCTCAAGGAACATCTAGTCCAAGCTTTTGAGGTAAACTATACATATACATACATATATATATATAGTTTAAATGAGATGGCCCAGCACCCTGTCAAGCTGAGTCTTAAAACTGTCCAGTATAGGGGAATCCACCACTTCTCTTGGGCTATTATTCCAAAGTCTAATTGCTCTCATGGTGAAAGAGGGAGGACACAGACACATGGACAAGGGAGATCATATAGTTACTGATTTTCCAGTCTGTGGATAAAACCTGTCACAGAATTAGATATTAGCCTTGTCTCTTCTTTAATTATACATTTCTGAAAGCAGGTAAAGTGAATGACTTACTTTTCAAAGAAAACAGAATGTAAGTAATAGTAAAACATATGTCCCAAATCCATGCATGTTTCTCTTTTTACTTCTGAGGTGTAACAGTCTTTAGTTTGGAAAAACCTTACATTTGCAAAAATAACCCTGTAATCCTGTGTTAGAAAACAGATTTTGGCTAGGTGCAGTAGTCCATCTAGATATGGATTCCAACTCCAACAGTATCTGCTGAGAAAGATACAATTGTATATCGTATGTATATTCTGTCATCAAATCATATATTTCAAAGGATGGAAACTGTAATATGATTCTTCCCCTCCTCCCAAGGTTAGAAAACATAGGAACTTGCTTGGTTCAGACATACTTGAAAGATTTTCAGAAGTGAGTAATTCACACCAGTAATGTGAGTTGAATTGCATACCATGAGGGAAAGCATGAAAAGAATAGGCAGGCATTACTAGTCAAGCTCTACTTTTGTATACAAAATTTTAAATGAAACATAAAAGCAGTAAAGTGTCTGAAATGCATAATATGAAAAGGATGCACATAATAAGAGCTTCTGAAGTAACTTAAGAACCAAATGAAGGTGCTTTGTTTGCAGGTAAGTATAGTGCAACCTACAAACTTCTATCAAGCCAACAGTAGGCTTTAATAAGTGATAATAAAGTGTGAAAGGTGGTTTTCTGAGAAGGACGGAAATATGCATGTACTTATTGCTTGTGATTATGTGTCCAGTAAACAGACACAAAAATCCATGGGCAAAGAAAAATACATGGATAGGTGCTTTGCAGGTTTCTTGGCACTTATCAGGCTAATAGTTAAAAGAAGACAAAGTGTTTGAAGGTGGTGTATTGGAACACAGCACTTTATTTAATTGGAATGAAGCAGCTTGCTTATCTACTTGAAATAAGTTCATTTCATTTTGGAACACAGATATAGAATTCCCGGAATTTTGGGTTCTGACTGTATGTGCTCATGTGGGGTTATATTTCAGTCTCCCTGGACTATTTCAGCTTGTTCACACATCACTTATTCCTGGAATACTACAGAAATGAAGAGGCAAAGAACTGTTATTCTGAATGTAGGTAATGTGTAATAACTCCATAGCCAAGCCAAGATGAAATGTACTAATCAATTTAAGACAAGCTTCATATGTTGTGGAGCAACCTTTTTGTGCAGCCAAGCTCTACCTGCAATAAAAATATAATTGAGTAATACTTACTGTGCTCTTTGTAGGCTCCCCAGGGATGCCTGTAGTCATCGAGTAACAATCTTTCTATGAGGGACAGGGATGTCTCGAAGTCTTTTACTACAAAGGCAACATTACTTTAGAGTAAATGTTGTGACACAAAGAAAGCTGGTGATTTTGTAAGTCACTTCTTTCAGAACCTTTAGGTAGCTTTTGCCTGAGGTATGCATATAGTTATTTTATTAAATATATATAGTTTTTCTTATTTTTATTTGGAGAAGCAATATACTTGGTTTACAACATCTTTCCCAGTAGGCACTGAGGTTGAATAACTATTCTTTACACTACTAACGAAAATTTTGGGATTGTGTTAAATACCAGAGGGAGAAGAAAGAATAGAGAAAGACTAAAATGGCACAATTTTAATGGTTACAGGTATACTAGAGGCCCTAATTTTTCTGTTGTCCTTCAGTGGGAGGAATTTTGTCTCAGAAGTAATTTTTCACTTATGTTGACCCCACAGGAATGGTGGAATTTGTAGGCTAATGGATGAAAAGGCTTCTTAGGATCTCTCTCTTCTATTTTTTTCTTGTATGTTTACCACTGTAATCTCAGAGTTCCTTTTCTGCTGGTTGAGGTTTTAAAAGATAGCTCTGCCCCATAACATGTTGCTCTATTTTCTAGAATTTATTCTTCTTTCACGCTTTATAGGAACTCTTTAGAAGCCATGTAATGTACAAAATATGTCATCTACAAAGCACAGATGCAGATTACTGTACAGTGGATTGGTTCAGCTTTGTAGTTGAGCCTTTGGTGTGCCCCAAAATGATCTGTAAATATAATGAGGCCAGAATGAAATGTGTCAGCATGGTATGGAATGTCCCGGTTGAGTACCAGGGCTCTGTCTCTGGGAATAAGTGTGGTGTTACGTTAATATTGCAAGCTCATGAATGTTTTAGCTTGAGTACATGCACAGATCCTTCAAACTCTGTCCTTTATGTATCTGGTTGGCTGGAAGAATCTACTGCAGGGTTACTTAGCTTTCTACTATGATTCATAGATGTGCTTACTCATCTATATTATTCACTTATACAGTGAATGTTGCTATGTTCTCCTTTCATCAAAATGAAATGTTTGTTGTTTAGAGTACTAGGATTTAGATATCTTGATAAGTATAATTAATTGTCATCAAAAGAATATATTACTTTGAGGGGCAATTCCTGCTCAGCAGTACCTGTTTGCATGTTAAATCAAAATTAATCAGATCTTTGTCTTTGTTCCTTCCTTTTTGTATTTTATCTTCCTCTTTGTAGAAGAGCAAAAGCTAAGCCCCAGCTGAAAAATCTTCCTGCATCTAGAAAAATGATAACTCTGTGGTATAGAAGAGGAGGGAGAAAATGAGGAAAATGGAAGATAAGAAGTACTTTACTCAGGTACATTTTTACCAAACAAGAGATACTGATCTAGAAAAGTTAAAAAAGAAAGAAAATTAAAAAGGACATGCATAGACTGTCTCCTGTTGACAATTCAGCTGTATATTTTCATGAACTCTTTTCTGACTCTTTAGGCAGAAAATGCCTAAAAATGCCCTCATTTTTTTTGGTAGTGTGGCAATGACACAGGAAACACCTGACAAGAAACTTTTATTTCAAACCAGAAACAGAAAATAGCACATGGACAAAATCCTGGTATTTCTAGGTATATTTTGATAAGAATGTATATGGAGATCAATAATTTAAATAACAAATGCTTGATATTCTCTTAAATAGAAGTTATTTTTATTTGTGAAGGGAGCATTTGGCAACTTAGCCAAGCAGAAAAAAATGAGCTGCCTTTGAATGTATGAAAGTGTAAATGTGCTGTGCTGATTCTTCTGTGGTTAGTCACTATATTTTCCTCTGCTGAAGTGAATAGAAGAAAGAAAAGATTTTTGTGGTGTGTGTTTTGTTGTTGTTGGGTTTTTTAGTTTGTTTCTTTTTTTTTGTTACTGCTGTTCTTTGGGGTTTTGTTTGTTTGTTTGTTTCTGTTGTTTTGGTTTTGTGGTTTTTTGTTGTTTTTTCTTTTTTTTGGTCCTGGCATTTTGCCAGTTTTTCATGTTTGATTAATTAATTGTTTGTGTTACCAGGAAGCTGACATAAACTGTCATCCTTGGGAATTTTAGGCTTAGCTCTGAACAGAAGAGAATGGAAGAATCAGTTTAAGGAGATTCCTCTTTCCTTCTCATTTCAAAGCCTTGCTGGGAGAATTGGTTTTTTGGCCTGCAAATGAGAACAAAAAAGAAGAGCAGAGCTCTGTTCACTGACAAGTTTATTAGGAAAAATGAAATCCTGAGCTCTTTGCACATATGGATGAAACTGCTTTTATCAGGAGAGAGAAAGTAAGAGCAACTTAAATAGTAATTTGGAAGACTGGAATATCCTCCATTAAAGAAAGGTGGCACTTTCATGAGCAAATACATCAAATAGATTAAAATGATGCCTTTTCTCCCAAAGTAGAGAATCTCCTGGGCAGTAAAAATACCCATGGAGTGTACCAGTGACATCTTCCTCAAGAAAATTCTTCCCTTTTTTTTTCAGTTAAAGATATTAAATCACTGATTGGAGTAATTCTGGGCAGTCACAATATGAACATTTCATTGTTTTCTTTATTTGGCTAAAAATTATTACTTGAATGACCAAGCTCCATTTTTTTAGAAAAAGTTTGCAAGCCACTTGATTTTTACATATGAATTCTGAGGCTTTTGAGTGTAGAACTGAGGGAAAACATTAGGAGAAACTGATGTAACCTCTATGTCAGAGTTCAGTACACAGAAGGAATGTAAGTCACTTATAATATCCATTTACTTGGAGTAAAAATGGCTTCTGAGCCAGTAGACTGGAGAAGCTCCTCTTTCTGCTCATTACTGACAGACTTGGGTTGTACGTACTTCTGGGTACATAACCAATGTCAGCTACAGATGCATCTCTTCCTGCAGCTGTGAAGGAGCTCCCTTTCTCCTACAGGAATATCCATGACTGCCTGTTCTGAATTAGATGAAACTCTGAAGGATATCAACAAAGCCAGAATACGAAAAAAAAAAAAAAAAAAAAAAAAGTTAATCAAAAGACTGCCTTTTACACATGATATTTGTGTCAGTGGCTTAGCAGCATCTCTTATAATAACTTATGTTTATGAACTTTGCAAAAGAAATGCACTACATAATTCACTATTCAATATAAAGTATTTCACTCTTAAATCTTGAAACTGGAAGCTTCATTTGTCTACTTAGTACAGCATAAGCTTGCTGAAATGCAGATATCACAGAATTGCAGAAGGTTGGGGGTTGGAAGGGACCTCTGGAGATCATTGAGTCCAACCCCCCTGCTCCAGCAGGGTCACCCAGAGCAGTTTGCCCAGGATTGCATTGTACAAGTGGGTTTAGAAAGTCTCTAGAGAAGGAGACTCCACAACCTCTCAGGGTGGCCTGGCCTAGGTTTCCATGATATGCCTTCAGACATGTGTTACCACTGGAGACACACCAGATGAGTGTAGTTTTGTACTTATTATGAAATTCACTTAACACTAAATGTACTTGCTAGTTATTTTGGTTTTGTTGTTGTTTGGTTGGTTGGTGTTTTTTTAGCAAAGAACTTCCTTTTCCAGTTAAAAACTTCTATTTGTATGAGCAGTGGTACAGCCTATATTTCTGAAAACTGTGGGACTCTTAAGTGTTGGTAATACAAAGAAGTATAATTACAGCAGCAGTTTCTTATTCTGCCCTTACATAAAAGTTTGGCCTCTGGAAAAAACATACAGTTCTACAAATAGAACAGTTTTAAAAACTAGGTACAAAACAACCTGTGTAAAGAATGAAAAAGAAGGTTTACTAGTATGTTCCTTTATTTTGGTATAAATTGAACAGATAAAAATGAGTTTAAAGTTTTGTAGTTTGCTTCATCTCCCTTTTTTAATCCTTCCAAAGGAAAAGTATTTGAAAAAACAAATATATGAATCTGAAGGGCATGAATCTAAAATTCCTATTTGTATACTTGTGTATACAATGTGTATAAATATTTTAAATTTCTCTGTGTTCCTGTCCTTCCACATGAAAACAGTAGACATGACTTAAATAATTTTCTCCTATATGCTTGTGTTCTTCTAGGTGTTTTTCTCAGTCAGATGCAATATTCAGTGTTGTATTTCAGCTGTAATCTAACAAGTGTGATTAAAATCACCGACTTCTTTAATTGGACATGATAACACGGTTTTTATGGGAGCCCTTTGTTGCATCAGTGTGGGACCTGAAAACAATTTATACTAAGGAACTATTTCCATGTTGCATGAATATAGTGTAGTGTTCCTTGCATTACTTACAAACTTTCTGAAGTTTGCTATGGTCTTGGTATATAAACTTGTATAAGATGCATTCCAAGGACATATGAAACAAAATGCACATACTGATTTCCACAATTGCCACCATGTAGCTTTCTCATAAATAAAGGTCTTTGTCAATGTATCTGCTCATTCAAGCAAGCCAAAATGTTAACATATCCCCATATAGGCATATTAATTTTTGCAGATATGGCCAAATAAAACTGTGTTTCTTAAGCTTACTTGCTCACTTCTGAAAGCAGAAGTTTTCTGCTGAGGGTGAATCATTCTAAGGTGATTAGATTCAGGCTGTTTAAGAATCATTATGTCAGTTTTACAAGCTCTTCATATCCTTTAATACTAAGTGATAAAGTATTGTCTCTGATGTATAATGTATAAGGATGTTCTGCACTGAGTAAATTTAAGTTGAGATTCCAGCATATTTTTCCTTAAAACCCCATAATGTCTAGTTCAGTCACTTTTGTTAACTATGTTTATGATCCTTTTAAAGATTAGAGAGAGATCACAGTGTGCTACAATGAAGTATTTTTAAAATTAATCTGTTTCCTAAGTCCAAATACAAAACACATTCACAGAGTATATTGTATACCTCCTTTATTTAATAAAATGGATACTTAATTAGCTTGTAGTTTAGAGTTAGGCATCTACACTTTGAGTTGGCCAAAAAACAAACCTACAGGAGCCAAAAAAGCATGTAGGTCAGAAGCCTGTTGACAATGGTAGACCTTATTTGTCCTGCCTGGTCTCCTCTGGGACCTCCAGGCTTCCTCTCTGCTTCCTGACCGAGTGGCTCTAAGCTCTGGGCAGCCTTACCTTGCTTGGAAGCTGGGGGACTGTGTCTTTGTGGGCGAGGCTGCTGTGCTGGTGTGTGCAGTTGTCATTTTGACCTTCTCTCCTGGTGCAACAAGTCTGGTCTTGCTGCTCCCTGGCAGTATATTAGTGCAGGCTCAGTGTCATGTTAAGGTTGTGATATGGTTTGTGGTTTGAAGAGGATTTGGACTGAGTGATGTGGAGCACAGGTAGAGCTGGTACCTGGCAGCCTGTGTCTGCAAGTATGTAAGCATGCCTGAAAGAACAACATAAACCACTAGTATTGAGCACTCATCCAGTAAGAAGTGGAAACTAAGTAAAAGAATAAGGATTTTCTTTGTCAGAGTGCTGCTTTTTTTTTTTTTTTTTTGCTTTTTTTTTTTTTATGAAATCAGTGTGATGAGCTTACATGGACAGATTGTTTTGGTGATTGAGTGGCTCACGTGAATGAAGGAAATGTAAATCTATAATAATGAAAACCAAGGGAACTATTTAAAGACTGGTTAAAAAAAGAAGTACTTTTGCAGCTGAATATATTTTTGTATGTTTCTAACTGATGTAAGGAGGAAGGTGCCATCCATATTTCTACTTCATTAAATAAGCATAAGGAGACGTGAAAAATAAAAAGGAAAACTGCAGCTTTCTTCCTTGTCAGCACGAAGAAACTTCTCAGTGGCAGAATTAGTATTTAAATTGCTCCAGCCAAAACTGGGGATCAGTAACAAAGTGCCTGAATAGAGTGTTTCCTGGAGTCCAGAAGAAAGAAGTCTCAATTACTGAGAGTCAATAAATACCTAATACTTTTCTGTGTGGTTCTAAATTCTGACATGAAGAATCACCAGCTACTAGACTAGTCTGATAATTTCCATATTTCAGAAAATGAAATAATTAATTGGTTTTTTGCATCTGAAGTTGTGAAGTTCTGGTTTTGTCTACTTTACTAAAGCTGTTTGCAGCTACACCTAAGGACGGGCAATGTGCTTTATTACAGCATAGCAAATAATATTCTCTTTTTCTTCTGATTCCATAACATGCATTTTGCTGTGACTATCATCAGTTCCTAATTAGGAGGTGCAGAAGGAGAAAATGAATGCTAAAGCTTAATCTCTTGTGATATCTTCTAATTTCTGCATTACTATACCTTTCTCTTACAGTGCTGGACTACTGCCGCAAGTTAACACAGTTTGCGTGGATGTAGTGGGTATGTCTGAGCTGCTTTTCCCCATCCAGCCCTCCTGCTGCAGCACTGGGAGCTGGAGGGTGTTGATAACACACCCGTGTTATGACTGCCAGTGCTCACACGGCACCAGAGGATGGGGGGAAGATGGGGGAGGGGATACAGCCAACCTGAGCTGACCAGTGGGCTATTCCATACCATATGATGTCAGCTCAACTATAAAGGGAGAGGGCAGGAGGAGGATGGGGGGGCATTCTGCTTTGTCCTCCAAGCAGCTGCTACGTGGTCTGGAGCCCTGCTTCCTGGACTCGGCCCAACATCGCCTGCGGACAGGAAGTAGAGAGTAACATCTTTGCCTATCATAACCCATGGCTCTTTGCGTCTTCTTCTCTCCCTGTGAGCCGTGCTGACGGGGGTTGGGGGGAGTGATAGAAGGGCTTGGTGGGCACCTGGTGCCCAGCCAGGGTAAACCCATTGTGTGATGGAGTTCTGTAAAACTGGCTTCTGCAGTGGCAATGGTATGTGTGCTTGGTGAATAGCAATAGATTCTTAATATGTCAATAACAGGAAAGAAAAAGAATCAGATTTTTTTTTTTTGATTTTGTGTCTTAATTATTGATTGAACTGCATTAAGTTGAATTAAAAAGATGTTTAGAACAAAATAGTAAGTTGCTTGAGAACTGAAATATACATGAATGTGTACTTTGGGATTAACTGTACTATGGTTTGGTTTGAAAATTAATTTTGTGTTCAGTATTCTGGTAATGTTAACATGCAGAGCATTTGTAAATTCATAAAATGCTTATATTTGAAACAGGTTTGGTAAAAAAATCCAAAACAAGAAACCCAAACTGACCACAACACCCCATCCACCCCCTCACCCCACTCCCTTCAAACAAATCTTGCATTGCTGTCATATGCTAATGTTGTTATGCTTATTAAATACAAGGGAAAGGCAAGAGAATATATCAGGGAAATTGTCCTCTGTGATTTAATCAAATAAACTATTGTAAAATATTCCATAATTGTTACAATGTAGGTATCATTTTCTGTGTTTCAGACTGGGGCTTTACTAAGTGAAAGTACTACTAAACGTTCTTCCACTCCATTTATATAAGATGGCTTGAATCATTCTTTCTCCCAAGTGTCTCAAAGTGTCTCAACCTGTGGAGTTGCATCATGAACTATTTAGGGAAGATTACTTCAGGCACATGTGGAAAATTGCTCTGTAATTAAATGATAGAAAGCATTCCTTAAAAATAATGTCACAGAATGCTTACCTCTTCCGTTTTCATCTCTTTGGGAGTATTCTTTATTGTATTTGCTAAGAGAAGTCCGTCTTGTGGATTGTTGCTATCTTCATATTATCTTGCTATTGGGAAAAAATAAATCAAGATGTAACATCACCTGTGGTTTTCTTTGATGGTTATATTTATTCTCAATGTATGTATTTTAAGACATGGATATGTGTGTGCTTATATATCAGTTATTTAACTTTTTATTTAATTCACCTCAGAAATTTTACTTACTACAAACTAACCCATTACCTAAGTGGTTTATAGCATCTTCTAGAATCTGTATTCTGTATATAACCTTGACAACGTATTTTAGGATAAAGTAACTTTTTTTTTTGTAACATGCCTATTAACTGACTTTTTAAAGTATGCTTTCAAAGTAATTTGAATGTTGGAATGGGGATTCAGTAATAGCACCAGTATATAATGGAAGAGAAGGCTTAAAATAACACAGTTGTTGAAAATACTGTTCTCACATGGCCGCTGATCAGACTGCTCCAGTTGAGCTTCTCTCAGTGTGTCTGGTCTGCACTTCTCTCATCTTCCTGCTTTTTCCTTCCGTACTGTTTCTTTACAGCACCAAGTCTTTTTCTTCTACAATGTTCTGTTAAAGATCTTTGAGAGTTTGTTTCTTTTTTCCTGTTTAGTCTCCGCACTCTGCTTCTCCCTTTGCAGGGAAGTTGGAGGAACTTGAAATTCTTTCAGTTTCAGCAGACTGTCCCAGTACGTTCATGATTAAATCAGTCTGAGCTAGATAATGGGATCACCTGCTTCATTTGATGTCCCATTCTATATCTACTTACAGAAGCCTGTGAAAGGTAAAATTATCCACATAACTTATCAGTCCTTACTTAGCTGCTCATGCAGCCATTGTTGGTTTTACTGTTTTGCAAGACTTTTGCTACACACTGGGATGCTTCAGCATTTTCATAATGTTAACTAGAATCTATAAAATATATGTTACAAGGATATAGGCTTGAAATGAGTTTGACTAGCATTTAATGCTAATTGAACTTCCTTGATATGTTATTCACAGTGGATAAGACATAAATTTCCCAGACACTTATGCCAAGTGTAAAATCTCTTTTGTATTGTTCATATTATCTTCAAAAGAAGTTATTACTTTTTTGTAAAAATGAGGAAATCCTTCAGGGAGCCACCATTTCTCTGTGAAATTTCCTTTGCAGAAAGATGATTTGTCGTGGTTTAGGGTCAGGGCAGCCCCTTAAACCTATAACAGACGCTCTCTGTTAACCCCCCTCCCTCCCCAAAGGGGAAGAGAAAGGGAATAAGGGAGAGAGACTTAGATTAGAAAAGGAAACTAGAACAGCTTTAATGAAAAGGAAAATAATAATTATAAAAATAGAATATATACTAATATATACAAAACCAGTATCGAACCCAACCCCCCTGATGGTAATTACATCACTGTCACCACTGATGTTGTGCAGGCTCCGGGGGAGTCCCAGACTGGGCCCCGCAGCAGACAGGAGCTGTGTTCAGGAGCTGGATTCTGGTACCGGGTTCAGGAACACGCAGATCGGATCGAAGGCAGAAGGGACAAAGTCTTCCTTGGGTGCTCCGAGGAAGGAACCGAAAGAGGACCCAAGCCAAACCAAGCAAAAGCTGGCAAAGCAGTCCAAGAGGGGAGAGAAGAGCCCAGAGACCCTTCGGGTCCCTCAGCTCTAGACCAAATATGACGTATATGGGATGGAATACCTCCTGGTCAGTTTAGAGTCACCCGTCCTGTCCGCTCCTCCCTGCAGGTGCAGCCTTTCACTTCCTGCACCCCCCAATGTGGTACACAGGACCCAGCAGTGGCCTTGGTCTGCACACCAATCCTTGTTAGTAACTCTAAACATAAGGTGTTATCACTGATAGGAGCAGACACTGTCTGTAAGAACAGGCTGCTAACTTCAGAAAGTGCAGTTAATTAAAAGAACCAAGCTGAAAAGTAAAATCACTGAACAGAATTAGTTCAGTTTTCACTCAAACCAGGACAGATTTTATGGAAAACAAGTTTGAGCTGATAAAATTCCTGACTTGTAGATAGCTATAATGCTGTTTATTAAATACTGTATATTTAGATCTCTGTTCAAATTGCATTATGTCTTTTAGTCATGGTAATATTACTTTATTCTCATTGAAAAATAAGCACATTTTCATTAAAAAAAAAAAAAAAAAAGAAAGAAAGGAAATAGGTAGTTATTGCAAATAAGTATTACCAGTGTCATGTATGATTAAATGTTATGTAATATCTTAACAGTATATATTAGGAAATTAAGATTCAGTAGTAAAGTGGCTAAGTAATGGGAGAATCTTTCATCAGGAGGCTAGGTCAATTCCTTAAATTTATGTTTCCCTGTTAAAACCATTTGAAAAGACAAAATCCTTCTACTGTCTGCTGTGATAAGTAGGAATACTTAAAGGCTTATTTTTAAAATAAGAAGTGGATTGTACACTACCTTTTTATTCTCTCATTATCAGGACCAAATCCAGGAATATAGCATTTTAAACAGAACTTAAGATACTCTGGAATTCCTGTGAATATGACCTCTTTCCTCTCTTCCTTTGTTAGTGCCCCATGCTTTTCTGTATTTTGAGCTATTCCAGGAAAATATAGCAGTGAAAAACATGTGTGTGGTACCCCATACTGGGAGAAAAGTTCACTTCCCAGCTTGTAGTAGGAGGGATGCATATTCAAAAAAGCAGGCTGTAGCTAGCTCCTGCTCTTTATAACTTGCTTTAAGTTTGCCTTTTATTGTAATATCCTTTTATGAATATTATTTCACAGAAAACTCAATTCTATCATTTGTTGTGATCTAAGATTGCATGTATTTGTACCTTTCTACCACTGTACTGTGGATATACCAGTGGTATCCAGCTCTTCACCTGGACAGTTATGACTGCATAGTCTGTTCTCCTTTATCATGCAAGCTGATACGCCTGTCTCACAGAACCAGTGTGTTTACTTTCCCTTACATGATGCAAAGTATGTGCATATTTGTTATGTAAACCTGTAGTCACTCATAAATACACTCCACAATGTGTCACAGTAGGCCCATTTAAGCATCAACTACCTGAAAAACAAGTATTTGGGTCTGAGGAAAGCCTCAGAAAAGTTGATGACAAGCACTAAAAGTTTATGACTCTGGGCGTTCCGATTGGTTCTTCCAGCCAGGAGGATGGCAAATATTACATGCAGTAGAGAAAGAACCTATAGCATCTGCCAGCATATTACATGCTGCCATCTATAGTATTATTTGTACAGTTCTTTCTCAATTTAAAAAGCATTTTCTTTTTATTAATTCAAAGAACACTGTTATTTTTATGTAATGATTTTGCATCTGAGACAATTTCTCAGATATATGATAATCTGCCAAAACTGGAATTTCCTTTATGTGTTTGGATGGTATTTGTGGCATTGCCTTCTTGGTAGATCTCTGGACTACTTTGTTTCAACCTCTAATAAGAGGAGAACCGGATGTTGACAAAACCTTTCCTTCTACCTAGTCAACAGATGTCTTTTCTCACCACTTCACCTTCATGATCTCAGTTCTGTCCTGAGACATTTCTTTTGGTTGTTGCTTTGACAGCTAATTAGGAGATAATATATAAAGCTCATTTAAGTCTGATTTTCAAATTTTTCTTTTATAAAGCATATTTTATTTCTGCAGTAGGCATCCTTTCTATATCCAACTATAGTTTCCATCTTTTCACACAGTAAAACTGACATATTACAAAGAGATTATCCCACAGAAAATTTGGAACTTTTTGAATTGTGGAGCATGTAAATGCCATGAGATATAAGATTATTTTTTGTTGCATATTGTGTATGTGCACACATTAAGAAAGGATTGTCACCAAACCTTGCAGCACAGTACATTAAATACATTGCATACCCTCAGATTGCTTTCTGATAGACAGGCAGCTACAGATTTTTACCTTTGCATCAACACTTAATACCAGTTTACTGCTACAATTAATGTCAACCTAGAAAATATGGACTCTAGCCAGCTTGGAATGTCCCTTGTCATTGCAGAAACATGTGATTACTACAACTACAGTAGGCAAAGCAGATGATGAGCATTAAAAGAAAGAGAGTAGTAATTTATCTGAGGTCTTGCCTAGACCTAGAAATAGAATCCAAGCATTCTTCTTGCCAGTTCAGGGTCTGTTTTGATTGACTGTTGCATAACTTCACAATTCTGTTCAAACAGTCTGTTGAAAAATTGTGCCATGTAAGTATTACTATGAAATACCCCTCTACAGAAGTTTCTAAAATCAGGAGAAAGTTTTGATTTATGTTCAAGAACCTGACTGTTTGCATTTGGGAAATGTTTACATCTTTAAGTATTTTTCTGCTTATCTGGGGAATGTAAAGATATATTATGAGTTGTACTCTAGGCAATTAATGATATACTGATTTTATAATTATTTTCTAAATAATGAATAAACATTTTTAACTTTAATAATCCTAAACACATGCCCATCTGTTGCCAGAATATGTATATGAAATACTGTATCTGTGAATCTTTGTGTTTGCTCAGTTATCAAATCTAGGACACTTTTTTTTGTCTTGTTTTCTATGTCCAAAATGTTTAATTTCTGTGAATCTAGACTGACATTAGCAGGAACTGCAGATAAACAGTGCCTCAAAAGATGATATTTCTTGTTTGATAGATGTATGACAGTAAGATCAGGAAAAGAAGCAGATGGTCAGACAAATCAAGGTCTTGACTGACAGTAACATGGGACCCAGTTCAACTTATAGGGCTTATTATTAAAATATTTAATATTAATTTGAACTCTTACCCAGAAATCCAGGGGATTTTTCCATTTTCTAGTAGCTCAGAAATATTCTTTTTTTCCTCAGGTTTGCTACTGTAAGGGAAGGATTTGAAAGAACAGAAGAGTTAACAGGCAAGAGAAAGGAACTGCAATAAAATACTAATCTAGAAATACAGAAAAGGCCAAAATAGTCAGGTTTCCTGTTAAATGACCTTGAAAGCCATGTTCCCTGCTAGTTATTCACACTTGCTTTTACTGGATTCCCTTACTGTAGTTAATCGCTTCATCTGTTAGACAGCTAGCAGTTTTCCCTTTGCTCTTTTCTGACTGATCTGACTGGCTTTAGTTCACAGCAGCCTCTACACTTCTTCAGTGAGTTCAGTATAAGAGAAATGACAAAGTCTTTGCTGAAGAAAATATGAGTTCTGGGTTAGAACTGGTTTTGGTTTTTTTTTTAAGTAAAGAAAAAAAACAACGGGAACAAAACAAAAGCCTGAGCCTGTATTGTTATTCCTCTTACTAAGTTTGAAAGATTTATTTAGTCAAAAAGGCATCTTCCTCATGACACTTTATTACTGGAAAAATGGGTGCAGTTTAGTTCCCCATCCTTGAATGGTTCTGTGTGGTATTTCCCTCTGCTCTACAATTTATCTGTTCTTTAAAGAAATGTACCAAAATATAACATGTATCATTTAGACCTGCTCTGACCTGCTCCTTTGTCCCACTCCAACCTGGTTTTCAGCACTAAGTATGATTAACCAAAAGACTTGGAGGAGGCACTGGTGTTCATACGGAGAATGCTTTGGAGCTCTCTGTCTGGATGAAAGAACTTCCTCTTCTGCTGTAGGCAATTCACAGTGTCTTAGTACAGGTAACCCTTCTTCTGATCTGTCACGTGCCTTTTGATGAATCAGTCTTTTATATTGTGTCCTGAAATATATACTGCCAAGGGAATTAGTAAGTATTTGCATAGTGTGAGAGAATGGTATAGTAAATGGTGACAATTAGACCATGTAGATTTTTTTTTATGTTTCAAACATTAAATTTTTATTTATTTATTTTTAAGTTTCAGGTCTTTTTTTTCATTCTAAATTCCAAACATTTATGGAAATGAATCACTAAGGATTTGGATTTTAGATTGTATCCTTACCACAGTTTTCATTTCTGAATTGTTTTTTTATAAAATCCCTTGTTTCTCCACAAAAACCCTTCTCTCAAACCTATTGCAATTAAAGATTTTACACTATAAAATATATATAATTATGTGGTATCAGAGGAGAATTACTAGTCTTCATTTATGTAGCTGATTATCTCTTGGAGTATGCAGAGAATCCATTTAATTTGGCAAGCAACTGTGGAAGTAACAGGTAGAATGGTCCGGTTACAATAGCCTGTGCTATTAAGGATAAGGGACAAGAGGTACAGAGCTATAACAACAGCTAGATGGGAGCATAATTGGAGAGGGGCTCAACAAAGTAGTGCTTTACAACTGCTAGTGGAGCACTGTGAGTGGACACACAGGCTAGGGCTGAGAAGCTATGGTAGAATTTTATGTGCTTGTTACAGAGCAACCCTTCTCCTTTCATTTCCTTGAGCCTCAGGGATTTTCATGACCAAATCTGAATTGCATTTTAAAATCTGTTGTCATCATGCTCGAGTCCTTTTCTCTAATCATATTCAAACAAGTTCTCATTCCAATTCCAGTCTTTTTGTGCATCTGAAATGATGCTGTCAGGAGGAAATAAAATAAATTATATGAAAATCCTTTCCTTCTGACTGTGAAGAATATGCATTGTAAGTTAGTCAAGTTCTTTTTCTTTATAACCTGTTCTGAAGCTGCTCTTATTCTAAAAATCTTTCTGTCCTTTCAGTTGGTGGAAGTTGTCTCTTTCTACCTCTTTTCTCACTAATGTTTTTGGTCAATTTCAAATTCTCATCCTTCAATTATGACACAACTCACGAGGAGTAGGTTTTGTGGTCCCAAGAGGAGGCTTGTTTAAGATTTTTGTTCACTTCTGTGACTGAGAGGGATTTTCTGTCTGGCAAAGACAGCACACCCTCATCCAGTCAACAATACAGAGCACAAAGGCTCTTGCTTATAGTGTCATAATGGCACCACCTGTAAAAAAGACTCATCCTGATAATAAAGTGGATTTTTGACATATGGAAAACAATAAAGTTGCCAACCTCAGAAAAGAGGAATTCCTGTGGTCCTGATGCTTTGAGGGCGGGCTTATAATAAACATAGATGGCAATTTGGTACAGATGGATACACATTTTAGGAAAGATAGTTCTTATTGCAAAGAAATTGTTTATTGTTTATGGAATTGTTCATCACTTATGAGCTAAAAATATTGCAGAATGGCACAAAGGGTGGTGGAGAAAGTTGATAGAAGCTGCTTAGAGGATGAAAGGACAAAAAAAAAAACCTCATGTAGGCTTTTTTGCTGTGTGCTTTTTTATTATTACTGTTTTTCAAGGACCAGAATTCAAAACAATAACCCATAATTCAACATACAAGAAGACAAAATAAACAAGAGGATTGTGGTGGTAGCCTGGGGAAGGTCTTGTTCGGTTTTACACATGAGAAGGAAGAGTCTGATTCTCTCTACTTGTACATGCATTTGCAACCACTTAAGTAGCTCAGTGCTAACCATGTAATGGAGGGTGCTGATGATTTTATTTATTGCTCAGTAACAAAACCAACAAAGTCCAGACCATTATATACTTGATTTTTTCATTTATCTCATTGTTTCATTATGAGATCTTATGTATTACTGAGCAGCAACCGCATCCCATGGTTGCTGGCGTAAGGTGGTTATTGCCAAACTTACAAATGTCACTAGTCAGGATCAGTAATTTTGATTGTACACATTTCCACCTATTACTTTTTTTTAGGAAACTAAAAAATTGATTTCTTGCAATGGGTTAATCCTGCATTAAACCTTCAGGAATGTATTCATAGAAAAGGGCATAACAGGAAATTAGGTTATTCAAACAACATGATGCTGCCTCTTTTCTTCCTTCTTTCACCCTCCCAGTCTAGCAGAAGTTTCTACATTCTTTTCCTAATTGTTTCTTCTGTTTATTCACCAGTTTTCCATTCTCTTTGTTCATGAGGTAATTTTCAGAATTGATCCCACTTCTCTTTTCAGCTGCACATCTGGTGACTGCAGGACTTAATCATTTTTAATGATCAGCTCTGTGATTTCTTACAATATATAGAAAAAACCCAGAACATGGACACCAAAGAATCTTTTTTTTTAATTTCCTTTACCTTCATTCAGTAACAGTACAGAACATTGCAGAACTGCAATATTAAACCAGAGAGCATGTTAAGAAACTGCTTTTTTCTCCCCTATATTTTGAGATCAGTGCTGAAGTCCTCTTTCAGGATGGCTTTTTAATCTTCTGCCACTTGGTCTCAAGAGTTCTTTTTCTGTGGATGTTCGGAAATTAAAGGAATTCATATCCCATACCCTGCAACGTGAGATCACATTATGAGATTCTTTTTAGGTTTCTTTGTTCTCTACTCTCTAAATATTTCCTTTGTAAAATAAAAATCTTCAGATGATCAATATCTCTAAAACTTAAAAGTTCTGTGATTTTTTCTTTAATTTGATGGATGGTTCTGACTGCTCTCATGATATGTTAAAATACTCCACTTTCTGTTGAACTACAGTGAAAACAGAATGGGAAATGCAACCATCATAGGCATTTAAAGCATAGACAATGAGGTTTGTAGCTACATGTCTGTTCTTCTGTGGCAATACTGATAATATCCACAGTGTCAACTGAGAAGTGACAGGGTAATATCTTAGACTCTGCTGTAATATGTTAACCTCTGATTATATGTATATTTGGGAGGACTTACACTTTAATGGGGAATATTATAAATTAGATGATACATCTGTGTCACTGTTAAGGCTCAGGGCAAGCCCACATGAAACACAGAGCAGGATTTCTATTAAGTCCCTTCCCACCTTCCCTCCCAGAGGAGGATAAAAATGGGAATAAGGAAAACGAAAAATGCCTCACCCAAGACTGGAAGTTAAGACTGTAACAAATTTAATTAATAACTGGAGAAAAACAGAAGAAGGAATACTAAGGGCAGAAGGATACAGGACTCTATGCAAAACTCACTCTCGGATGGCAATTAATCATGCGGTGCATGAGGAGTTGGGCCCAGCTGAGCTGAGATGCTGTTGCAGCCACCAGAGCCCAGGAAGAAAGACTGTCAACAGAAAAAGAGGGGTGCCGCTATTCTTTTCACAACATTTATGGGGTTTATGTTCCATTTTAAAATATTTATTTATTTTATTTACACTTTTTCATTTCTTTGGATTGGTAACTGACCATGTGTCATGGATGACTCATTAAAAGTATTTTTCTTTATATGAAAGCATCATATTTTCATCGCTGAAATGATGTCTGTTTTCATGAAGACAATGTCCAATATACTGGTGAGCCTTCAATAAATAATTAAATATGAGCAGACTTAATTACTGTACAACAATTAACTAGAAATATATTGATCATTACTTCTTTTTTATTGACCTTACTTCTCCATCATCTATGAGAATTTATCTATCATACTCAACTATTTAACGGAACATATATTTGCTGAAAAATAGAATACTTTGGATGTATTTTAGGTAGCTGAATTCAATCAGGCTGCTGATATAGGAATTTCTGTTACTTTAACATATCTGAAAGTATATGTCAATATCTGAGCATTAAGTAGCTTTAGGTAATTGATGTCAGTATAAGTAATTGATTTATTTGGAGTATATCCTTGGGTTTTTTTTTTTATCATTATTTTACTATTATTATTACTATTAAGATATCCATTAACCATCAAATATGTTTAAACTCACTTGTATAGACCCATGTATAGGGAGTCTTGGTAGCATGAGTAACATTATATTGATTGATCAGTTCTAAATGAAAAGTACCAATTCTGAATCTAGTGCTGCTGGCATACTGTTTGATTCTGACACCTGTTGTGTAGCTGCAGAACAGAAATCTTAGAGTTTCAATAGTAACATCATTTAATGAGATAATTTGGTTTATTCTAATGATACTAAAAATATTAATAATGTTAGACTTTTTTTCAGATTCTCTCTCAAAAAAAAAAAACCTTCATTGCAAGTGCATTCAAAATGATATTGAAGACATTTAGGTTTTGGTAATGTTAAAACATTTCCTTAATCCAGAGAATTATTTCATCACATTTGTCGCAATTTTTTTGTCTCCTTTTTCTTGCTTTTAAAATTGACTGAATAGATGATGTAATTCTTCATTAATTTTTTTTAAGATGCTTGTATATTTTTTTATCAGGGTTCTCTTCTTGACATTTGAGACAACTAAAGGAGGTTTCAATCAGCTCAGTGAGAATTACGTGTCGATCTTTTTGTGACCTGGTTCACTATGTGCAATTGGAGAAAATACTTTTTCCCTTCTTTACCATGTGATGTGATTTACAGCAGATATGGGTTTTGATATCTGCTTGTATGTAAGTCCTCATTTTAGTTGCAGTTGTTTTGTGCTAGTGATGCAAAAATATGATCCATTATTTACAATTCATAGTGTGCCAGTGAAGGTACGTGCTGTTACCTCTGCTTCTTGAGTGAATCAAAGCTAACTAACACAGCATGAAAATAAGTTGAATTGGATTCATCTTCCTCATTCAGCTTTAAAAATTTAAATGGATATTCACAGCAGAGTTTAGAGCACTCACAGTTGTAGAAACAGAACACTCAGCTGCCAGAAATACGGCCAAATTTAAATTAGCTTTCATTCTAACAATGATGTATGGTAGTTTATTTTCTATGAGGGATACAGCTATTGTATAATTTTTCATATGTTTTTTCCTGTTAGTGTTGCCAGAAAATGGAAGCATCAAAGCAAGGGATTCTGTTCTGCCTTTCATGATAGCAATGAAACTATTACGTAGGAATTAAGCTTAGTCCTGTTCTGAGAGCAGATCTGAAGCTTGTGCACCAGAAAGACTTGTTTTAGAGCTTGAGTGAGATTTAAGAAGAGTCATATAGAAACTGGAAAGTTTCCTCATCTGGAACCTTTACATAGAATTGTAAGTGAATTTACAATGTCTCATTTTAGAGACACACATTAGTGATAACCAAGCTAGAAAGAGCACACACTGATTTTCATTTAATGGAAATGGTACTTTCATTAATCATTCCCATTAGGCATTGCTGTGGGTTTGTTATTATTGCAATCTCTATAATAATCTTAAGAATTACATACTGGATTTTGGAAGAAAAACTTTTCAATACTCATAGACATTTGGAAGAGCTGCATGTTTTCCTCCAGAAGAGACAGAATGGTTCTGATTTGCTATCTGGTGCTGTTTTACTACTTTTGATACAAGGCAATTCCTGTCAAATCCTGCTGTGGATACGTGTGATATTAGAGTTAAGCTGATGTAATGTCTGTGCTATAGGCTATGGGCTCCTGCCCTTTTCCTTGGACTGGCTCTGATGCTCCTCTGACCTCACAGTGTTTCTGGGCAGAGAAACACACTGACAGAAGCCCAGCCCCCACTGACTGGTGTTCTGATGATTTTGTTCTTTGAACTGGTTCACTGCTGCGTCACGGGAATGGTAAAGTTTGCACTCAGAGAACAACAAAATCTATTTATGGTAAAGGGAGAATAAGTAGACTTTTCTTCCTAATAGCAGTTTGGGAGCTATAATCACTAACACATACTTTGTATCTGCTATGGGTTTCTGACCCTTTCTTTTTACTATCTGATTTGACTTGCCTTTAAGCTTAGAAAACAAATGGACATATATTATGATTGAAAGATATACTGTCACAATTTTCTTCTCCTTGTTACAGCTCTGCGATAACTTCTCTAATTTACTCTGGATGATTGTTGTGAGATTAAAGCTGGATGTGTAATACTGCTTGACTGTACTTACAAAACAGGGTAGATAATAGCAATAATTCTTTGTGATTGCAGTTAAGGGTTCAGATGAAGCCAGGAGGTGCAGGGTTTACAAGACTCTCAGAAGACGATGGTGCAGATGCGCTCAGTTTACATCTTACCAGATACAGCTTTCCTCTACTTGCAACCATTTTCATGGCTCTGCAAGGTGCAAGTTTCTCAGAGTAAATGAAGGACTGATTTGCACAGATGTGAGTAACAACCTTTTCTGAAATGAAATACTGCATATTTTTTAGTATGTCTGAAAAGCACATATAGAAGAAAATATTAGTTACTAGTGTCCTTTGTAAGTAGCAAACAATTCTGAGTTTGTGCAGTGCTGCTAATATGCATCATAAACCACTCAAATGACCCCATTAGAGACAGTCTGTACCTCAGTTTTGTCAATACTTAGGTTGAGTGATGTTTACGTAGTGATGAGGTATTCAGTGTCTGGCTTTGTTGTTATCATTCATTATGTGACCTCATGCCTTGCATGCCAGCTGGAGGTTGATCTTGTGGAAAACATTTTTGAGCATATGCATTTTTCCCTAAGATAACTGCTTCTATTTTCCAGAACTTAAAAAGGAGTTCCTCAACCACTCAGATGCATTTAGGTAGATATTTTCATTTACCCTATCTGTGAGGAGAAAACCATTGCAAAAAGTCTTTGTTTCTGGATCTAGTGAAGTAACAGTAAGGCATGGTTTCCTTTGCTGACTAGCAATCAGAATGAGATGAAGTTTGGATTTTGTTGCTGACTTCATTTGCTGCTGTTGATAGCAAGAGAGTGTTAACTCCGAGCCTCTGCACTTTACTAAAGACTCCTAGCCATACCCACATACTCCATACCCACAATAAGGCTTTTCTCATCTGTTTTAAATGTGTCACTCTTCCTGACACTTCCCTTTGGTCCTCATACCAGGTCTCCCCCACTTTCTTTAACTTTGTAAGTGTTCTCCCTTATGCTGAACCATGAAAGCTATTTCCAGGAGTAAGGAACCCTGGTAGAAGCAAGAGCAAAGCAATTGAATTAATTGGAATAATAAACATTGTTAGAGTCCTACAAAGTTTTGTTGTTTGCAAGACTCATCAAATACTTTCTCTTTATAAATGCCATTACAACTAATTAGAGTTTGCTGCATGCCCCGAAGGTGAATGCACACTGTCTGTTTTGGACAAAGACTAGCTAATAAAAAACATATTTACTTTTTCAGATTAACTCTTTTCTTCTTCCTTTTTCTTCTTTACTAATAAATTTTGTTATCTCAGATGCAGAACATTTAATTTATTCTCCAGTGACTCACTGTTCAGTGAACATGGTAGTGGACTAAAAAATACTGAAAAGAACATTTCAGCTACTAAATATGTGCTTGATGTGTATACTTGGTGACACCTTCAGTGTTGTTCACTAAAAATCAGACCAAACAATTTATAATATAGCTTCTCAGTCTATTTTAGCAAAATATTAAATGACAAGAGAACAGCAGTTACATTTTTTTTCTGTGAAGTAAATAGTGTTGTCATTGACTTTAGTAGCTGCTGATGTGTCCTAGAGCTGTTATTTAGAACACTAGTAACTGATGTTTTCTTCTATATGTACTTGTCAGACATGTTAAAAAATAAGCAGTATTTAAAATTAAAATTATGTTTCATACAACTGTGGTCCATTTTTTTCATAAGTCCTGATGATATGTGATCATCAGACTTGATTTGTTTTTCTATCTATTCTCATAATCTTCAAAATCATGATCATAATTGCTATTGCCAAGATACAGATTTACACTGATACAAAATTTTTTTTTTCTGTTATTGCAGAATTCCTTAAGAACATCAAATAGAAGATTCAGAATTAAAAATTCATTGTATTAATAAATCCATATTTATTTTCCTGGGATTAGTTTTCCTGCATATAGTGGTGTTTCCAAGGTGATGAAAATAAAGAGATCTACTGATACTGTATAACTTGTGGAGTAATACAAGAAAATCTGTAAAGACTCAATACAGTGATTTTAACTAAAAAGCATTATAATGGACCAGGATTTTGTGATTTGGTATGTATGTTGGACTTCAAATTATGTTGTTAGTTTGTTTTGTTATATTGTGAAGATGAGGTAATTTGATAATTAAAAACATTTTATATGGCTTCAAAAATAGTGATTGGGGGAATATTTTAGAAATATTTAAGACTGTTTTCCAAACACTTGTCTTCTGCTTAGACATGGAAATTTCTGGTATGTAATTCTAGCTGACATGATCTTCCTGACTTCAGAAAGTTTAATCTATAATATTGGGCTCTTGCAAGGTGGTTTGTAGTCTATTTGTAGACTGAACCAAGTCTTTGTTTGGGAGATGCTGGGAAATACAAATCTGTATTATAATCAATTTGGAGCAGCAGTTTTCTGCTGCTTGCTCTCACAAGGCACACTGACGATACTACAGATGCACTTCTAAAATCATGTAGGTGGCTGTTTACAAGTCTTCAAGTAACCTTCACTCCCTGCAACTGTTTTCAGGGAACAGAGTCAGTGACAGATGCCCTAGAAATAACTAAGCAGAGAGTGTGTGTTGCTATGGAAGCTATTCTACTGCTCGATGCGCACTGTATCATCCAATTTAGAAGAGCTTTGGAGCCAATCAAATATCTGTTTCCCTTCCCCCTGCTCCCAGTTTGCCTTTAGAGGAAAATCCTCTGAATCAGAACACAGTCTAAACAACTAGAGGTCTCCAGGAGCCAAAAAAGAAATCTGATCTTTGGTGTAGCTACTCAGCTACTTTGCAGCCATTGTGCAACTTTTAAAGGCTATGCTAGTGTTTGTTGTGTGTGTATATTCTGAGTGGTAAATTGCAGTTTTGTGGCAGTTGAATTTCTACTTCTGGGACAAATTTAAGAAGTCTTTTACTACTGAGGGTAGCTTCTTTGTGTCAGTTTTCCAGGTGCAAACGAATGGTCTTTTGCTCCCCCATGCTATCTAATCTTTTTAGACTCCTAAGTGCAAAACTTCTTCTAATGTCTTTGTATGTCTAGTACGATGGGACTCCATTCTTAAAGCTACTGGAACAGCAATGGCCAAGTCAGAGCCATTGCCTCTCCTTAGCTTCCTTTCCCCGTCTCCAAGGCTATTGAGAGATGGGGAAAAAAGAATTTTTCCTTTTCTAAAAGACGTGCTTTTGCATATTCTACATTTATTTTTGATGCAGTAAAACTGCCGGTTTCTAGCATATTGAGGTGGGGAGCAAAAAAAGACATGGCTGCTACATTGGAGCTAAGGGAGAAGAAATTACATCATTGGGTTATTAAATATTTATGTTTGGGGCATTTTAAGGGATGTGTAATCTTTACTACAATGTTCTTTTTTTTCCCATTTTTTACCCTTTTTGCTGGTTGAGAGGTGAATGTGATAAATTCCCATTACAGAGTTTACAGCTGAGTTCCTGCTGTTTTTCCTGAGGAGTGACTGTTTGGAACTTGCCACCAGACACTTGCACGAAGTTTCTAATGAAACTTTAAAACAGCTGAAGCAGCCCTGTTTTAAGTATTTGGAAGGATATTTACAATATCTAAATAATTACTTGTGCCATATAGGAGATATTGTTGTGATGTATGTTAAGCAGACCTTATAATTAATTCTGTAGGGAACTGAATGAAAATGTGACTCCATTCTGCACTTCCAAATAAAATGCAGCCCTGTTAATTAATCAGTCTTAGGAATACCAGGTACAGTCACATAAAACTCATCATTAATGCTGGGACAAAGGTTGACAACTTTTTCTAAGAATACAAATGAAGGGGAGAACAACCTCTACTTGAAAGTGATTTTTATTTAAACCCATTCTCCCTATTATATATAGCTGCAAGCTTGTTAATGGCTTAAAACTTCTTACTGCAAGCTGTTAAGTAGTTCAGCACTACTTTGAATGAGCACTTAATAACACCGAGTTAGTGACTATTTAACGTAGGTAGCAAAGTACTAATACTTCCAGTGTGAAGTAACATTGTGTCAGAATGTAGCATGTAAAAAATGAAATAGGTATTTTCTTCAGAGGAGAAATCCAAAGGCAGAGTACTGTCTAGTGTTCCCTCTTTATTGTTACTCTTGAGAAACTTACCTGCAAGGGAAGAACATCTGTATCTTGCTTCTTGAAAATCTGTAAAATCTCAACATCCTCTTACTCAAACTGTCTGAATGAATGATCTAGTTTGCAGCATAAGCAGAGGGGAAGGGAATAATTATAACTGCAATTTCAGCTCTTTACTAAGGCATAGCAGATTTAGTACCCTGTAGTAGTAATAACCTTGCATATTGGATACTAAGGTTATAAGAATCCACTATAGTTCAAGAATGGTATTTAGATTTATAACTGAAGCACTGGTAGCAGGACAAGCATACTTGTCAGTGCCATTTTGTATTCCTTGCACCTATACCATGGCAGAATAATGTTTCAGGATACCAAACCAATGTCCTCTGTCAGCAAAGAGTTTTGCTACAGTCCTAGCTAACTAACACAAACTAAAGACAAAAATTATTTTGATGTTACACATTTAAAGCTACAGCAGCAAGAGAAAGCTGGGTACTATGCAACCTATATATGTAGGGCAGTCTCTGTGTGTGTGTATATATATAACGCATTCTCCATTATAAATGTGTCTCCTAGATGCACCATATTGGATCAGAAAGAACTGTCAAAAATTCTGGTAAGATTTTAAATTGTGCAGCTCAATTCAGTTTCTCATGATCTCCAGAGATCATGCACATGGCTCCATGTGTCTCTGCATCTTATCAGTCATTCTGATGTTCTTGGTGCTGTAAAAGCATTTCAAAATTTGTCATAATCCAGAAGCTCAAGGCAATTAAGAATTAGGTAAGTAGATGCAGTAGCAGTCAACACTTTGGTGGATATGACTTGGTGCTGCCAACTTAAGGTGGATTCCATAATACATTTGCTTTCAATGAGTAGGTGTCAGAATCTAAATGAAACTCCTTCCCCTGTCCTAATCTTTGGCTGGCTGTACTCCAAGCCAGCCTTGATGTGGTGCAGCTGTGTAACCTGATAACCTTGATAACCTGCTGTGATAAGAGCACTGGGAAGTTGCTTGCCTGAGTATGCTACCTGTGCTGGGCCATTTATCTCATTGGTCCTGATCTTGACCCACTGACTTGACTTCCTGGCTGGACCCAGACCTGCTGCATCAGTATGGACTTGGGTGGCAGTCACTGAAATGTGCCTGGCCCTGGCTACTGCTTCTGGACAGTTCTGCTCTTGTTGCTCAGGTACTGTGGGGTTGTGCCCCTAGATGCACCTACCTAGGTGTGCCTACCTTGTCACACTCACCTCCTGTCTGGCACCCCAACCCTACTGTTCCCTGACACTAAAGGCCTTCTTGAACAGTTGCACTTACCTAGGTTGTGCCTATCTTGTCACACTCACCTCCTGGCTGGCAACCCAACCCTGCTGTTCCCTGACACTAAAGGCCTTCTTTAGTTTGTGGTTGTAGTAATTCTGGGGAATATTGTGTAGGAATTAGCAAATATATCTTACTATTTTTTGTGACGTTGAAAATTATTTAGAGATGTGATGTTCTACATTTCCCAAAGCATTTGGAATACATTTGTGTGTCTAATCTACACTGGTAACCTCCAATAAGCACTGCAAGGCCCACTGCTTTTTCTGCCTGTGCCACTCTTTCCTCCCCTCCCCAATCTTCATTATATAAACATTGTTTACTTTTGAAGACATAGAGAAACTATCTTTTGTAGTAAAATTCTGAAAACAAACCAGCAGCTATTCAGAGAAGGTTGGAGAGGTAAACGATGTAAGGAAATTACTGTGGAGTTAGTAATTTGGAATGCTGTGCAGTATGGACATGTACGTGCAAACTGTCTTTACAATATGGGTATGCCATGTCAGTCTCCCACTACTTTGTTGTGTTTATAACATGTATTTCAAACATAAGTTTTGAATTTAACTCTTGGGGTTTTTTTCCTTCCTGTTTGAATAGAAACTCTTGGCACACATAAATTCCTACTGTATTTCTAAATAGTACCAGTAACATGAGTTCTTAATACTGGTAGCTCTAGTAGTATTTCTATAGGTGGATGACTAAGGACTCTGATTCCACATTCACCAGGAGTCTGGATGTTGATGGCCCAGGGCTGGGACAATTTGAAACTTCATCTGTATTCATTATGAACAATATTCTTCTGATTGTAGTATTCTTTGTTGCAAGGGAATATTCTGCAGAAGCAACACTTGTTTAATATGGGATTGAATCTCTATGGTTACAAAAGATTAAAAGAAAATCTCAAATTAGAATCATTTGTCATTTTATTCTCTTCAATGAAAATCATGTTTATTTTTCCCATGCAAACTTAATTTGGTAGCACGTCAGCTAAATGAAGAAAACAATTCTGACAGCAAAGGGAGAATTATGTGTTGCATGGCTGTGCTTGCCATGAATAGGAGATTTTATATTTTGAAAAATTTTAAGCAACGAAGAGTAGGTGTGCATGTGGACACACACTTTTTATAAATGCTGAAGGGTACAATACAAAGAGGTTTTTCTGAGAAGCTAGGCTGAGCTTGACAGAGCAGACTCCATGGCTTAAACTTAATTCAGCATAGGGGAGCAGATGCTGTACAACAAAAAGGCATGGAACAGGAAGGAAACTCACCAGGCAGGTAAACAAGGCTGAGGAGAGACAGTATGAGACGTTTCATTTGATCAAAATCTTGAACACACATGTCCTAACTGTGAAGGTAGAATGCCCTTTGAGGTGGAAGGGGTTCACAGATTCTGACATGCCATCCTGAAGCAAAACTAATGCACCTTTCTTTTGATAGGACTGTGTCTGTCTCATCTGAGTCCTTTTCCACTTCACAAACAAAATGTCAATCTCCTATGTGGCATGGCTCCAGTTTTTTACTCAGGAGCACACGCACTGTCTGACTCTAAAATCATTTGTGCATGAAGCATTTACGTGATTGCTGTTCAGTTGTCCCTCTCTAATATTTCTTCTTTCGTCTCAAATGTGTGTTTACAGCAAGGAAATAGGGAGAGGAAAAAAAAGTTAGAAAGGCCAAAGCTTTATCTAGTTGTACAAGAAAAAAGCTTTCAGGAGGGAATTATTTTGAAGGAGAAAGGGCTGCGGAAAGCCTTTGCTGAAACACTTTTAAGGGTTGTAACCTCCTTATGTCTGTGTTCCAGCAGATAAGACAAGGTAATCTAGATATTAAGCTGTACTTTAAAAGAGTGTCTTTATGAAAATTGAACTTCATGTCTTTTGTATTCTTGTATCTGCTGAATTACTGATTCAAACAGAAGATTTTTCTTTCCTGTTTTGTTTTGGTTTTTTGTTGTTTTACTCCTCCTGGCACACAAGTGATACAAATGCAGAAGAACTAACCAGAATATTTTGACTACTTGTGCCAGAATCTTTCCTCCTGAGTTACAGTGCAGAATGGTGTACTCGCTTTGTATTGCACCTCTGAACTGTATGGAAAATACTAGACCTGCACAGATGTCCATGAGGTGCAATATGGAGAAAAGAATAATTTTCTGTGTGTTTCTTAAAGAAAGTGAATTTGCAAAAGTTAAGACTCAGACCTTTTCTGTTGGTGACAGGGGGTATGAGAGCAAAGCCATTTTGGCTGTTTAATCCAATATGAGCTGTCAGGGCTGGCAATAATAAAGGTAAACCAAAATACAGACAGGTTTTTGTTGTTTTTCCAAAGTTCTAGACTTTAATACCATTGTCTCCTGGAGGGAACTAGAACTAGATTTATGCTTTGACCCTACAGTGTTTTTTGTCTGCTTCATTATTGGCTTCTTTACTATTCTAAGTGTAAAAACATGAGCAATCTGATACATATGAGTTTTCACATCGATGAAGCCAATGGAATCACATTTCTTCTAATCAATATATTTATAAAAAAGTTTTCCAGGGTTTTGAGCCCTTCCTTTCTGTCCAAGGCACAATCTAGGAGCAACTAGTTCATTGGTAGATGTTGCTATCCCTTAGAAAGGAATAGGCTGTAACTTGGTTCTGACCAAGGGGTTTTCTCATACAAATGTTTCTTTCCACAGGGCAGATAGTTCTCAGTTGCTCTTCTCATGTCCATTAAAAATTGAGATTCTATGTGGTAAGAGTTTATTCTCTAAGCTTGGCATATGGGATTACTTGCTGTGTCACCTGGCTGTAGTTCCTGATGATACACAGTAGTCATACTGCATACAGTTCTTCATGGGATGTGCCCTATTTTTCCACACTAACGTGTTGTTTTCTTCTTGCTCTGTCCCATTTTTAATTTCAATTTAAGTTGGAAAATAACTCAGTCATTGAACAAGTTTATTGTCACAATGGAACTGAGTCCCTGTGATTCCTTTATTGCTTACAGTCTTGATGATCTGAGACTGGGACAGCAATGTATCCTTGTGGGGAAGAAGACTGATGGTATCCTGGGGTGCATAAAGAAGAGTGTGTCCAACAATTCTGTGGAGGTTTTCTTCTCCCTCTACTCTGCACTAGTGAGACCACATCTGGACTATTGTTTCCAGTTCCGGGCTCCCCAGTTCAAGAGGGACAGGGAAATGCTAGAGAAAGTCCAACAGAGGCTATGATGATGTTTTAGGGACTGGAACATCTCTCATATGAGGAAAGGCTGAGACCTGGAACAGGCTGCCCAGAGAGGCTGTGGAGTCTCCTTCTCTGGAGACTTTCAAAACCCACCTGGATCTGTTCCTGTGTGGCCTGCCCTGCATTTGCAGGGGGATTGGACTCGATGATCTCCAGAGGTCCCTTCCAACCAATACCATTCTGTGTTTCTGTGACTGAATCTGGCTTCCTTCCTGTGAGAGAACAGATAAATGGTTACAGCAATACCAGATGAGGCTGCAGTACTTAGCTCTTGTGCAATAAGCATTTCATATGTTCAACAAAAGGGGGTGGATGCTTTGCAGAATGTGTGTATGTGTATAGAGAACACTAGTTAAAACTTCCCCCAGTGAGCTTTGTTTGAGTAGCTGGCTGAAACAAAAGAGCAGTTTCCAAAACGGAATGTGTGCTTATTGAGAATCAACTATGTAATACAGAGGTGAGAATCCAAGCTCAGATAGTGACTTTTCCTTGATGATGATGCATTTCTCTTGTGAGGTTCCTTCACTTGTATTATCTATGATCTGCCCCATTCTTTGTGATAAAAGCTAGAACCTGAGCAGCTATAGGGTAATATTCTGTAGTATATGTGTCTCTTACTACGAGAATGATATTGTCCCCCCTTCCCCAGCATGTCATTCTGTTTTACTTAGGTTAGTTTAAGGTGTAGTCAGTTCTGACTGGATCCTCTTCATATCTATGTAAATGACTATTCATGTGAAATGAGGCAGGGAATCAACTTGCTGTATTTTTCTCCCTGAATCAGAGTTCCATGCAACTTTTGCAAAGGTATGTAAAAGATCCAAGTGAAACAGCTACATAATAAACCCCCAGTTTTATCAGCTATCATGACGAAACATAATACGAGTTTTCAGGGCTAACACAAGGAATAGATAAGTTTATGGAAATAAATGGTTTGCTGACCACGTTATGTGATAATTTTCCTCAGCCTTTAAATTAATGGGAAGATGAATTAGTAGCTGTCCCTAAGAGTTTCTTCAGTAGTATGCTTGAGAGGCAGTTGAAGGTGGTAAATCTAGCAGCAAGTACCTGTTGAAAACAGCATCTTTAATTTTTCTGTTGTGACTGAAGAAGTTTTACTCTACTTTATGTTTGGAAAAGAGGCAATAGCTTTATCCAGTGCAAAATGTGGAGGTCAATACTGGTACAGAAGGTTTGTGCAGTTAGTGTAGGGGCACTAGTAACTGTGGAGGAGCTAGTAGGTGGAATTACTGTGCTGTATTTAAATTGCTTTACACTTCCTCACTGTGTGAACTGTACTGCCTGTACTTCATTTTCTTACTCTTGTGCCAGTCTAGTAATTACAGTAAGTAACATTACCTCCTGTGCAAAGAGGTTGTTCTTCCTGCAGTATATCACTCCTACCCAGTTCTCCGTAAGACAGTTTATTCTGAACTAACCAGTAGCCTGCAAAGCAGCAGCACATAAATTTTTTAAAAGCATTGTTTATTTGTATGGGTTGCCTCTTTTTATCTGGGATGCATGATTCATCAGTTCTTTTCCAGTAGCCTCTGTCAGGCTTGGTCTGTTCACTATCACTTATTCATATTGCTGGCAAATTGTTTACAGGCACAGTGGGTATACTTGACTCTGAAAGCTCAGAAGCAAAGCCAAACTGGCTACTGCTGCAGGTGGCTCTTCTGCAATACAGAAGTGAACTTTGTTACACAGTTGAGTGGTGAATGGTTTTTGAGGGCTTTGGGTGGAGGTTGTTTGAAATCAATTGTTCTGCTTTGTTGAATAAAGCAGCAGGGTTGAGCTCAAAGTTTAGGAATGGTAGGCTATTATCTTTAGCTTCAGTGGTAGTTATGTGGCTAAATTCCCTGGTGGGGCTTGAGAAGCTTGGTGCTTCCTTAGAATCTTTATTAAAAAAACCTCATACCAAAAGCAGATATTTAAGAGCTCTTCAAATTTAGAACTATTATTAATTCTGTTTGTCAGGAATACTATGGAAAAGCCTGTAACTCCATTATTTTTAATATTTGTTTTTGTTTTTTGAAATTTAAGCACTTGAGGAATCACTAAAGAAAATCGACAGCCTGTGTACATCTATAAGAAACGCCAGAATAGCCATACTGGCTTTATGCAAACTCTACAGAAGGGCCAGAACTTGAGGAGTGTCTGAAAGAGTATGGGCACGTATGAAAATTTGTCCACAGAAATACTAATTGAAGCAGAGGGAATTAAAAAACCCTCTCTTGTATGAAGTTGTCTGTCAGGAACTGCTGTCCCATCTGCAGGGAGCTTGGTCAGCCCTTCTTCATTTTCATTGTAATGTAGCCTAGCATACCCGACACTGCTTGAAGTGCCGAGTGAAATCAATCAGGCACTTGGAAAGGCGTTCACCTGTTATATGCAACAAATCCTAAAACTTTAGGACCTCTGTTAGAGTGGCAACAAAGTTACAAATTCTATACCTCTACCTAATTTACTTTTTGGTAGTAAGTGAATAGTGAGAATCTACAGCCATTAGCTATGTCATGAGTATGGGGAACAGGCTGATTGTAGTGTATCTTCTGAGGACAGCAAACCACCACTTTATGTATACATATGTAACATTCCTGTCTATTTCTGGACTGCACCTGCAGTTGTATTACTCAAATGACTTTTTTTTTTTTTTTTTTTTGGGGTTTTTTTTTTGGGGGTTTTTTTTTTGGTTTTTTTTTTGTTGTTTTCCCCCATGTTTTGTGATTAGCTGGTAGTAAAAGCAATTCCATATGTGAGTTCTATAGTAATATTTTCTCCTAGTAGTGGAATATCACATTTTCTGGAATTTCTCCAGTACTTACAGATGTTGGTTGCATCTGCAGAGTGGTCGGGTGTGCTTGTACTGACTTAGTTTTGAAAGATACAAGACCAAAAATTTTGTTCTAAGTGCACAGCAAATCTGCTTTGACACCTAATGGAGATGTAAGAGTCCAAACCAAGGCTTCATTGTTTGAACAGTGTTTAATTGCAGTTATAATGCAGGATTTTACTCTTATGTATGTGGTAAAAAATAGTTTGTTTTGCTATTGTTTTCCTCTCCTTTAATATCATCTACTTTTCCCAGTTCCCACCTACTCTGTAGACAAGATCAGAAGAGGTCTGAGTTTGTGTGAAAGTGCACATTGAACTGGTGACATGGCCTCTGAGAGTTTGTGCTGTTTTGATATTTGGCTTGAACTCGATGAAATAGAAGATAAGTAATGCAAGTTGAAACCATATGACGTGGTAGATGTTTTGAAAATATGTTCTGAATCTGAAAGCAGAGGCTGCAAACATATCCTAGGTTCTCTGTCTAGAGAAAGAGTAATTGGCTGCTCTGAGTCTTGATCCAGTTCAGAGCTCAATGCCCTTCTCTTCCTCAGTGGGTCAATCAGGTAGGAATCTGACTCCAAACTTCCCTTTAGACATTTCTGATTTTGCTGTCCTGTTCTTGCATCCTTGTTTTCTGTAAAATCCACATTTCCCAAGCATGATGAGAGTAAAAATCTTCTTACTTTAGCAGTACTATGAAGAATGAGGGACTGCTTTTCAGAAGGTAACTACCTGGCTACAGTTGCATCCTGACTTCCAGAGTATTCAGCTGCTGGATCTGCAGCTGAATCTTTAAACGAGTGCAAATGTAAATAAAGAAAAATACCAGTGTCCTATTTGCTGTACTTCTTGTCTGATCAATCTTCTTTTAAAATTATTTAAGTGACATTGGTTATGCACAAATGGAGAAAAACATACCAAGGAAAGTTACAATTGAGCTGCTTCTCCAAACAACCCCATTTCCCTTTTCATATTCCTCAAAGCTTGTGTAATACAAAATTTGAGAACAATGAAATGAAAAAAAAATTCCAAACCTGCCATGCAGTTAATCTGACCAATGTTCTGAAACTTTATGCTATTTTTTGAAAGTATATATGCCTAAGATTGTAATATTTGCCTGTGTATATATCCACTGATTTGATTCTTTATAGAAACTCTCCTTAAATTTTTCCTAAGTATTCGTGCGGTAGATAAGAATTATCCTAAAGAGAATTTATTGTAGTCTCCGCCCTTAAAAAGTTTTTATAAATATACATCTCCACTACAATATTCGTTACAGCATCTTTGCAACTGTGAATATTTTCTGTAAGGGTTGCTTGGTTTGTTTTTCCTAACTAGGTTCTGCATTTGTATTGCACATGAGAAGTCAGAATGATAGAATCATTTAGGTTGGAAAAAACCTTTAATATTATCAAGTCCCACTGTTTACCCAGCACTGCCCAATTGTGTTACCTGCTGAGTTTTTTGGTAGTGTCTTTGCATGTGCAGGAACCTTTGAAAGAAAATATCAAACCCTGAGGTTGCCCTTGCACAAAAATGACAGCCAGTTTTTGAAGACAATACCAAAACTTTGTAAAGAATGTGATCAAGTATCTATACTAGAAGTGGTGCGAGTTCCTCTTGAATAACTGTTAATGCCTACTTGTTTCATTGCTGAAGAAAGACTGTTTGGAAAATGAGGTGAAAGAAGAGAGACAGAATTAGTGTCTATCCTAGATACATCCTTACACAAAATAGCCAATACTGAATTTCATTTCTTTTTCATGTTGCTGACTGCAGCAAGTGGAAATCAAGGTTTTGATTCCAAAATATTACTCTAATAGTTCAAAGAAAATAAAAACCTCACTAGAGTGCATCAAAGAAACCACTCTGTTGAACTTATCTCAACTAATATGAAAGCGCACTTTAGATCCTTTAAAAAAAAATCTTGAAGTGACAGTTTTACAGATCTTTCTTAAGAAAAGGTCTTATATGACCTTACATGTGTATCTATATGCTCATTATGAGCCTGGGGTATTGCAGTAATACTAAAACTTATTAGTATCTGTTGTTCAAAATTGTTATAATCTGAATTCTTATGGATTTGGGATATGCAATTTGAACAAAGTTGATCACATGTGAATACTCATATGTGCCATAAAGTGTCTTTTCCAAAGTATTTCTTCAAAGTGTCATAATTCATCTTTTAGGGAGAGTATACAAAGATGGCCATCTGCTCTTTGGTATGGTAACACAAAGAGAAGTTTTGGGGGAACTGAAGAGTTCCTGTTCTACTTGAAATACTTGTTTCAGTTTACACAAATGATACTGAAAGATGAGTAAGTTATTTGAGAATAGCTATCTTTTGACAAAATCAGCTCTAGTATAAATATCCGCAACAGAAGTCTGTTCAGGAAAGTCTTTCAGGGAGATTTTTTTAAGAGGTTTTTTTTTTTTTTTAATCAAAGTATGATGATTAAAACAATGCTGTTAACTGCTTTATTTTATAGACCTTTGTTTGGAAACTTTCATATTCTTTTATTTAATGTTCTTCTTTGTTTCTAGTCAATTTGAAACTAAGATGATGCAAGGAGCCATATATTGTTATTTTTGCTGTAAGCTTTTAAAAAAAATGAAGCACACAATTAAGTTCACAACAACAGGATTAGCTAATTTGTACCAGCCAGAAGTCATGTGCTTGGTGGGATTTCTCTTTTAGAACTGTCAACAAGCTATGTCTTAACATAGTGAAAGCATATGGGAAAGTCTTGCGGAAGTTCCATGCAAAAATAAAAGGTTAAAAGAAAACCCTATAGAAAGCATAGGGGTTTCTGCAATAATGCAACTATAAGAACAATGTCTTGATCAAACCTCTGGTAGCTCTTTATCTACTTAAACTGTTTTTTTTTAAAAAAAAAAGGAAATTGAAAATTGCCATTTTCTGGTTTTTGTTTCTGGAATAAAACTGCTATGTTGTATGGCTGTGCTTCATTAAACAACTGCTCTGTTTTACCCTGATGATAGTTTTGTGTCTGTACTCTATGAAATGATCCCTGGTTAGTATCAGTCTTTATATAGCAATTTAGCGAAGGTTAGTAACTGTTACCTCTACTTTGTAGTTAAAAAAATTAAGATGCAGAGCATTATTTGTCCAATTACAGCACTTACTGAGTGTGTTTTCTTTAATTTTTTTTCTTCCCCTGCTTCCTGTATATGGAAGTTTCTGAATGTGGTAACTCAAAAAAAAATTCTCTAGAAAGAACTGAAAGAGCTCATCTCTTATTTCGAATTATATATACCAAACGTGAAGTTTTGAAGTTCATGGCAGAACAGTGGCCATTGATGTTGAGAGAGATTTATATAATGCATGCGATATTGTTGATATTTTCTGCTACTTTACAAATCTATCATTCCTAAACTATTTCGTAGTTTCTGCCTGAAGTTTTATAGAAAATTATGTGGAGATTCCTTCTCTTCTAGCCATATTTTAAAGAACTACTGCCTACTGCCCACATTCAAGTACCTTGTTATAAAAAATACAGATGATGATGTTTTCATAATTAGGGAGGGTAATAATTTAAATAAGGGCCAAAGTCAAGAGACTTGTGAGATTAATTAGAAAGTAAAAGCAGTAACTCTGCTAATGCCTGTATGTCCTCCTTTCAGTGCATATGAAGTAAGTAGCAAATGTACCTGTAATTTTTCATTCTTGAAGAAGAAAAGTTGCTTATAATTACCCTCCCCAAATTCCGCAGTGCTTTTAGCAACGCCTATGTCCCATAAACTGGTATTACAGGTTGATGAAGAAGAAAAAAACAACTGTAATTTCAAAACATTTACTTTAAAGTACATGAATGTATTTTATGTATAGACAGTAAGATCTTTAATGTTTTAAGAGTTCATTGACGTTTGTCTTGACTTTTGTCTTTCTTGCCCAAAACGGAGCATTGATGTGGTGAAGATAATATTCCAAAATTGCACAATTCCCCTCTTTTTAAAAAACAATCCTGTACCTACTGTGTGTATTTTTTGTACTTGTCCCAAACGACAATAGAATGTTATGGCTGTAGGAAAAGAAAAATAACAGTGATTCTTCAGCAGTGCAGGTGAAGGTCACACAGAGTTCTTTTCTGCATTTTGAGTAACCACAAAAATCACAGAATGTCTCAGATTGGGAGGAACCTCAGGTTTTAGAGTAACATTGTGTTTGGATGGTAAAAAGTTGTCTCAGAAGCAATTCAAGGGACTGCTGATGCTTTCACTTATGTTGTCTTTTCGTATGGAACAAGTCTATGGATTTTAACATATAGCTATTTAAAACAAAGCTCACATTTTAATTGCTCAAAGGAACATAAAGAAACAGGTGGGAAGGCAGGTGTTTTCCTGCTATAAATTTTTCTGGTGATTAGTGATTCACTTTTACTTCTCTCTGTGTCAGTACTAGATGCTATATATAGTTCTAGGTTAAGGGAGGGCCACCTGCCTCTGAGCTGGTGTGTCTCGTGTAATGTATTATTCAAATACATATACCTCTTGCAGCAAAATTTCAGTTCACTTGCTGGAAAGTTTATTAATTAAACCAAAAAAATGCTCTGAGTTTAGGATATAGTTTATAAATTAATCCATTAAGTGTCACTTATAAAAGACTGTGGCCTAAATGCAGATCATAATGTGACCCTAACCCTGTGCTGTAGAGTTCATCTCAGAATTTCATTAGACTTAATAGGAAAAATTTAAGATAATATGATGATGAACAAGGTACAATTACGGTTTATAATTACTCAGTATGCTACTTGAAAGTGTATTTTCTGCTTTAAAGAAAAGTAATTGAATCTAGAGTTTGAATGGGAGTGTGATCGAAGGTGGTTTGCAAACAGTTATGACTAAGGAAACACTTTTTTGCCAGGACTAACTGAAGGATTTAAGCTTCCAGGCTTGGCCAGACTTCTCCCACTTAAATTGAAGAGCTATGACTGTTAAGAGGCTGCATTAGGAAGCAGTTGCTCCTCAGCAGATCTACCACAGACTCAGGGAAATGAGGGAAGATATGCTTAGAAACCAAAATGCAACCTCTTAAAGATCATGTGAACACTCTGATGCATTTCTTTGTTACAGTGATAAAATTTGTACCATGGGAAGCTGAGTGAGCTCTGGGAAAAGGTGTCCTACAGACCACAGGGGTGAAGGCCATGGATGATGTTACTGTGGAGTTTTCCTGGAGTGATATTCCCAGCCTTCCCCACAAAATCTATGCTTGATTAATTAATTAAGGGAGTAATTGTGGGTGCTACTGGGGAACTAAAGGGATCCACCTTGTATGGACTGTTCTCTGTATGCTGTGGTGGTGATATAAGGAACAAAAAGCAAGATGACAAGCCTGCCTACCTGGTGTCCAGCCAGGGTCAACCCACCACACCCGTGACAACAGTGAATGTGGCCCCACTTAATTTAGTTAATTACTGGGTAGGTCTACTTTTTTAAAAGGCACTTTGTATGGGATGTTATTTGAAATTTGGGGTTGGTTTGGTAAGGCTTAAACTCACTATAGATGAAGGTACTCTGAGACCTTTCCAGATCAGCTGCTTATTACAGAATCACAGAATAATTTAGGTTGGAAAAGACCCTTGGGATCATAGTGTCCAACCATTAACCCTACTCTACAAGTTCACCCCTAGACCATATCCCCCAACACCACATCTAAGCGATGCTTAAACACATCCAGGGATGGCGACTCAACGACCTCCCAGGGCAGCTTATTCCAGTATCTCACCACTCTTTCCATGAAGAATTTTTTCCTAATGTCCAGTCTAAACCTACCTTGTTTCAGCTTTAGGCCATTCCCTCTGGTTTTGTCACTAATTACCTGAGAGAAGAGATCAGCACCAGCCTCTCTACAATGTCCTTTCAGGTAGTTGTAGGGAGTGATGAGGTCTCCCCTCAGCCTCCTCTTCCTCAAACTAAACAGACCCAGCTCCTTCAGACGGTCCTCATATGATCTATTCTCTAGTCCCTTGACCAGCTTTGTTGCCCTCCTCTGCACCCGCTCCAGCACC
Source organism: Todiramphus chloris collaris (assembly GCA_025345505.1). Taxonomy (NCBI): domain Eukaryota; kingdom Metazoa; phylum Chordata; class Aves; order Coraciiformes; family Alcedinidae; genus Todiramphus; species Todiramphus chloris. The sequence goes on along the minus strand of JANVCC010000039.1, from coordinate 846,925 downwards.
TCGATATCTCTCTTGTACTGAGGTGCCCAAAACTGGACACAGTACTCCAGGTGAGGCCTCACCAGGGCTGAGTACAGGGGGACAATCACCTCCCTACTTCTGCTGGTCACACTATTTCTAATACAGGCCAGGGTGCTGTTGGATGCCATTGATTTATTATTCCTAAAGAAAAGCAAGATTGCATGTGCATCACATTGCTCTGGGATTGCTTTTCTACTGGACAAGACTGAAGGATCAGTGAGTAAGTTTTTCTTAAATATTTGACAGCTGGAAAACTTTAAACTGGAAGTCCTTAAGGAAAACAATAAAATAACCCAGAAATGATTTATTGCATTATAATTTTCTTCTTTTGTTGCTTTATTGTATCTCTTTCATAGTTTCATTTTCTCAGTTGGTTGGAAGACTAATTACTTCACTGCTTAATTCTCTGTGTCCTCCCCCTTCCCCAGGCATACCTAGGCTGCTGTACTTATGCATCTCTGTTTCTCTAGAGTTAGGTCACAAGCTTTATTTATTACACAGGCTTGCTTGGAAACCAAACAGATAAGGTGAGAGAAGTCTTTTTTTTGTGTCAGCTGAGACACAGTGCCTTGTAATGAGCAGCAAAAGGCATATTAAACTGACTTATGACTCTGAAAACATGAGTTCTTGTCAGAGAGATGATACTACTTCTTTCTTTCCAAAAGTGTTCTAAGGCCTAAATCACTGATATTTGCACAGTGCTTTTTCATTCTCCTTTGAAAGAATTATACTATTCTGCTTGGTGAGAACAAAGTTTGAGAAGTTACTTAGAATTCTGACAGTTGCCCTCCTACTGAGGACTCAGCCAAGCCTAACACAGAGCACTACTACTTAAATTGCTAAAACACTTTTCATTGTTACACTTAGTGAATCACAATTCTGCTTTATGCTTCTTTCTGCAGGAGCACTGACATAATTTGAAGCAACAGCTACTTTAATGGGATGTAATGAGCAATTAATGAGTAAAATAATATCTGTGGTGTTCATGGTAACAGCATGTCATTGCTTCTTTGTTCCTGTTCTCATCATCTTCTTGAGCATCTGACCTATAATCAATTTTCTTTTCATGCTTATCTACAGTACCATTACTTCAGGCAAGACCTCATAGTTCCTTATAGCACAGAGAAAATTCATAGTATGAAGAATTAAGTGAAAAGAGAATAACATGATTTTCTTGATATGACTATTTTCCTCACATTCCATCTATGTTGATAGCAATGGCATCCTTAACTAACTTCTTGCAGTCTCCTTTTCCTCAGAGTAGTGTTTACAAATTAAAAGTTTCCTTCCAAGCTGCAGTGTGTCTTGAATTCTGCAGTAGCACTTGCAAATATGTAGTCTTGAACTTTTTAAAGTCCTGTTGACTCTTAGTGTATTCCATAGGACCCCATGTTGCAATGCAGTTTTGAGAATCCCTTTCCTAGAGTACTTGGCTGGTGGCAGTTTGTGACAGCTCTGATGGGATGTAATCACGAGGAGGAGGTCTCAGGAGTTCAGCTCCTCTCCTTGTCTTTGTATGGCACCTGCCTGCTCCATGCTGGGTTGGACAAAGGAAAGGACATTTGCCTGTTCTTATGTGGAGTAAGGGTTAGAATAGTCTTTTCCATCACCCTAAAATTCTGAAGAGAAAAAACAGAAGCGGGGAGGAAATGTTTCAGATGTAATTTTGTTTCAATAATTCAAGATTCTCAGAGCTATTTATTTTCACTCCCTGAATGGTGTTTGTCTTCAGAACTCAAGGGAATCAGCTGACTTCACTTTAGCCTCAAGGTGTATTAAGGATGGTGCTCAAGAGCAGTAACTGCACTGGAAATCAGGAAGTAATAAAGCAGTACTTATTCTAGGTTATTTTTTTAGCTTTCTACAGCATCAGGACTTTGTTTTTAACAGTGAGGAAACTATATTCAGCAATGAACTTTAATACTTCTGAGAATTCCGGTTTACTTTAGTAAAAGATGTCAAAGTTAGTTCGTTATGATTACATACTCTATTTCTGTACTATAGAACAATAATATGATATCTTTTTCAGAGGCTTCCTGGGGAGGAAACAATACAGTAAAATGTAACTACAGCTTTTCCATAGAGATGATTGATGCTGCAGTGGTCAGATATTAATACAGAGTAGTCCACCAGGACAGTATTATACTACTAAAATTCCAATTTACCTATAACACCTTGAAAGGGGGTGTGTGTGTGTGTGTGTGTGTGTTTCTTTAAACTCAGGCAGATGAACTTTTTGGGGTTTTTGTTTTTGGTTTTTGGTTTTTTTTTTGTCAAGTTGTAGCATAACTGTGATGAAGGCAGGGCCAAAGTTCTTACAGTGTAATGTGGATGCCCCTTATCAAGTGCATCTTTGTGGGATTGCCTAAGTGTGAAAGTAAGTAGTTGTATAGAGTTTTGGACAGATGAATGGAGTGGTGAAGGTTCAGTCATACACCTGGAGCCAGCTGCATTTTGTCTGCTGTAGCATCAAGCTGTAGTTTTTGAAAGCTTGAGAAACTTAGAGACTGTGCATTGAAAGGCAGAGACATGCAAGGGGGAGGAAAACTGTCCATCCTTTATCCAGAGGATGGTTTGCTGCCATTTGGGTAGGTTTATATTTTTATCGTTCTTGCTGTAACTGTTGCTTTGCTTATTATAGTTTGAGTGCATGCCAGGAGAGTTGGAAACTTCTGAGCATAAAACCAAATATTCTTTGGGAAAGGACTTGGCCAAGCCTGTGTTTTCTTTTCATGCATGGAGGGAGAACATTGAAAAAGATATGTGAGGATGGAGCAGCAGGCCATGCAGATTTACCCAACTAATTTCATACTGGAGCATCTGGTTTGCATTAAGTTTCACTGTGGCAGTGTGTGCAGGTGTTTGTAACTAATGATAACTCTGAATCTTTGTGTCCTGGTACCCACAAATTCTAATACTTTGAAGCACTTGATCACGTGTCTCTTTTTAGCACACCAAATTTTAGTCTTCTGTTTAAAGCTTCTTGTGCTTAATCCATGCCTTTGTCAATCCTTCCCTGATAATCAATATTATTTTGCTTTCCAATTTTACTTTTGCTTTTAGAGAAAGTGAAGCAGTGAAAGAAGCCTGTGTGGAGACAGGGTTTATGTTACCAAATGCGCAATAGACAGACTCCTTTCCCTACATTGAGAGATCACAAGAAAAGACTTCTTGGAGTTCAAGCTGTTCTACCTCTGCTAATTTGTCTGCTCCTATTCTTCATTTTAGAGTACCCTGAAAAATCTGTTTCTCTTCCTCAAAGACGGAGGCTTATCTTACTTCAATAAAATCTGTTTTCAGTAAAATCCTCTTGCTGTCCTGGTAAAATTTTGTCACTGTGTTGATCTATGGAGCTGAATTACTGATTTGATAAACTGTGATGAAAAAGTAATTTGTCTCTCTGGGATAAAGGTTAACTGTCTGCCAGATTTCACTGTTCAAAACAACCATACTTTGGCCAGAGAAAAATGAGGTAGAGGGAAAATTGAAACCTGGTAAAAGCATCTTTCCTTCCATTAATCATAAGGCTTAACTGGTTTTACTAAACGTGAGTTGCTCCTTTCTCAGGTAAGGTGAAATCTGAGTGTATAGATTCAAATAAAGAGTGATCTCCTCTTAGTATCTATGCCACAAAGATGAGCACTGAGTTGATGCTTCCTTCTGAAGCATACACAGATTGAGAGTGCATCCATATTGTCTGGAATGCTGCATTGCACATAGAAGTTGAAAGGTATGGTGTGAAGTCCTCCTTTGCTCTGAATGGGCTGGTTTGCCTATGTGATGCCACGCAGGTCATGCAGTTACCATAGCTCAGTTTCCTGAAGCAGTGAAGCAACAGCAAGATGTCCCTGTGCTCGCACTAATTGTCCTGGAGCTGCATCCAGGTCCCACAGGCAGGCCCTCACGATGCAGTCTACTGACTTACCTTCAGGTATTGTATTATGTCCTAAATGTATTTCCCAAAACAAGTAGCACTTAAGAATCATTCAGTCCTTGATATGTTGCATTCAGACAGAGAAATAGTTTTTATAGATTACTTATTTGTCTGATAAACACAGGAAAATAACTATTTGCAATAGAGATGCCCTTACAAAGGCAGTAAGCGGAGGTGTGCTGACAGGAAAGAAGATACAATGTTTTGGAAGTTTGCATACAGAATATTAAATAGGATTTCCACTGCAATGCATACTAACTTCAGTAGGTTGAATAATGTATAGTAGTTGTCATAGACTTGTCATTTTATAGTTATAGCTGGCATGTCTTAGGCACATGAAATTTGTTTTGTTTAAAGACAAATAATTTCTATAATAATTTGAACATACTTGGTTTTAAGCAAGAATAAGGCTGATATTTTAAAAGCATCTTTTGGCACGGATCATATGCACATGAGGTAAAGGTCATACTGGTCAACATAGACAACTTTTGATTCATTTAAAAACTTGAAGGTGGAATATCAGCTGCTAGTATTTGTCAAGTGATTGATTAGTTTCTTGGTGATAAACATGAAAGAAAATCTTTATGCTGCAAGCAGTTTTGTCAAGTAGCTTGGAGAGGATTCATTTGATAGATAGAGCCTTCAGGGAACAGCATATTAAGGAATCAATTATTGTCCTGACTAGAACTTAGCATGAGTTGATCATTAAGCAACACTACTCATTAATTCTCAGCAGTCCATCTGCCTTTTTTTTTATGTTCATATACTACCTACTTTTTGCTCTAATCACCTACAAAAATTTGAACTGAGTATTTAACATTGAACATACTGGTCCCAATAGCTCCACATTTTTGTTCCAGAAGTATACGAGGACTTGTATTTGTCAGGTAGAACTGAACAGTTTTTAGACTGGGAAGGCAAAAGAGTTACTTAAAATTGAAAAAAGACTTCTCTTGTGTCACTAGCAAGTCACCATTCTTGTTTTCTGTCTTCTGTTAACCTTTCTTCTCAGGTTAACATCAAATCTAGCACAACTGTTTGAAGGTGGGCAAGGAGGTGTTTTGTCTGGTAAAACCATAAGGAAAGCAACATTTACTGCATTTTCTTATTGTCTATCTTTTTGTAAACAACCTTAGAAATTATTTCTGCTTTTTTGACCCTTTGGGTTCAGGTTCTTGTCCAATTTTGGTTTTAGCATAAGGGACAATACCTGGTCTAGGCTTAGACTAGCAAGATCAATGGCGAAGAATAAAAACAGTTTGCCAGCAAAGATTATACAAATCTCTAATTGTCTTAACTATATATAATTAATATAATTATATATATATCTCTCCACAACATAGGTCCATAAATATCATCTCTTCTATGACCTTAAGTGGCTTGTAGTTTGGAGGGGTTTTTTCTTTTTATGGGGGGAAGACATACAGTGAATTGTACAACAGTGCTTCAGTTTTTCTTTTCCAGACATTTCTTTTGGACTAGGACTCTCACCTTGGCCTTTTTGGTTTGCCAAATAGATACCAAGGAAAATATTGCATTTGCCAATAATAATTATGAGATGAGGGTCCCAAGATAATATAAATCCTCTCTTTATTTTGAGCTTGGCTTTGAAACTTTATTAATCTTAACATTGATTTAAAAGTAGAATCTCCCTATTTTGAACAACATGCCAAAGTTCTCTGGAAAATTTAAAATACTGGTTTTTGTATTCATCAGTGACTCTCATGCATCTATCATGATTGATGAATTTGATTTACTTGCAATTGCTGACAGGAACTGTTTTTTGTACAAAATGTTCTATGTCAGTTTAGAAAGTGGGGGGACAGATGTGAGCCATAGCTTATAGCAGTGGTGGAACACGTGCCTCTGCAGCATACCTTCACTGTGAGAGACAGGCACTAGCTCTGGAGTTACAAACTTTGTGAATTTGGCTTTAAAATCCTAGTGTGACCACTCAGGGTGCCCACCATAGTAACAAATCGAGGCCCACCATGCACAATACAGTTCCTTCAGAAGACAAGTATAATCCCTCAGTGTGAACTGTTGCCAGACTTTTCTGCTGTGGGTAACATAGTGATCGTTGTTTTGTAAATTTTTTATGTCTTCTTGTCAGTTGGGAGGGAGAGCTCCGAGTACATTTGTGATAATATATTCTTGTCATCTTGAGAAGTAGGACTCTAAAAATATTGTCACAGATGAACTTTTGCAAATGTTCGTTTATATGGCCACAGCTATAGAAGGTTACATAGAGAATGTTAGTCTTGTGCCTTGTTCTTTGTACATAATTCTGGAAACACCTGGAGAAGCAGAAGTTGGAGGGTGTATATCTGAGGAGGGGAATATGAAGAAAAACATGCAAGCTGCTGTTTCATGGTGAGCCATTTGAGTGAGGTCTGTGAGAGATGATTAGTATTTACTCACTGTTAGCAATAAGCAGCATACACAGTGGAACATCAGGTAAGATCAATGCTCCTGTTATGATTCTTTGTAAATTGGAAGTAACTCAGCTAAAGAAAGTTTCAATCATTCAATGAAAAGGAGATATTATCTTACCTGAACACATTATGTCTGCTAAGTCTATAAAACAGCCATTCTGTACTGACAGTCCACCAGAAAAGCTATTCCTGCCCCATTTATTTGCCAAAGGTTCTTCTTTCACTCCCTAAATTCATAAGAATTACCAATGTCCTCAACAGAGTTCATTGTAGTCTCCTTTCCATTCATTTGTGTTAAATGAAGCAGGAGGTCTACAGCAATAGTCAAACCTCTCTTTCTAGCCTCTGTGTTATGTTTTTAAAAGGAATTGAAAGAATTGTTGTTGGTTTTGTTTTGTTTGTCTGTTTTATGATTGTTTTGGGTCTTTTTTGTGTTTTGTTTTAAATACGCAAAATATTCCACTGTTTTTTTTTTTTGGTTTTTTTTTTTTTTTTTTGTTTTTTTTTTTTGGGTTTTTTTTTTTAAATGAGGAATCCACTTAAGAGGAGTTAATTTTAAATTGTCTATTTTGGTGTGCATTTTTTTATATTGATAAGAAAAAGATACCGTATATGGAAGTTTTAAATTTATGTTCACAGATTAGTTCAGGAACCAGTTAAACAGTAGTTACTGGGGGAGAAAAGTGGTGATGTGTCTGTCACTTCTTTATTATCTGGCCTCTTGAGTCTGAGTGTAATAGGAAGTAGTTTTGTTTCTGTCTATAACCTGACTGGGCAGACAATCTCCTGAAATCTGTTACAATGTTCTTAGATTTCCAGGTACAAAAAGATGTCAATCAAAACTGAGTTAAATAGTAGTCTGACTTCTGGATTGGTGTATTTTGCTGTATTTTTCTAGGGGATTCCTCTCTCTTGCTTTTTCTGTTTGTCATACACTTCCACAGAAGTGTTTGCAACTTGAGAATTAGGTTTTTTGCTGTCAGTCACCACCTTCATGTAGAGTCTTTATAAACATTTTCCCATCTGTGTGACAGCACTGTTAAAAGCACATATCCTAAAACACCCATTATGGCCAAAAAGAGTCTGGTAAGCAGTCTGAGAATAAAGATGATTTTTCAGTTACAATTATGTGTTGCATGAATTGAACAGAAAATTTGGGGAGATTTTGATGCTTGACACAGTCCGTGCATTTGAGAAAAGTATATTAAAACTAAGTCCACAGCTCACCTTTGTAGATCTCAGTTTTTGTGGAAATTAAGAAACTAAAACACCTGGGCTCAAGTGAGGGGTGACCACTCTTATCTAAATGCTCACTGAAGAAAAAAATCTGTGCAAGATAGGATGTTTGTTCAGCAGCTGGAAGACCATAGTAAAGAACTTGGACCTTTTATGTAGGCCCCAAATGCACAGGGATGCTGAAGAAACTATCAAGGCTCATATTATATGCTGGAAATCCAGGTAAAGTTGAACAAAAATGTCTGTGGAGCTGAAATAAAAAGAATAAAAAAACAGGTGTCTCTTCACCTAGATTGGAATATATAATGCAGTCTTTGTAGATTAAGGCTTTCCAAGAGGTTCCCACATTTCATAGGGGCAATTTGTTGAGCATTGATGGTGGAAATAGTAGCTTTACAAGAGCCATGGTGACTTCATTATTAACTTTGCAGTATTTACTAGTTCATCTGCTTTGCCTGTGTTAGTGGCATGAGAAAGCTGGACTGGATGGGCTCTAACACATGGGTTGCTTACACATCCTTATGTCAGAGATTCCATGACTGTCAAGGCCATGTTGGTTTTCTTCCCTTCCTGTCATTGTATTTTGAACAGCTAAATAAGAGGAAAAAACACAATGGGAGTGGGTTTTCTATACATGGGAAGGATAGGTTCATGGGGTGCTAGATAGTGAGGGTGCCGAATCTGTTTCACCCTGCTACCTCAAGTGCCCTCTAGTATGTTGCAGGTGGTCTGCTCATGTTCCCTTTACTGACTGCTTGGGAGTTCTTAGGGCTTTCCAACCCATTCCTGGGTGAGCCTTAAGTGCACCAACTTGAGTTCCCAACAGTAAGGGTTAAGCTGTGCAGTGACTCCTACCAGATTCTCTTTTCCAGGACCTCAGATCCCCTTCTCTTCTATTTCTCCCTAGCACTAAAGACTTTTTACTTGCTGCTTCAAGATCCTTAGTTACTTCCACTTCCAGACCTCCACTTCTACAAACTTACCCATGGCATCTCCAGTCATCAATCCTAACTCACATTTTTCAGCAAGCACAAACAGCAGCAACATTTAGCACTTCCATTTTCTGGATATGGATGGGAAGTTCAAGGTCTCTAATAATTCACAAGTTGCAGCTATACCTATCCACCCATTTCTTTCATTCCCAGTAATTTATTTGAAGATAGAAATTCTGCTCTTGTAATATATTCTGCTCTGGGTCTGTGCACTTATTTTTGTACTTTCAGCAACAAAGTCACCAAAATATCCTTTCTAATGAAATACAGTTATTCAGAAAAATCTAGGAAATGCAACAAACACACTTCAGGGCAAATAAATACAAATACAGCTATGTTATAGTGTAAATACAAGTGTAACTCTTAATTTAGTGTGACAGTACAGTACCTTCTGTGATCAAGATTTGGAAGTACTTTTTGAAGAAAGGTTTTGTTTCTCAGCAGAAGCCTACAGAAAGTTGTAGTGGGTCTTCCAACATAGAATGCCGCTTACCTTCACTCTCCCATCAATATAGCACAAGATTATGTGTTTCTATGAGCCTGCCAAGCTGAAATCTCAAGGAGTAGATTTACATGGGGCATTAACTGCAATATGTAGCTAAGAAGCTGTACAATAAAAGATACTCTGAAATTCCTGCAAATTACAGACCCAATCCACTTCCCAGGGGGCTCCTGGGAGCTCTGTTGTAAAGGATAGTTTCATCTTAGCAAAGAATAGAAGATCCTGTATGTATCTCTTGTAATTAATGAGGGGAGAAATCCTGAATGTTCAACATAAAGAAGGCAAAATTGCAGAGAACAGAATGGGGAAAGCAGGATTGTATATGTAGAATGGGATGAATAATTAGCTTTTATTTTCCATGGAATTAGGACTGTTTAATCTTGCAGAGAAGTGGTGAAGTAGTAGTTGGCTATTGATATGAGAGGAATTGATTTCTTACCAATGAGCCACAAAGTATTTTATTCCTGATACTGAAATGGTTGTCATGTTTTAGAGCTAAACTTAGGGAGTTAGTCATATCGCAAAGTGAATCTGGACTAGGATGAGTGATAGCAGCTGAGGGGTACAAGGGAAGCCATGTGAGCTGTGTGAATCTTGAAAACAGTTTAAGTTTCCCACCTCTCCTTGAGGAGTTGTCAGTCCTTCAGAGTGACAGTGGGTATACCTTAGTACCTCAGGGTACTTCTTGATAACAAAGTTCTGGTCTGTCTGTGCTCCCTGTTGGAAATGGCCACTAAGCTACATTAGACAAGAAAGGAGACACTCAACCTTTTTTCACATTGTTAGTTCCAGCTGTAAAAGGATGGAAGCAGTTATAAGGTCTGCATTAATTAATGTGCTGGAATAAGGCATTAATACTAGATTGTGTATTCTTGTGTTAAGATTAATATAACTTTAATGTCTTAGGTTTTGTGACAGGATATTTGTGAACACATATGTACATTTAGTCACAATATTTCATTTAGTTTCAGTAATGTTTCTTGTTGTGATTCAGTGACTATTAGTCTTTCTCGAGAAGGCATATAGATATGAAAAGAAATAACAATGACTGTTCTTTCAGTAAACTTTGAATATATCCTATTTGAGTGTTATTGGAAAGTCCACTTCTATAAATATTTACATCTTCAAGAAGAGCTTTATAATTTTATGGCTTATCCTGATGGAGAGACTGGTGGCTTTGTTCTGTAAACTTACAGTGAGTTCTTCAGATTCTAGAACTAGCAAGTGGTCAGTAGGTTATTTATCTATCAACCAATATTCTCCCAGAATGATGTGCCTCAATTGTATGTTATTAATGGAATGCAATTCCACAGATGGACAGTTTGCATAAGCAGATGCCAGACAGACTAGTAATATTTTCTGCTTTGTTTTGAAGCAGTGTCATTAGTCTTGGGTTGAGAGGCCATTCCAAAGTGTATTTAGTTAGGCTGAGATCTCCTCAAAAAGAGATTTGTGTGGTTTTGTGTAGGCAATTTTACAATTAAATTTTGGCTTGACATATTATTGTTTCTTTAAAGCTTTAAAACTTAAACTTATATTAAAGAAAAATAAATTCAGGAAAATATGACTTAAACGTGTGTGCTACATAAAGACTTCAACAGTGCTATAATTTTTCATCAAGTGTAACTTAATAATATTTCATCAAGTGTAACTTAATATTTTAATGGGTAGTGTCTAGAGCTGATCTGACAAGGCATATATAAAGTTTTTAAATGAATGCTCAAAATAAGAAAACACGCCACTTAAATGTAGTGAATCATTTCTGTAAGGTAGGGATTTGCGAGGAATGCCAGAGAAGGGCTCTATTATATTCTGAAGCAGGAGGTGTTTGTTCTTTCACTTTTGGTTTCAAAGAAGGAAAATCCCCTGTATTTCCCTTTTGCCTACTGTTGGGACAGAAAAAGGTTAATCCTTTGCTGAAAGTCTCTAGAATGATTTTAGGCTGATTCAGTGCAAATTCTTCAAAATATAATTGATTACATTAAGGTTATCCAGCCAGACCTTCAAGTGTATAATCAACAGTAGTAACTTGACAAGTTTATCAATCACTTTACAAGACAAATCCTGATTTAACAAAGGGACTTAATCTTTATACTACTACATAAATCATGTGTACTACTCACTAAGAGGTGGGATCAACTGAATTTTCTACAGCCATGCCATGTGACAGCTGTGACAGCAATGGCTTATAAAGCAACACAGAATCACTTGCATTAAATCAAGAACTTGGATGGAAGTGTAAGTTGCATATCAGAGTTGCCTGAACCAGAAGACCAAGAAAAGACACTTGTATCTGACTTCATGTGATTCAGCATCTCCTTTTGCCAGGCACAGTGACTGGTCTGTTTACATTTGAGGAGAGGCAGCACAGCGGAGGTGATTACTGAGGGTGAGGCCTGTCTGCTCTTAGACCAATGAAGGTATGGAGATGTTCTGCTCTGCATGGGTAGGGATTGTCCATTGGCTGTGAGTATCATTAGAAAGCACCATAACTCATAATATACTGTATGCATGGCAGATATGCATGCATATTTTTATATGGATATATGGTGGATCTATACTATATATTTAGTTAATCTAAACCATGGCTTTATTAAACCCTAATGTAAAAATTCAGTCTGGAGAGGTACCCATAATTACTAGACCATCTTATCTTTTGCTTTCTTCTTTCCCTCATCCAGGCCGTCCTTTTTCCTAGTTTTATTAACTGCCCCCTTTGTTTTTAATCTGGTTACTGAATTCTCATTGTGTACTTAATACTGGTGTCCAACATTGCAACTTAAAGTGTTTATTTATACGGGATTAAATTGAAAGAAGGCTTTATGTCCTTGATATACAAGTGATACATCCTTGTGGTTTTAACAGCAAATTTGCTTAGCATCTCACTGAATCTTCAAAATCAGTATGAAAATGTAAAGATGAAAGCCAGATTTTCTGCTCTAGTACATGCATGATGTTTCCAACAAAAAACGTAGTCTTCCAATGAAGAGAAGTTGCACACATTTAAGATTGAAATATTCTCAGGGTTGGCATCTAGCTTTTTTTTAAAGAGGCAGAGGCCCAAACTGATAAAATTAATGTGCTGTCCATCCTCAGCAGGGAGTGTGAGGCATATCAATTTCTTTTTTTAATGTAAACCTCATTTCTTTTAAGTATATTCCTCTTGCTTGTAGGTGTAATTTTCTGAATACGTTAATGTGGTTTTATTAAAGTGTGGTGGGTTGACCCCGTCACGGCACCAGGTGCCCACCAAGCCCTTCTATCACTCCCCCCGACCCCCTTCAGCACGGCAAGCAGGGAGAGAATAAGACTCAAAGCAAAGGGGTGTGGGTTATAATAGATAAGATGTTATTTTCTACTTCCTGTTGTGATAAACTGTGAATTGTTTGTTCATCAAACTTTGTACCAATTGCTTAAGCTGGTTTGCTCTAATAAAAGCACTGTCAGGTATGGAAAGGTACCAAATGTATTCTGCTATACTGGGGACTCGGCCCTCCGGGACATCATCCCTGCTCCCACCAGATACAGGCCTGGCCGAGGCCTGAGTTGTAAATGTCATCATAGATCCTAGCCTAGTAGCCTTGTAAACTGTAGCTTGTTTTACATAACTGTAAACTGTGTCTTGTCTTACATAGTTGTAAGTTGTGTTTTGTCTCCCATAGCCTCGAAAGTTATCAAGGTTCTCCTAAATCCTGTAGCCTGTCTTGTGTAGTTTTGGTCTTTGTAGATAAGGGAACTAAGTCCCAGACAGGAAGATAGAAGACAGGAGACAGGAGAGCCTACCTGCAGATAAGCCAGATCACATCAACCCTCTGGTTCCTGACTCATCATTTTGAGACAAAAGGTGACAAGCGCCAAAGGGAGGAGACCCCTGATAATGAGTTTCTGGACCTGATTATAATAATCCAACCCCACAGAATGAATATGTAGTTAATGCTGTTGGATATGCATGATTTAGTGTAATAAATGCCTGCTTACTTGACATCTTGTTGTGCGTGCTGGTGGAGCGCAGACTCCCCGCGCACCCAGCGCTGCTTGCTCATTCCCCATCACTAATAAATTCTTATTTTTCTATTTAAAGACTATTTGGTCTCATTTATAACACTGTCCACAGGCGATGTCGGGACAAGTCCAGGAAGCAGGGCTCCAGGAACACGTAGCAGCCACTTGGAGGACAAAGCAGAATGCCCCCCCATCCTCCTCCTGCCCTTTCCCTTTATAGTTGAGCTGACGTCATATGGTATGGAATATCCCACTGGTCAGCTCAGGTTGGCTGTATCTTCTCCCCCATCCTGCCCCCCCATCCTCTGGTGCTGTGTGAGCACTGGTGTGTTATCAACACCCTCTCTCTCCCAGTGCTGCAGCATGAGGGCTGGGTGGGGAAAAGCAGCTCAGCCAGACCCACTACATAAAGACAGAAAAAGTTTCCTGCTGTTTGTGCATTACTTTTGGCGGTTTAATTAGTTGTCTAGAATAAAGGTATGATGTAGTTCTTAGTTCAACTGTCTCCTGCAGCTAAAAGCATGAATTTCTTCAAGAGATTAAGTAGCTATGAAGGTTGGGGAAAGTTATAAATGAGACCAAAATAGTCTTTAAATAGAAAAATAAGAATTTATTAGTGATGGGGAATGAGCAAGCAGCGCTGGGTGCACGGGGCGTCTGCGCTCCACCAGCACGCACAAGATGTCAAGCAGGCAGGCATTTATTACACTAAATCATGCATATCCAACAGCATTAACTACATATTCATTCTGTGGGGTTGGATTATTATAATCAGGTCCAGGAACTCATTATCATAGGTCTCCTCCCTTTGGCACTGCGCACTGCTGTCTGGTGGTCGTGGGCCGGGGTCTTCAGGAGGAAGGCCCCCAGTCTTCCTCGCAGTGCACTTGTCACCTTTTGTCTCAAAATAATGAGTCGGGAACCAGAGGGTTGGTGTGATCTGGCTTATCTGCAGGTAGGCTCTCCTGTCTTCCTGTCTGGGACTTAGTTCCCTTATCTACAAAGACCAAAACTACACAAGACAGGCTACAGGATTTAGGAGAACCTTGATAACTTTCAAGGCTATGGGAGACAAAACACAACTTAGAGTTATGTAAAACAAACTACAGTTTACAAAGCTACTAGGCTAGGATTTATGATGACATTTACAACTCAGGCCTCGGCCAGGCCTGTATCCAGTGGGAGCAGGGATGATGTCCTGGAGGGCCGAGTCCCCAGTATAGCAGCATACATTTGGTACCTTTCCATACCTGACTTTTATTAGAGCAAACCAGCTTAAGCAATTGGTACAAAGTTTGATGAACAAACAATTCACAGTTTATCACAGGAATGAATGGACTTTGGAAACTTCCCAAAAATTTCTTGTGTAATGATTTTTGTCATGGAGAAAGCTACAGTAGCTGGGTTTCCAGAGAGAAATATTAATCTCTGTTCCAACACAGCAAAACAATTTCTGGATAATTCCATTGATGTTTCCTTTTAAGAGCAAATTGGTTGTAAATGCTTGTTTATCTTGTACTTCTAAAATATTTGACTGCAAATTCATCATCATCTTGCTACCTTGGAGAAGAGAGAAGAAAGTTCCTCCTGCAAGGAATGAGAATGAAGAGTTCTGCACTACCGAGTAGCAGTAAGCTAATCAAAGTACTTTATTACTGGATTCTTTTAAGTATTGTTTTCCTGAGCAGAAAGCACTGCCAGGCACACAGGAAATAATGAGACAGCCTCTTTAACGTGCTGCAGCCAACAGGTTTGAGTGCTCTTAGTTCAGAGCACCAGCACAGAAAAAGGGAAGCTGCTGCTGTATTCACAGTTAGTCTTTTATTTCTCAAAGTTTGGAGCATGTTCTAGCCATAGCCATAGCCTCTCTGCCAAAAGCAGAGTGCTTTCATCTTCCTGGTTTTGTCTTCTTGGAGGTTTTGTCTTAAGATCCTGAGCTACCAAGATTCCTGCTCCATCTCTTGTGATGGAGCAGGAATCTGAAATGGTGAAATTGCTCAGAAGTTAAGACTACTGAAGTGAGGGGGACAGTATTCTGCTTGAAAGGTAATAAAGCAAGTTGAGCAACCATTGTTATCCTGGGGCATCCTGAGATAAACAGGAGACAGGATGCTGAGGCCTTGAGACAAGCTTGATGGGCCTTAGCTCATCTTGCATGGCTTGTAGATAAGGGAAGATTACTCCAAGACAGGGAGGAATAAAGAAAAGCCCCCCCAGTCTCGTGATCTCTGACTCGCCCCCCCCAGTCTTGTGATCTCTGACTCATCGCAACTCTGCATCCTGAGACAAAAGGTGAAAAGTACACCACGAGGAAGACTGAGAGCCTTCCTCCCGAAGACCCCTGCCCACGACCACCAGACGGCATTGCGCAAGCGCCAATGGGAGGAGACCTATGATAATGAGTTCCTGGAACTGATTGTAATAATCCAACCCCATATCATGAATATGTAACTAACTCTGTTAAATATGCATGCTTTGGTGTAATAAATAGCTGCTCGATGGACACTTTGTTGTGCAAGTTAGGAGGAATGATCCCCCTTGCACCCGGCGCCGTAATAAACATACCTGCTTTATAACCTTTCACGGGTTGTAGAGTTTGTTTTCCGCACGTCACTACTCACAAAGCATGGAGCTTAAGGTACAGTATAATATTAATATTGGGCCTCTGTCTTCTTGGCTTTCATAAGGTGTGTGTCCAAACACTGATTAGGCTGGGAGGCAGCCCCTGGTAATTCTGATATGTGCTGACGAAGAGACTAGCCCTGCTTCATGTCACAGTGGGGCAGTATGGTGTGGTGTGTACAGGGCATCAACTTCTTGACAAAATCATGCTTTGCAATGAATTACATTTGTTGTAAGTAAGCTGACTTCAGTGATGACAAAGAAAAAATTGAAAAGCATTAATAGAAAAGCAGAAAATTGCAAGGAGGTGTCAATATCCCTAAGTTGTTCACTGGTGTTGATTATAAAAATAAAGGTAAGTTGCTTTCTGGCTAATATCTACAGTAGCCAGCTTCATTTTCTGGTGTAGATTTGTTCACTTTGCAATTCACTTGTGACATTAATGGGATTATTTTACTGATCATAAGAATTGCACCTGTTGCTGTATAAACACAGGACTGCACCTTGCTATGAGATTTGGTACTTAGGTGCAGTAGAAGGGTTCTTTTACTGGCAAGCTTGTCATTGAGTTAAGAGTGTTGATCTGCTCGAGGGTAGGAAGGCTCTACAGAGGTATCTGGACAGGTTGGATCAATGAGCTGATTGCCAGTTGTACAAGGTTTAAAAAGGTGAAGTGCCAGGTCCTGCACTTTGGTCACAACAACCCCAGGCAACACTACAGGCTTGGAGAGGAGTGGCTGGAAAGTTGCCTGGCAGAAAAGGATCTGGGGGTGCTCGTCAACACCCATCTAACATGAGCCAGCAGTGTGCCCAGGTGGCCAAGAAGGCTAATGGCATCCTGGCCTGTATCAGAAACAGTGTCCACCAGGAGTAGAAAAGTGATCATGTCCCTGTACTTGTCACTGCTAAGACAGAGCTTGAGTACTGTATTCTGTTCTGGACCCCTCATCACAAGAAAGACACTGAATTGCTGGAGGGAGTTCGGAGGAGGGCAATGAAGCTGGTGAACTATCTGGAGAACATGTCTTATGAGGAGTGGCTGAGGCAGCTGGGGTGGTTTCATCTGGAGAAGAGGAGGCTGAAGGGAGACCTTATTGCTGTCTACAACTACCTCAAATGATACTGTAGTTAGGTGGTTATTGGTCTCTTCTCTCAGGTAACTAGTGACAGGACAAGAGGAAATGGTCTTAAGTGGTGTGTTGGTGTTTTGGGGAGTTCTTCTGTTTTCCTTCTTCTCTTAAAGAATTTTTCCATACTTGTTTGTCAAGGAGGTAAATTGCTGTACTTAAGAGAGACAAAAGGACCTGGCCACAGGGGGAGGGGTCCAGCCAGCCGAATAAAGGGGGTTGGGTGCAGCCCCTGGGGCTCCTGTTTTGCTCCCTGCATTGGAGGGGAGGAGAAGCTGCCCTCGTGGTGCAGAGAACTCCTCCCCACTGCATCTCCTGCTCTCCTTCTGCCCCTGCTGCCTCCCGGGGATCCTGCTGGGCACCGGGATCGGCTTGGAGAGAGGTTATCCCCTGCTGCGTCTCCTGCTTCTTCTTCTGCCCCTGCTGTCTCCCGGGGATCCTGCTGGACACCGGGATCGGCTGCCCAGGGGGTTCGTGGCGCGGGCTTTCCGTCGGCCATTGCCCCGTGAGGCCTGAGCTGGCTCCGGAGCGGCGGGGAGACCATGGCGCCCTCCCAGCTCCCCGGGAGCCCCCGAGAGGCTGGCACTGGGTTCCTGGCGCTGTTTGTTGTTACTGCCGTAGTTATTGTTGTTTGTTTGCCTTGTTATATATATATATTTAGTAAAGAACAGTTATTCCTATTCCTCATCTTTGCCCGAAAACCCCTTAATTTCAAAGTTACAAGCATTCGAAGGGGAGCATTTTTCCCTTCCAAGGGGGACTCCTGCCTTCCTTGGCAGACACTTGTCTTTCAAACCAAGACATGGTGCCAGGGGAGAAGGTTTAGATTGGACATTAGGAAACGTTTCTATACTGAAAGAGTGGTGAGGCATAGGAACAGGCTGTGCAGGGAGGTAGTGGAGTCACCATCCCTGGATGTGTTAATAAAAAAATGTGTAGATATGGCACTTGGTTTGGACGTGGTTTAGTGATCAAGTGTTGGATAATGTTGGGTAGACAGTTGGACTTGATGATCTTGGAGGTCTTTTCCAACCTTAATAATTCTGTGATAAGTAAATGAGACTCAGTGATAAGGTACCAATATATTATTAATTACGTTTTATACATGGAAGAAACAGATATTGAAAATTAAAACTATATTTGAGGATTTCATCAGGAAGACTACCAACAATTAAATGAATCATTTATTGTTGTGATGTGCTGTTGTATGAAACAAGATGAGTTAATGTATTGCTCAGTATCAGTGAAGAGAAAAATTAGAGCCTGGGATAAAGCTGTCATGACATTCTGAATTTTATTGTCCCTGTGGATTACTCTTTGGTTTCCTGGATCAGCTTTTGAACTTTTGTTTTTGTTCTGTTATGACTCAGTGGCTAGGGCCAAGGGAGTGAGATCATTCTGCTTTCTTGAATTTGGGTTAGAGATGGATGCTGCAGTGGAACAGGGCTCACTGGTAGGTGCTGGCTGTAGAAACCTTAAAATCATAGAATGGTTTGGGTTGGAAGGGACCTTAAGATCAGCTAGCTTCAACTCCTCTGCAATGGTTCCCCTCTCCTTCCAACTCCAAGGTGTCTCTGACAAACCCTTCCACTAGACAAGGTTTCTCAAAGCTCTATCCAACCTGGCCTTGTACGCTTCCAGGGAGGGTCATCCACAACCTCTCTGGGCAACCTGTTCCAGTGCCTCGCTACCCTCACTGTAAAGAATGTCTTCCTAATATCTAATCTAAATCTACCCTTTTTTGGTTTAAAACCATTACCTCTTGTCTTAACATTGCATGACTTTGTAAAATATCCCTCCTCATCATTTCTGTAGGTACTGGAAGGCTGCGATAAGGTCTCCCTGGAGCCTTCTCTAGGCTAAACAACTCCAACTCTCTCCAGAGCTGAACACAGTGCTCCAAGTGGGATCTCATGAGAGTGGAAGAGAGGTGGAGAATCACCTGCTTTGACCTGCTGATCACGCTTCTCTTGATGCAGCCCAGGATGTGGTTGAGTAATGTTGAGCTTCTTGTCTATCGGCACCCCCAAGTCCTTCTCCTTAGGGTTGTTCTTAATCCACTCATTACTCAGCCTGTGTTTGTGTTTGGGATTCCCCCAACCCATGCGCAGGACCTTGTACTTGGCCTTGTTGACTTTAATGAGGTTGGCAGGGGCCCACCTCTCAAGACTGTCCAAGTCCCTCTGGATGGCATCCCTTCCCTCCAGCGTGTCAACTGCGCCACACAGCTTGGTGTCATGAGGAAACTTGCTGAGGGTGCACTTGATCCCATTGTCCATGTCACTGTCAGAGATGTTAAATAGCACCAGACCTAATACCAACCCCTGAAGGATGCATACAAGTGCAACAGACAATGGGCTAAACTGTACTGTCTGTCAGTGTGCCTCTTCGGGGCTTTATGGACAGAGTAAACTTGAAAAGCTTTTCTGTATCTTCCTGCTACCACCCCCCTCTCCCTGCCACCTGTTTCAGGCAAGCAAGCAGGTCAAATATTAAAGAATCAAGTCTTTAATAACCACTGAATGTTTCCAAATAAATTTTGAACATTTTGAGAAGTAAAGTTCTGTTCAGTTGTATTTAGAGGTAGTGCTTATTCTAACCTTTCAGTGCTATTAAGAGAGTCTGGAATCTTACATGAAAAGTGTCAGAGACTTTTTTATTTTACTTTGAAGCATGCATTCCTTAGCACTTGTGCTGCACTTTGTCATCAGTGCCCTGTCCAATGCCACTAAAATATTCTCCCAAGAATGATAAATTAATGTTTTGCAGTCTCTGAAATGCTCAGTAGAATGTTCAAATTGCCAAATTGTGAACTTCATTACACTGTTGCTCAGAGGTTTGACAGTGACTTTTTAATATGTATGGAGTGAAAACTGGGTGTGAGAAATTGCACTGGCAAAATTAATACTGATCTGAGTGTGGTTTGTTTGTTTTTTTGGTTTTTTTTTGGTTTTTTGTTTTTTTTTTTTTTATTCAGCATGAACTTCACATGCTCATGCCAACCACCTTGGAAATTTAAGCTTTTATAGAGAAATGCACAACTTGAGTAGCATCCGCACAAGCATTTAAAAACATTATTAATGACTCAAACTCTCTCTTGCCCTGGAGTTTTGCTTCTCATCCTGTTTTGATGTTTTCCACTGTCATTGACTGTATGTATCTAAAACATGAAGCCCCAGAATTAAAAGATTTCTTAAAAGAACTGTCACTGTAATGAGAAATGCTGCTGTGAAGACAGCATCAGGATTTTAATTGAATAATTCCATAGACTCATTTTTGTTTGAAGAAGGAATACCACAAGCAGTATCTTGGACAAAATAAGACAAGCATGAAAACCTAAGGACTGGTAAAAATTTATAGTTTTGTTTGAAAATAAATATCAAAAGGCATCGTTGCACGTTGCATATGTAGGCTTACATATTTTATTCGTATAGATACTTGTCACTTCTAGATGTCAATATTAAGGAAAATCCCTGGTATAAACCTTTAAGTTAAAAAAGAAAAGCATTAAAGCAGCCTGATTGTGTTGTTTGTGATGTGGATCAGAGGTAGTTGTATCCATTTGGGGTAGAAGCTAAAGTAAAGGAAAAATTACATGATCTTCAGTTGGGTTTTTTATGTACCTTGAGAAGGAAGACAAAGAACATGATTTTGGGAGTAACAGAGAGCTCTGGGGCTGTCAAGAGGATGTCAGAATCTTCCTGATTTTTTCAAAAGAATTGATCTTTAAAAATAAACCCCTGTATCCACATTTAGATAGGAAAAAAAAAAAAAATCTGAGTGCAATTAAGTTTCTATGTCAAAACTAGTCAGATTTTTTTAGCACTTCTTTTTTAAGTCTCAGCACAGCTATTTTTATTTCATCTGATGAATTAAATCTTTCGTTGCTACTTCCTTTATATTACTGAATCTGTGCTAATCTCTGAAGTATATGCAAGCGTATTTTATCTATTCATTGTATTTTCTTTTCCTGGCAACAAAAATTTGCCATTTCCACAGCTGAATATTAGAAACATGGCAAGTATCTGAACTTGGCATTTATTATTTTTCTGTAGAGTCGTTGTTTCAGAAGGTCAAAGAACTTGAGATGTATTCTTAAATAGAAATGAAGAATATAGATGGTCCTTGAAAAGTTGTGAAGAATTCTGAAAAGGCAAAATCCTTTTTTTCCACCAAGTTTAAAAAGATATTTCAAAATATGTCCTTTTCAATGTAATGATTAAAATATTCTAAGTAATGATATTCATATTTATCAGACTAGTATGTTTTGCATAATGGGGTATCTATTAAAAAAATAAACTAATAACCATACTAAATCTTCAAAGAAACATTGATAAAGTTGACATTTTAAATTTTGCCTTCATTCTTCACATTTTGATGAATACACATTTGGTCACAAATAATAATTTTGATAATTGATAATACAATAGTTACTACTATTTGAGTCATCAAAATTTTTTTTTTTTTAAAATTAATTCCAGTATTATTACACTTATCAGAGTTAAACTCTGCTGGAGATTCTGTGTAGCTGGTGTATCTTGTCCTGCTGTCATTCCTTCTGTGCTGGTACTATCAACAGACTCCAATTTTGTTCAGATGTACTTATCTATGCCTATGTTATTTTTTTATTTTAAATTAAGCAGATAAACATATATAAGCAGATATACACGTGACAAAGTCATACTATGGAATATTTTATTAGGCTTTACAAACTAAAAAGCTTTTCCAGGATCAGTATCAAATCTTTTCCTAGTCAAAAGACAAGTTTCTTTTTCTTATCCTTACAATTTTAGGTGATAGCTGGGAAAATTTGAGGAGAACAAGCAGAGACAACCTGCTTAAAATTACAACATGATGAGGCTTCATCAAGAACTTGTAAAATAGGCTAAAGTCCAGAATTCACACTGTGACAATTAAGTGTTTCAATTATGCCAGAGTGAGGTTGTGACTACTCTTCTGGCTCCAAGTTGAAGCTTTTGCTCAGTTTGTTGTAGGGATAAAAATGTTGGTTTTTTTTTTTTTTTTTTTTTTTTTTTTTTTTTAGCAGAAAATTGGAGAAGAGAGTGAGATACTATCTGACTCTTAGACATCTGCTTCCAGAGCTTGGTGAGATAGCTAATGTGAGGTGCAAAATACCCTGTGCAGAAAGAAATATGGGGAATATGGACAGAAATGTATTTTGATAGGGCTTAACATGTAATTGAGTTAGCTTGCATTTGGAGTGGGTAGCTAGTGTTTGTTGGTTGTTTCTGTTAGTTTAACTCGGTATGTATAGCTGGATTGCATGTCTAAGCTCTTTGTGTAGACTTGGACTTGCACAGCACTTGTGGGATGCATAACTTGTGTGATTTCCTTTCTCCTCTCTTGTAATGTCTCCCAGTTACCTAGATCAAAACTCTGAAGCAAGTTCTGACAGTATTGTTCAAAATGTGCATCATCCAGTCTTTGGTACTGATAATAAATGTCACAATTTAAGATGGCCACAGGAGACAATACAGGCTTTTTTTTAGTCGTTGAATCATCAGTAATGATGATGAACCTTGAAATCCGTGGCAGAATAAAACTGAAGACTTCCAAAGGTTAGAGCCTTTGTTATAGGTTCCTGATACCAGCTTTTGCAAATATGTCTATGTCAGGCAGCTCTACCAGACAGAGAAAATGTCCCAGATATGCCATAGGCTTATTATGAAAAATTGAGACTTTGGTTCTTAAGTTATGCTGACACCCTATGAATTATCTGTGCTACCTAAACAATCTTTGGACATGTCAAAGCAAAGGAGAACACTTACTTCAGTTAGGCTCTGTTCTACCTTTGACAGACAGTTTGTATAGATCTATCTTATTTTCTCTGAAGCCAGTTTTGGATAATTGTATCTAAACCATCCCTTATTAGTAGTGAAAGATTATGAAGGTTTAGGGGAATAATAAAGAATAAAAATACCTGTTTGTGGACTCCTTAATAAATTTAAATGAAAATAAATGTGTTAGTTGAACTGGCTATTCCGTGATATTTTTTTTGTTTCTGATTTATAGGGGAAATATTGAGATGGTATCAGATGCAGATTAAATTTCCATTTCTTAGGCTCACATCTGGAAATTAGTTCCTACAAGCACTTCAGGTTGATTATCCAAAGTTGCAAGACATTTTTAGAAATCTTTTTCAGAAGAGTTTTCCAAATTGCTATTTATAAACTGTACAAGTTTGCTATTAACTTTACAAAGCTAATGCAAAAGTATAGGATGTGATACAATGTAAGTCAATGTGAGGTCTGTAAATAAGTTGATTTTATCCTCTTACTCATTCTTTCAAAGATTCATTTGATGTCACTCCCAGGTATGACTTGTGTGCAACATGGCAATTAATCAGTTATTTAAATGCTGCTGTCTATCAGACAAAAAAGAAGTTTTTCTCAATAAAAACTCAGCATGGGATTTATCTCTTGATCTGAGGTGTTTCCATGTACTGTAAACTTCTAAGAATGGTTTATATATGCAGTAAAATCTGCACAAGTGCAAACTTAATGCAGACCTTTCTGGAGGTGTGTTTTACAGTGTAGTTGTTATATGTTGACCTTTACACTGCAATGAGTGTCTCCCAAAGGGAATTTTTCTGGCTACTTCTTAGTAAAACTATTTGGAAAACTTAAAGAATTGACGATGGTGAGAAGAAAAATGTTTGGGTATTTTTTCTTGAACTTGTTTAATTTTAATCCAGATGTCATCTGGTTCATTCTTTTGCTTTGTCTGTGCTTCAGTCTGCATGTGGCCAGTCTTGTAGATTTGCATCTAAGTTACTGAAAAAGCTATGTGCTGAATGGATCAATTCTAATGATTTAAGTATCACTTTAATTTGGACAATTTATTAGTTATTGAAGTTCATTCAATTGTGTATGAAGTTGCTTGTCAAACTCTGAATTCTTTATGGTACTGCACAGCAATTCTGGTATATTTATCCATCAGCTTGGAAGTTTACATCTAAATAGCTGCCTTGAAAGACTTTTAATATGGATTAAAATAAAAAAAATCCACAACCAGTCCCTGAAACTGAAGATATGTTTTCCTGATTCAGGGTTGAAATTGGAAATAAAAAATATTAAAATTTATGATTTAGGACTACAACGACTATGAAATGGCACATGAACTCTATAAATATATAAGCAATTAATCATAATGTTTTATAAATAGTAAATTAAAAAGCTCCATAAAGACCTCAGTGAGGAAAACCTAATCTTGAGAAGGAAAAAAACCCCTGAATTAAAACCTGGGATAAATTTACCCAAAGTCTAACGTTAAGCAGGACAAACTATGCCAACATCCAATTGAAGAGTCTTATGTTCACAGCCCAGTTCTAACAAATGTGCTTTTTAATGATTTGGGAATGGGAATGGAGAGGAGATTTCAAGGGTGGATTTGTCAGAGAGCTCTTGTGAAATGATCATAATGCAAATCACTCTTAAAGGACATGGTTACATGGTCCCCTCTCAAAAAGGTAGATTTTCATATAGACAAAAGCAGTGCAAAACTGCCCAGCACAGGTACAATGCAGTATACATGAGCTTTACAGACCGCAACAGAAGAGGCCCTGAAATCTGCCTACAGATGGCAGACTGACTGTATTCCAGCTTGTCAAGAGACTGGGGCTGCTTATTTTATATAGTCACATCTCAGTTTGGGATGTGTTACCAAGAGTTTTTGTCTGTAAGAAACAGGAGGTCATTAATCTCTGCTATTTGGAGCTAACGAGGCAGAAATATTGTTCAGATTTGGACATCATACTGATGATACCTGACATGGTGATGTCAAACATGATGACAAATTTAAAGGAGCAGAATGGAAATCATGACCTGTGAAGAAAGACTAAGTGAAGTAGGTTTATTTAGTCAGAAGAGAGGAGAAGGCAGGATGATGCACCTATTGTTGCTCACTGCTTCATGCTGTGGTCAGGCAGGAAGAAGCAGAATGTGGACTGTTGGTACTGCTGTTAACAAAACCAAACACCGAGTCAGGAGAGGACTCTAAAGCCACTGCTGGATTAGACAGCTGGTGCCAGAATGCCAGTGTCTAATGTGAGGAGTGAGTTTTACCCAGTTTTATGTCATTCCATAGCCTTTACAATATTAACCCAAAGCTGTAAGGAACAAAGATTACCTTGTGAGGAGGCAGCATGGAACTGCTGCATCCATGCTGAAAAAAAATGAGCAGTGACAATTTATCTCTCCATGACAGCAGTGCAAGCCAACAAACCTTTATGATGGGGCAGGTAGTATATTACTCCATTGCCTGTATGCATATACTTATCCTATGTGGTTGTAAAGTAATCTGAGATAGTTTATACTCAGTAGTAGTTTTCAAGAAACTTAGTAAGACCCTTTTGAAAAATTAAAATAATTATTTTTTGTATTTTTTAATTTTTTTGAAAACCAGCCGTTGGACTGTGTGTCATCCTTACAGAGTCAAGGTCATTATGGATTCAGCCAAATACATTACATTGTAGGAAGGAGTAGGAGCAGGAAAATACCATAGCAGGCTAACAACAGAGGTTACAGAATTTCATTTATTACTTGTTAAGAGTAGTTTTGATAAATACCTGTCATAGATTACATCAATATTCTTCAGTCTTTATGGGAAAGCTTGTATTACACAGTCTTTTGCCATCTACTCCAGACCTCTTTCACTAATGCTATGGAAAACACAAAAACACTACTTTTTTTTTTTTTCCCCAGACTAAGAATTTTTTCATCTTCTTTCAGTTCACTTCATTATTTTTTTGTCCTTTTCTATGATTTGCTCCCTAATCACATTTATTTGTCTCAATAAAATAAATGGAGCAAATAGTTAAAAGAGAAATCTACTAAGCAGTAGAGAGAGGCAAAAATAAGATTGGAGACAGGAAGGAGAAATAATTGTCTAATTACAGTATTGTGTGTGCAGAATCCAAAGGGAATGCTTTTTCTGTGATAGAGTGAAATGCTGCAGGAAGAAGTAGGTGTAATAAAGAGGAAAGCAGTGAATAAAACAGGATAACAGAGTAGGTAACGGGAAATTCAGAAAGCTTGTAGGAGTTGAAAGAATGAAAACAGCCAAGGGAACTGAGAGAGAGCTGACAAATAGAGTCAGAAGCTGAAAGGGGACTGGAGTGGAAGCAGATGGTGGGTGGGGTGGGGAAAGCAAGAAAGTGAAATAGCTGAAAAACTAGTTCAGAGTAGGTAGTAGAAAGGGAAAATAGCAATTTCCAGGAAGAGCTCAGTAAAAGGGCTGAAGCTGAGTGACTGAAAAGTGTCGAAGAGAGCTGAGAAAGGATCAAGTGATAAGAGACCACAAGGAATTAACGTTTGAAAAGGGGCGACAGCAGCCTGGCAAAAGAAAAGCTCTACAAAACACTACTCAGACCCCTTAGCCAACTCCTATTTTAGAGCTGCTCTTGCTTCTAGCCTTATAACTTCATTTTCCAGGTGCTAGTTATTTATTCTAGTGTTAATATAGTTTCTGCAGCTCCATCTTAAAATCCTGGTTTGATCTCCGGTTTGAGATGTCACTCTTCACAAATTTAATAAACACTATCATCCATTCTAAACACATAGGAGAAAGCTTGTTTACCCTTCATTTCCTGAAACAAGAAATTCTGAAATGTTAGTTATTCTGTGCTATTTTGCCAGTTTTACTGTATACACTTGGGACTTGCATTGTAGAGATTTCATGCTCAGCTGGTCTACATTTCTCTAAATGAGTTAATAACATTTTAATGTCATTTACAGTTTCGACTTGAGTAGATTCCCCCCCCCCCCCCCCCCAATGCTTTCCCGCTGCTTAAGCAATTGGGTTCAGTGAGTGAAGAACCTTCCCTCCATCATTTCTTTGCAGTAAGAACAACAGTGAATATATTAGTGAACAATGAAGTATGCTTTGATGTATCAGTGGCTTTGGGAATCACATCACAGGAAGTGAATTACATTTGTTGGTGATTCACATAGCTTTATTTCATGTGGTAACTGAAGAGGGAAATGCTAATTTTTTTAATGGCTCTTGGAAATAAAGTGGTTTGAATTTAGTCTTCACTCAGTCTGTGGCTGCAGTTAATTCAAGGTTTTGGGGCTGTATTTCATTCTGAGCCTGTCTATTGTTGCAGTAGTAGGAGTAGTAACTCCTATTAATTGAGTAATTAATTTCTCCTTTGTTTAAAATCTACTGTGTTAATCTTCTTACCATATCCTTGCCACAGAGTGTGGAAAAAAAAATTAGTAGAAAAGGTGAAAAATTCCTCTAAATGTAGCTGAAAAAGAAAATCGTGGAATGAGGAAAATGAAAACTATGATATGTAGAGATTTAAGTGGGCAAAATAGCACTGACTCAAAATTATGCGCAGCTTGCCAGTTGATATAAACTGGTGGATGCTCAGGAACATCATCTGTGATTCTGTGCTGTAGGATATTTTTGTGGTGTCTGCATGCCACCACCTAAATACATCATACATGTGTCTTCCAGTCCAGTTTGTAAGGTGTGGATGATATTTTGCTGTTGCTGTCTATATTGTCAATTCCACGATCCTTTCCCTTTTAGTTGAATATTTTTACTTTTGTGTGGTGGTATTGAATCATGAAAATTTTGCTCTGTGAAATTCTCTTTCCTATGTAGAGGAACACTGTCCAAACAAGGAAAACAGTCAGCTATAGAATTTAATAATCTTAGTTGATTTTGTTTCATTTTTAATTATTTGTTAATAATCATTCCCCATGTTTAATTATTTGTTAATAATCATTCCCCATGTTTACTGCACCAATATTTGGAATAAACTAGGGTAGTACAAAAGCAGTACTTTTAAAAATCTATATATTATAGGTAAGATCAGATAAAGCAGTGTTTATCATCATTCATAAAATGATGAGAGAAATTCTCATTGGAGGCTAGGAAGCATGCTTCTAATTTGATCAGAGATTGAAATTCAAGATCTACAAGAACTGAAAATAATGTTGAAAGACTGAAGATAAAATCTCATTTACACGTATTTAAGATTCATTATTTGCTGTTGTATAATTTATTTTGATTGCTTTATAGTGTAAATAAGTGTTTGGGGCATTTAAAATGGGGGGGGGGAGGGTTGTTGTGTGTTTTTCACTTGCCGTTTGAGGCACACTTTTTTTTTCAAATATTTTCAGTTCTATGAGAAAACCAAGAAAAAGAAAGATTTGGTACTGGAGTATTAGGCAAACAAGGGGAAAATAAGGAAGGATGGGAATGCCAATCTTATCCATAGTTTTACAAGACCACTGGTGTCTGTATCAAATCTGAAGTCTGATGGTTAACTGTTTCTATTGTGTTGTTCTCAGAAAAGGAGAGCTTTAATAGTGTTCTGGTTAAACAGCTTGAAATACTCTGTTGAACAGTAACAGACTTGTTCACAAGATTTGTTGCAGTTGGACTCTGAGCTGGTTCAGAACAGAAAGTAAGTACTGCCTTAGCCATGGGAAAATTAAGCCCTGCAGATACCAGTTCCTCCAGTTCTACAAATTACAACTGTGTATATCATGTCTACTAAGAGTGAAAACCTGTAAGGCAAAGGGTGATGGAAGGGAGAAATGGCACCCTTCCAGCCTCTGCTGCAAATCATGTGAGCTATTGTATGCTCCCCGTAGTGGAAGATTCAAGTGGTAAAGCCATGCATTCACCTTGGAGCCAACTTTTTGATGTAACTCTGTGATACAGAAATGCAAATATTCTTATATGTTCTTGTAGATTCCTTTTTTTTGTGTCCAGTAAGAGATTTAAATTAAGCTTTTCTTTCTGGTGGTGTTCAAATGTCCTGCTAACCTTTGCAGGGTTTGCATTTTGCTTAGGCAAAGAATGGCCTAGTCTTTCTCTTTTTTTTTTTCCAGATCTTCCTCATATTGCTTTTGTTCATGTTTTAATACGTGGAGGCATAATTAGTAATTTTGATATTCAAAGCATTAATTATCTGTATTTTATATGCTCATATGAATACAGCAGGTCACATTTCTCAGAATCAAGGTGTAGCAAATATAGGCAACTGTCATGATACACAGATAATTTAGTTAATGTTTCAAAGATATCTCA
This sequence comes from Todiramphus chloris collaris, assembly GCA_025345505.1. Lineage (NCBI taxonomy): Eukaryota > Metazoa > Chordata > Aves > Coraciiformes > Alcedinidae > Todiramphus > Todiramphus chloris. The sequence continues at coordinate 817,985 of JANVCC010000039.1, read as the reverse complement.
GTAACTGCAGGAGGCAAACACTTGCTCTGAAATCTGCTAAAACAGATGGGCTCCCAGGATCAATTGAAATGGCTCTTGCTGTCCATGGCATACACCAAAATGAAAACCTTGAAAATAATAAAAAAAAAAAAAAGAAACAGGAAAGGCTAACAGACAACCAGGCCACACACAAAGTGCTTCCACCCCAACTTTCTTTTGAAGATCTATCCAATATGATTTATAAAACTTACATAAACAGAAAGTTTATTCACATATGTGTGTGATAGACTTGAAAAGACTTATGTTTTGAAATAAGTAAATTAGCCCTGATTCATCAAGACACTTTCTCTGTACATGCTTTTCGTTTCCTTTTCATCCCACACCTTTAAACCTGTTGGACAATTGTAGCTGTTTTGGAAGAGGCTAGAGATCTCAGAGAAGAAATATATAGACTGCACTGAAAGCAGTAATGGAAAGATGCTTTATTTAACGTGAGAGAATCTATATGAAATGAGGCACTGGAAATCAGCCTGTATATTTTATATATATTATGTCACAGCTTACAGGCTTATTTCTAATACATTCCATCTGTTATTGTAGCTATTGAACTTCTGGAGCAGTAGAAGTTCACAACTTTTCATATATTTCAGTTCATTTACTTAACTTACTTTGTGGTTAACCCTGTGACTCTGGATTTCAGTGGTCATTTAAAGAGTGCCTAAGCATATAGGCTATTAATTTATTATTTGCTATGGAATGAAAAGAACTAGGGGGTGCATGTTCAGATTCTCAAATATTAAATTTAATGTCTCTGATGCACATTTTCTATTAGAAATATCCAAAACAAGTTTTGGATATTCTTGTTTTTAAAGTTAGAAGTCAAAATTGTTATGAAAAATATCTCAATCTCTGAAATAAGTCTTAATAAAACAAAATGAACCCTGAGAGAGACTTATTTGGATGCTCTCTCTAGGCTTGGGAGCTGTATGAAAACATATCAGAGTGTTTTTCTTTTATCAAACACTTTAGCAGCAGAGTTAAAACAGCTTGGTCTGCCATAGCTTCTGTTCTGCTAGCAGCCCTGCATGCCAACTGGCCCGTGTTACCATCTGTGGGGATTTTGTGAGGTTTTTTTAACCGTGTATCATTTTGATCTGAGGTATAAATGATCCACATCTTTGTAAATGTTTAATATGTATGTAAGATGCCACATGCATTATTCAAGCAAGATATTTTAGAAAATTCCTGTAAATTATTTCACATAGGAAATACTTAATATTTTGACAAAGAAAGCAATTCCTGGTTGTAAATAATAAAACACTTACATGGCTGTTTTCAATGGTTTATTTAGCTTTCAGGTTATTATCTATCTAAAGTGAATCAGAAATTTAGTTTCATTTATTGCAGCCATCTTGAAAATTAGAAGCCAAAGACTCTAGCAGACACTTGAGAGGCTTTAGTATCGAGTCATGCATTACTGGTGAATATCTGTCACACACCTGGGCATGTTTTGGACAGTGTCTGTGGCTCCTCAGTGTGCTAAAATCATAAAGATGCTGTGAAATAGAAGTCATTGCTGCTGGGGGGGAGGGGATGGACAGAACGGGGACTTATCTGGAATTATCCCTTCATTTGAAACATTCTAAAAGGTATTTGTTCCAAATAAGTTTCTCTAAAGAGCAATCATTCTAAAGAGAGAAATCCATATTTTTGATGTCAGTAGGCAAAAATTCATAAAGTTGGGATAAATTACAGAATCACAGACTTACTCAGGTTGTAAAAGACCCTTGGGATCGTCATGTCCAACCATTAGCCCTACTCTACAAGTTCACCCCTAGACCATGTCCCCCAACACCACATCAAAGCGATGTTTAAACACATACAGGGACGGTGACTCAACCACCTCCCTGGGCAGCTCATTCCAATATTTCACTACTCTTTCCATGAAGAATTTTTTCCTAATGTCTAGTCTAAACCTACCTTGTTTCAGCTTTAGGCCATTTCCTCTGATTCTGTCACTAATTACCTGAGAGAAGAGACCAGCACCAGCCTCTCTACAATGTCCTTTCAGGTAGTTGTAGGGAGTGATAAGGTCTCCCCTCAGCCTCCTCTTCCTCAAATGAAACAGACCCAGCTCCTTCAGACGATCCTCATATGATCTATTCTCCAATCCCTTGACCATCTTTGTTGCTCTCCTCTGCACCTGCTCCAGCACCTCTATATCTCTCTTGTACTGAGGTGCCCAAAACTGGACACAGTACTCGAGGTGAGGCCTCTCCAGGGCTGAGTACAGGGGGACAATCACCTCCCTACTTCTGCTGGTCACACTATTTCTAATACAGGCCAGGATGCCGTTGGCCTTCTTTGCCACCTGGGCACACTGCTGGCTCATATTCATTCGCTTGTCTCCGCCAGACAGCTCTCCAACCACACTTCCCCACGCCTGTAGCTTTGCATGGGGTTGCTGCGGCCCAAGTGCAGGACCTGGCACTTGGCCTTGTTGAAACTCATACCATTAGCAGTGGCCTAGCGATCCAGTCTATCTAAGTCTCTCTGGAGAGCCTCCCTATCCTCACGCAGGTTGATGCATCTGCCTAACTTGGTGTCATCTGCGAATTTACTGATAGTAGACTCTATGTCCTCATCAAGATCATCAATAAAGATGTTAAATAGAAACAGCCCCAGCACTGAGCCCTGAGGAACGCCACTTGTGACCTGCTGCCAGTTGGATTGAGTACCATTGGCCACTCCTCTCTGGGCCTGTCCGTCCAGCCAGTGCTTGATCCAGCAGATCGTATTCTCATCCAGGTCATGAGCAGCCAGTCTTTCCATTAGAAATCTATGGGGAACAGTGTCAAAAGCCTTCTGGAATTCCAGGTAGACCACATCCACAGCCTTTCCCTTGTCCAATAGTCAGGTCATCTTGTCATAGAAGGAGATCAAGCTCACCAGGCAAGATCTGCCTTTCCTAAACCCATGCTGACTTGCCCTGATCTGCTGGTTGCCCTCTATACGACTTGTAAGAGCACTCAAGATGATCTGCTCCATGACCTTCCCTGGTGCTGAGGTCAGACTGACAGGTCTATAGTTACTTGGATCCTCCTTTCTGCCTTTCTTGTAGATAGGCATCACATTTGCTAACCTCCAGTCCATTGGGACCTCCCCAGTTAGACAGGACTTCAGATAGATAATGAAAAGTGGCTTGGCGAGCACATCCGCCAGCTCTTTCAGCACCCTGGGGTGTAACCCATCTGGTCCCATAGATTTGTGTGCATCCAAGTGGCGTAGAAGGTCCCTGACCACCTCCTCTTTAATTATGATAACCTCATTCTGCTTTCCCTCCCTGTCTCCCAGCTCATGAGACTGGATGTCCAGGGTATAGCTCGTTCCACTACTGAAGACTTCAGCAGGTAGGAACAGCCTGCTCCTGTGCCGTTAAGACTACTCTCTTGAAGTATGCCCAGCCTTGCTGGACTCCTATATCCTTCAGTACAGCCTCCTAAGGGACATTGACTCAGTCTCCTGAACAAGTCAAAGTTTGCCCTCTGGAAGTCCAAGCTGGCAGTTTTGCTAACCCCTCTACTTGTTTCCCTAAGGATTGAAAACTCAATCATATCATGATCACTATGCCTTAGACAGCCTCCAGCCTTTGCTTCCCCCACAAGTTCTTCCGTGTTCACAAGGAGCAGGTCCAGAAGTGCACTTTCCCTGGTTGGCACATTTACCAGCTGCGAGAAAAAGTTGTCCTCCACACATTCCAGGAACCTCTTTGATTGTTCTCTCTCTGCTATGTTGTATTCCCAGCAGATATCTGAGAGGTTAAAGTCCCCAACAAGCACAAGAGCAAGTGACTGTGAGATTTCTCTCAGCTGCTTATAGGAAGCTTCATCCACGTCACTGCTCTGACTGGGGGGTCTATAGCAGACTCCCACAACTGTATAAGCCTTATTAGCCCTTAACTTAATCCAAAGAGACTGAACCCCACCTTCACTGTACTTGATTTCTGATGTCTCATGATGTTCTGTAACATATAGGGCCACTCCACCACCCCTCCTTCCCTCTCTGTCCCTCCTAAAGAGCTTGTAGCCTTCAGTTATGGCATTCCAGTTATATGTGCCATCCCACCACGTTTCTGTGATGGCCACTATGTTATAGTTTTCTTGGAGCATCATGGCTTCAAGCTCCCCCTGTTTGTTGCTCATACTTCGTGCATTGGTATAAAGGCCCTTCAGCTGGTCTGGCTGAATCACCCTCTTAGGCGACTCCCCTTTGACTCCTATGGGGTATCACATAAGTTATTCAATTAATTACTAGAAATTTTTCCCTAAGACCATTTTTGATGATATTCAATGGTAAACCAGTCTTTTGGGTAGGAATCTACTCCAGTCTGCCTTGTATTTCCTGATGCTTGCTCTTTGTGTAGTGTTCTGCTTTCTATAATCACATTTGCTTATACGATCACTATTCTACAGCTGGTGTAGATATGGCTTTTCTAAACAATCCTCCAGGCAAAGTAGGCTGTTGTCAATTGCTTTGACTTCTGCACCTACACAGCATGTACACATATATACATATGCTGTGCTGATCCTCACACTGATGATATGAAGGGCTAATATGCCTTCCATCCCCCAGAACTCTTTAATTCACCCAAATGAATGAAAGTCTTCTACTGTTGGTTTATGGATGGAATAAATTTGAGGTTTGATGCAACTGCATCCAAGTAAATAATAATGAAATCCTTACATTTCCATGGATTCCAGTACAGGAGTCACACTTTTTCTTGCTGGCAAGGTTGAAAGGGCTTAATTAAGGGTTACCCAAGTTTGCAGTCAAGTCCTGTGTGACTTTGGAGAAGATGAATTGTACTTTGGCAGGGCCTGACAGCAAGGTTTACCCGAGCTGCACCAGTCACTGCAATGTAAGTGATTAACAGCAGTGATGACCTGGCTCAGGTAGTGGTTGCTTGTGAATAATTGTTACACTGTGAGCACAAAAAGATGCCTTTCTCTTTTCACTCCTGCACTAACCCTTCTGCCACCAGTAAGCCATTTATTTAGTGGTACTGTAGTATTTTTTCCTTTTTACGGTGATATATCAATAATAAGTATATGAAAAGTATGTTGTTTAAGAACTGGGGAATAGTGTTTGACTTAATGTTCAATTACTATGTGGTAGTTAATAAAGTTCATATATTAAACATCAAAAAGTGATTTTGCCAGTAGCAAATGCAGTTAATTATTTTTAGAATGCACTTTCAGCACAGTAACCTCGCTTTATTGCTGCAATAATATCATTATCAAGTTCTGAGTCCTGGAAGGTGGTAAGATCTATAAAACATTATCACTTTCACCTCTGAACTTTATTATTAACAGGACATACGTCATTAGAAGACCTTAATTTATTCTGTAGATGTTTTCTGTTATAGTGTGCTGTATACCTCATTGTTTCCAAGTGCTGTAGCACCAGTGAAACTCCTGTTTGTGATACACTGCAAATGTCATCTTGTATTAAACTCATGCTATGTCATGCTTCCCAAAATTCTCACCTATAGCAAGGAGGCATAAAATGACTGTGCTAAGTTTGTGAGTATAGAAAAAGGCTCACTCAACAGTTGCTGTTTTTTCTGAAGCTAATAGTGATGGTCTAGAAAGAAACGAAAAGTGTTCAGTTACCAGGGATATTCCAAGCTTTCCACCTCTCTGTGCTTATCTGTAAGCACAGATAATGATCTTGGTGGCTATCTCCTTGTGCATTTGTGTATTTTGGTCAGAAGCAATCCTGTTTCCTAATTAATTTCCCCCTAAGGCCTATCAAGTGTTAATGAGCCCATAGTACTCATTCTAAGACTGAAAATTAACTGCCTGAATCTTGACATACCCTTGAATTTTAAAACAGATTTTATAACATTTGTAAGCAACTGTTAGCGGGAAAAAAGGTAAAATTGTATATGTCATTCTGTTTTCTACCATACATGATTTGTAGTTCAAAGTGAATATATTTAAATGATCTCCCCTGCAGCTACTGTTTACAGTAGCTTTCAGAGAATGATGGAAGCTTTTAAATAATGTATTATATGACATGACTTATTTCTCAAAATACATGAACTTAATATTTTAGATTGAAACGTCTGTGCTTCAGATTAGATGGATTGCAGACAATAGATGCATTTCCTGAATGTTATAGATGGAAGGGAAAATACATGTAGAGAGAAGACTAAGAAAATGAAGAATTCTTAAGAATGCCTTATGTCTGAACAGCAGTAACAGCAAATCAGATCATCTCAGACATCACTGTGATATCTAAGAAAATATTACTTAAAAAAAACCCAAAAGGCAAATCCAGATACAGGGTCATGGTCCCTGCTTTCTTACAAGCATGTTTGCTCTAAGCTCTCTGGGGAGGGATGTGCTGCTTCTCATATTCACTTCCCAACTTCTACTTAAGCTTGGTGTTACCTGTTATGAGCATTTCTTGTCTACACTGTTTTGTCAAGGAAGACTTTAGCTGTTAATGAAGTTATTACAGAGTGTATGGAGCAGATAGATGTATCTCTGTTAGACTATATGTTTAACTTTTCTTAGCCAGGAATTCTTTCTCTTGATAAATTTGTAGTGCACTAACTGCTGCTTATACATCTTGACTAGGTGCAAGGTGAGTCATGAGAAGCATGACACAACTTCACACTAATGGCAGACTAGCCATATATCTACCCACTTTTTTTTTTGATGTATTTTAGATTTTTAATGAAGCTATAGGCTTTCAAAATTATATTGCTTACACTGTGAAAGACTGATTAAATTTGGCATAAAGCATGTCTTCACAGACCACAAGAATTACTGCCTTGTAAAAGCGTGGTAAAAGAAAGATGCAAATAAAATGTAATTATACATGTTTATGGGAAAATTGTGAGAAATTTTTATGTAACCTAACGTCAGCTAGTACATGAGTTATCCCCTGAGCACAAAACTATACACTGCACAACTTCTCAAGGTGAAATTCCTTTGTAGGTTTTGTAAACTCACTGTTTTTAGACTTCCT
>JANVCC010000039.1:721575-810868 GCA_025345505.1 Todiramphus chloris collaris | reverse complement strand
CCCCCCCCCCCCCCCCCCCCCATCTTGCTACAACTTATCTCTTCTACCAATTAAAACATATGGAAACCTGTCAGTTGTAGAAACTGAGCTACATCTCTGAAGTTGTGGTGTATCCCAGAGCCACCTTAAGGACAGCTGGAAGTATAAGAGTCTGCTTGGGGCTTGCTGCTTTTATATCCCTTGAATGCCTGTTATACTGAGGCTTGGAGGATAATGTATTTATGTAGTTTTATGGTGTGTGTGATGGAAGAAGCAGGGGGTTTAGGTGACCATGTTCTCTTAACAAAACTGGGGCTGTGATAAGGATTTCAGTGGGTGACATTTTTATCTGGAGGTTCCTGACATATAATATTTAGGGGCTTTTCTTTGTTAGAAATGAACACTGGCTTTGTTACAACTGCTATTGTATATCCTATCTTGAGTCTTTCTCCTTCCTCTTTTTTTAAGAAAAAGTACCTGAAAGTGAATTTCTTCTACGTTTATTACTGTAAAATTGGCAGATGGGTTAAATAGAATGTGGTATCTCTTTTGGTACTTACCAGATTAAAATAATAAAACCCTGAAATTTTAACCTATAAAAAAAAAAAAGTGATATCACAACCATGAGGTGATTTATTTCCATATGGCATCACAGTTATGAATGCTAGAGACACAAAATAATCCTTAATATTATAAGAATTATAATCTTCAGTAACTTGCGGCAATAGCAATAATATTGCTTTGGGTGCAGGAAAAGGAAAACTTTCTCTCTGGAAAAAAAAGCAGTGCTGTGGAATCTTTGAGGTCTCCAACAGAAAGGATGTTAGAAATATCAAATAATAGTGTCATGGTTTAGGGTCAGGGCAGCCCCTTAAACCTATAACAGACGCTCTCTGTTAACCCCCCTCCCTCCCCAGAGGGGAAGAGAAAGGGAATAAGGGAGAGAGACTTAGCGATTAGAAAAGGAAACTAGAACAGCTTTAATGAAAATGAAATTAATAATTATAAAAATGGAATATATACAAATATATACAAAACCAGTATTGAACCCAACCCCCCTGATGGTAATTACACCACCGTCACCACTGATGCTGTGGAGGCACCAGGGCAGTCCCAGACTGGGCCCCGCAGCAGACGGCAGGAGCTGTGTTCAGGAGCTGGATTCTGGTACCGGGTTCAGGAACACGCAGATCAGATCGAAGGCAGAATGAACAGAGTCCTCCTTGGGTGCTCCGAGGAAGGAACCAAAAGAGGACTCGAGCCAAGCCAAGCAAAAGCTGGCAAAGCAGTCCAAAGGGAAGAGAAGAGCCCAGAGACCCTTCGGGTCCCTCAGCTATAGACCGAATATGGCGTATATGGGATGGAATCCCTCGTTGGTCAGTTTAGAGTTACCTGTCCTGTCCGCTCCTCCCTGCAGGTGCAGCCTTTCACTTTCTGCACCCTGCAGTGTGATACACAAGACCCAGCAGTGGCCTTGGTCTGCACACCAATCCTTGGTAGTAACTCTAAACATGGGGTGTTATCACTGCTAGAAGCAGACACTGTGAAAACAGGCTGCTAACTTCAGAAAGTGCAGTTAATTAAAAGAACTGAGCTGAAAAGTAAAATTACTAAACAGAATTAGTTCTGTTTTCACTCAAACCAGGACATTATATAAACATAAGGATTTGCTTTGTTTGTTTTTTTTTTTTTTTTTTTTGGTATTTGGCTCACCTGGGTGAGCTATTGCCGGTTCTTCCTGGCTTTGTACCCTTTGATGGCTTCTGATCTTCATTGTTTCTCTACTGCTTACTCCTTTAGAGTGTGTTCTTGGTCGCTCTTTGTTTTCCATGTTGCAGTTTTTATTTGAGTCCAGAGCCTTGTTCCAAGTTTTGAAGATGTTTCTAGTTACGTTTGTATCGAATTACCTTCATAATCTCTGATATAAAGCAAGCTTCTATTACAAATGGGCCAGTGCCAGTAAAAGCCCATTTGATGCATCAGCCTTCTTCTTTCCAGGATTTTAGTTCCTACTTGGCAAAAATCAGACGGTTGCCAAACACTAGGTAATGCCCTGGCTTGCAGTTGCAGAACCCAGGCTCAAACAAAATAGGTGCAAAGAATTAATTATTCTGTCACCCTTATTAATGGCTCTACTAGCTAAGGACAAGCCTTGTTTAACAAGGCAGTGTAAGAAAACTTGCATCATACTGTCTGCATGTTTACTGTACCTATTGAGCTGCAGACAGAGCACTTAGATCTTCAGGACTAATCAATCTATACACATATTTTCCAGCATAAATATTTAATTAGTTTTAATAAAAAGCTGTTATTCAAAACCTGTGACTAGATAGTATTCTCTTGATTCTGAATTGAAATTGGGCATATTTCCTCTCTCAAAAGTGAAGTTACAGTAAATACTAAGTTATTCCATCACTATATATTATTCATTATACCTTATAAATGTGCTGTTTTGCGGAAGAGTAAAAGAAATGAATCTTTAATATTTCTATCATAGTGAGAGTTAATGAGAAGAAAAAAAAATTATTTTCTTGCAATAGGAAGCAATGTTATTGTTATTAGATTTTGTTCCCCTAATTGGGGGAAAGAAATCTTCTGATGAGTATGCAGAAAATACCTATTTATGGTAATGCACATATTAAAGTAGCTGCAAACAACCTTCCTCTAATATTGTTGTAAAAATTGGGTTAGGTTTTGGAAATGTTCCTCTCAGCAGGGTAAAATAGCCTATGCTAACTATTCTGCAATGGTTTGGTTGTTCCTTATTTCCTAATGTCAGTAGCTGTGAAGAAAAAAATAAGAAGAATAAAATGGAAACACTGGGATTTAATAGAGCTGATAAGTGAAACGAAGGTGAGGGAATGTTTTGGAGTTTTCTTCAACTATGAATTATTTTGGTTCTGTTCCTTGAAAACTGATGTTGAAAACAAAAGCCCTCTGGTTGTTTATGTGAAACTTTTTCCTGAGCATGTTTCTGTATCTTTTGGAACCATGTTAGTTAATGTGAGCTACCTGTATATCTTTGTATTAACAGCCTCGCTCTCTGTCAATCTGTCTGCACCTCTCAGTTTTGCCTCTGAATATGCCTTCAGGTCTCTGGGATGTCCTGGGCTGCAGTGCCACATTGCTGTGGTGAAACTGCCTGGTTGTTCTGGGTGGAGTGCCCACACTACCGGTAAAGCTTTGAACTGCTCTTTGAACATATCTGAGTCTAAACTTGGACATGTGATGAAAAGAAATATGTTCATATACTTAGGATATCTGTATTCAGTGTTGGCATATATTGTCTTCTTCCATGGCCTTGAATGAAATTTCTTTTCCAACTTAGCTTCAGTTATGTTTTTCAAGGCTGAGGATAGCACTGCACTTTTTTGAGCAATATTCTGCAAAGCAGTGTACAGAAGGATGGAAACAATAATATTGAGATCCTTCACATAGTCCCTCTTGGACTATAGTTTTTCTTTTACTATTAGACAAGGAGAGAAGCCATCATTCCTTGTCTAAGAACTATCAGAAGAGATTTAACAAAACTTACACAGGGAACAGGAATTAGTTTGTTGGCTCATCCAGCACAATCATCTTTAAAAATAAGTCTTAATTTTTTAAAGAAAAGATTCCAGAAGTAATATTGTTTATTATGGTATGTATATTATATTATTATAAACACTCCTGATCTTTATTGTTTGTGTAAATAAAGTCAAGATTAGCCATGTTTATGCATTTAGGATTTTATGTACTTTGTGTTAATTAAGTGTTAATTCTGTAGGGAGTGTGCACAATTCTGAAGCTGCGTGTTTGCTGAATTGTTTCTTTTTGGAAAAAACAAAATATCAAAAGACATATTTTTTTGTTACACAGTATGTAGGGGCCACAACTTAAGGAGTACAATTCATCATTTTCAACTGTTCTGCTGGCATACGTAAGTAGGATGGAAAACACACCTTCAGGAGAGAAAAAATGAGTTATACAAAAGAGATTTGTGTTTAATCTCAATGAAATGCCTTTCTTCCAAAGCAGAAGTTTTGGCAAACAAAACTTCAATTCAAGAAGTCTATTTAATTTTGTAATAACTATTGATTTGTGTAGTTCAAGTAAGCTGAACAATTACATTTTCATGTTGTTCCAAGTCTGTGCTATTTTATAGATAACTATGCCAACTGTATCAAAGGTTTTTATTTATTAACATAATAAATAAAAATAGTCCTCTAAATAAATAATTAGTCCTCTACTTCAAATGCTTTTTACATGTGTGTGTAATAGTTACAGGATTGTTATGAATTGTGTTTCTTTGGCAATGGTATGGAGTTCACAGTAGGGCAGCTAAAACAATTATGTGCTGCATGATGGTTTTTTTGGAGTTGCAGTTTTGGGTGATAAAGGAGAGTGGTACAAGGAAATCTGAAAGGAGAAGAAATCATCAGGGCAAAATTCAGGCTAGCAAAATGATCAGAGAATACAATAATATTGTCATCTTAAAAGGCATAAGTTTGTAAAAGTGCTTCCTTTATTGGCTTCTGAATGTTTTTTGATGATGAAAAAGGCTTGGGGCTATTGCTGTGTAGCTGTGTCCTTCCTCCTGTTGAAAAAAGCTTTTGGTGATTGTTCTCAGAATAACCATCTAGGTGTATAGATTTTCATAGTGGAATAGGAAAAAACTGCTGTGTTCTTCAGTATTAGGCCCATGAAAATTTCCACTTAAGTCCTTTTTAAAAAAAAAAAAAAGAAGAAAATTTGGGGTAGTTCTTGACTGAATCAGATTATCCTTTTTCTTTCCTCTTTTAGTGAGGAATTCTTGTATGCTGCCTATTTGAAAATAGTTATTTTCAGGAAAAAAAAACCAAACCAAACCACCATGATTCAAATAGGAGACGTGTATGTGTTTATATGAGGCTTTATTTTGTAAAAAGATGAAGAACCTTATGAAAAATACATGACAAAAGAAACCAAACCAAACAAAAAAACCCCAAACCTGTCCTAAATATTTATTCTGTGTGTCTGCGTTGTCTTCTCTGATTTCAATTATACTAAACAAGGGATGACTATGAGACTTTTTTACGTAGTCAGAAAGTCTTCCTTTTTTCAGTTCCCTCTGTCAAATAATAATCAAAATGAACTGTCTTGAACACAAATGGATATTGTGAATAAACATGCCCATATATAGTTGGAATAAAAGTTTCATGTATCTATAAATATACCAGGAAAACACAGATTACACTATGAAAAAGCAGTACCTGAGACGGAAAAGTGCAGTTTGGTTTTATGGGAACAGAATTACCATTGAAGCCTATTATTAATCAGAGGACATTGAGCCTGAAGACCTGTCTTCATTTTGAAGCCCCTTGAAAGGAGGTGCTATACCATGTGTGCACACCCACACACACTTTTTCCCTGAGAGGTTCCTGAATTAAACCCAGGCAAAGTGGACCTTGGAGGAGATATTTTTAACCTGTTTAACAGCTCATTCTTATCTTTCCCCACTATCTTTATATCCAGGATGAGATTTTTTTATTTATTTCTTAAACAAAAGAACAGAATTCCCTGTGGGACTCTGTTGCTGGAGACTTGCATAGTGGGAGATCAGCTAGAAGGAGGTAAATGAGGAGAGCAGTAGCACTGTGAGAAGTGTCTGTAAGTGCAGAAAACTGGAGAGCCTGGGGGAAGTCACAGTGCTCCTTCTGACTGAGACTTCTGGGATGGAGAATGATGTAAGAAAAATATGGGCTATGGCTTCTGGTGATCATGTCCTAACTCTGCTGCTCCTCCTCTATATAATTGTTTAGTCTGGAGTTTTGTCCTTGGCACTTAATTCTCTTCTGACAATAATGCCTCCTTCATGTAGGATAAAGTACAGAAGCAGGGAAAAAATGGGAATATTTCTCTTTTATCAGTATGCCTGTAAAAGATGAATTCTTCTGGGTTTGACGCAGTTGTTCAGAAAATAACTCCAGAAATTGCCAGCTTACAAACCCCTGAAACTTGCTTACAATGTCCTTCTTGCAGAAGCAGTGGGAAGGCATCTTGAAGTGTTTAACTTTACTGGAGTAATCACCCCATTGTTAGACTAAACTAGATCCCAGAATGATCAAGAAAGAATAAGTTTGATACTTCGCTAATCTTTTATCTGCCGAATGAGGCATGCTGTCAAAATGTGTTTCATGCCTCATCTACCACTAAGTATGCTAACAAGTGCTTTTAAAGGATTGCCTCTCATTCATTGAGCAGAATGACCTTGACAATTAATTTCATTGTCTAGGCAAGTTATTTCTGTGTCTTGCTCTGGATTAAATGTGACTCTGGAACTGATAACATGTTCTTAATTTTAAATAATATTTTAACTTTGTGGTTTCTGAGGTCAATCAAATGAGAAACAGAAAATGAGCAGAAATCACCAGTGGGAAATGTAGGAATTCTTTTGTTCATTAGCATTTTAAAATTACATTGAAATGCATAGCGACAACCATGAAGATATATTACTTTGATTTCATGTAAGCATCCAGTATTTAGCAAGTGTGAGACTGTGTTATTCCATAAAAGACAGACAGTGGACTGGGCTCTGAAAACTGTTTTTTAGATGAGTTTATCAAATCTGAAGGAAAAAGACACTAAAAAAAATTCTATATATTTTTTCTATTGATGGCAGCTGCAAGAGATTTTTATTAAAATATCATTTTAATGTCTCTGTATTTCTTTAACACACCATATGATCTTTGGAAATTTGAAGTTGATATTGATCTTCATTTAGTAAAGCTTGAATACTGAGTTATTCTTTGTTCATTGGAAGCAGGCTGTTTTCAGCAAGTGTTCAGCTCCGTTCATAACAAAGTTGTGTTATATTCTTTCTTCTGGGATTTCTGTTGCCAGATCACGCTTGATATCAAAATAACAATGCAAGTCAGCACTGTAATTTGGCATCATTGTATGAAGTGTCTTAATATGAATTACTGAACAGCTGGACATACAGACATTCTTGAAATCTGGTTTTGTTATAATCTTGGATTCTATCACTAATTAATTGTTCCACTAGTAGTATGTTGTGGGGATTTTGAGAAGTTCTCAGCACAATCCTATATTGGATCCCCAAAAATGTCCTTGGATGCAGAACAGGACCTGGTATAGGCTTATAGAAAATACTGCCTAAGAGGTTTGAGGCCAACAAAACCTGTTCAGGGCTAAACTCTTTAGAGCCAGGAAAATTTAGGTTGCGTACGTTTTACATTGTCTCACAAAACAAACTGGTAAAAGATCAAACTGGAAATGCTCTCACACAAAGAAGCTCCTAGGTAGTCTTCCGTGTTCTAGGGTCTATTTCTTTATAATGTTGACCATCATCTAACGGGGCAGAAGGGAAGCTAGCTATGAAAATGAGGTCATTCTATTAGGACAGTACTGGCCATTGCTGACCTAAGCTACACTACCATAAACCTTGCCACAGGTCAGTTAAGAAGAATGTTGACAGTTATTTTTTAAGCACTAATATCTCAGTTACTGCAACTGGAGGCAGAATAACAAAGGGAAGGAGATAGCCTATTGCTTGCCATGACCTTTCAGCATAATTTGCTTTTTCCTAATTTTTGAATTTTGGGTTGGAGAGGTAAATGCCTTCCCCTCCCCACCCCCTACCCCCTCTACAGTTTCTTGCCTTTTTATTGCTATGATACAGAATTTGTTTTTAATGAAAAGCACAAAGAATTTCAAAGGACAGAATCATCTTGATCTTTAGGAGCTTTTCCTACACAGATTTTATTTTTGCCATCAGTATGCTTGTGGAAGAAAGTTCTTTGGTCTTTCAAATGAAAAGGTAATTTCTTATTTCTATTTATTTTGCAAAGGCCCTCCACTGGGCATCTGTACTGTGAAGAATACTGATTGTAATAAAAGATCTTTGTGTCTTTCTTGTCCATAGCTCAAGATGATGGTCTTATATATAAGAAGATGCCAAAATATACTTACTGTAGGCATCAAGCTTGTGCTAAAACTATTATTTGAGCAGAGTTCTGCATCCTGAGCAAATTTATGCTGAAAGAGGATGCGACTGATAGTTGTCAAACATTTACAAGATGTCCAAAATTCATACATTTGAGATGTCAGTTGGTTCTTTGTAAAATAAGATTTGATTGTATATCAGAGGATGAGATAAATATTTAATTACAAAAATGCTTCCAGGCTTCAGGCTGAATGGACAAGTATCATCCTTTAAACATTTTTATAGATCATATTGTAGCCACATGAGTCTTATGCATTAGCAAAATTTTCTGTCATAGTATAGTACTCTGTTTTTTCTACAAACTTCTGTCGTGGATGTCCAGTTTATGGTCCAGTTTGGAAATCACTATTTTATTGTAATCTTATAAAATGACCTCTAAAATCCTGAAGTACAAAGATTACTGATGGAAGCCCTAGCACTACAGTGCTTGTCTTTTTCTCATCTTGGTATGGTTTTATCTACTTTTTAACAGGTTCCTATTTTTCACCTTCACTGATCTCTAAGGGGAGTCCAATTCAATCTATTGGGATGTGTAAACATGGCACTGGGATTCTTTCATATACCAGACAAATTTCTATGAAATGCTGAAAAAGCAAACACTGTACAGTGCATTGGCTGTAACCATTCACTGTCAGTGCCTGATAAATGTTTTTAGTTTCACAAGAATTGTTTCTTGCTTTTTACAGCAATTAATGTGACATATCAAGGATAGAAAGTGGGAGGAAAGATGTCAGTGAGATCATCTGCTTTGGGCCCAGCCTGGACAGCAGCAGAGTAGCAGATCTCCTCAGGTCTTGGTGCTCAGGTGTTTCCTGAGGTTTTCCTTTCATAGGGAGGTGGCTGGAGAGCAGAGAGACCTGACATGAGCTGGCAGCTCTGTTAGGAAAGGCTGATGAGGCAGGGGTATTGACAGAGCAATGGTGACCATACCCTATAAGAAGCCTCAGGGAGGGTTGCTGCCCACCAAGAAAAGGTGTGAAACAGTGCGTGTGTGTCACTTGGCTGGTGCTGCAGCTCGTGTATCAGGGCACTGGCAGCTCTGCCAGGGTGAGAGGTACATTTGATTGCTCTAACTGGTTCCTCTCCTTTCTTGAGGGGCAAACCTAACTAGTCATTGTTGCCCTCCTAGTAGAAGACCCAGCTGTGATTGCAACCTGGCTGAAAGCTGTTGCCAGAAAAAATGTGTTGACCCAAATGGAGCTCCTATGCAAACATGCGGGTGTCCATGTCTGTGGTTGCAGGGAGCGCCTGAGACTGGTACTCAAAGTGGAGGGCAGCAAAGACAACGCCTGTGTGCGGTGCGACCAGATGAGTGACCTGGTCAGCCTGCTGGCTGAGCTGAAGGAGGAAGTGAAAAGATTAAGGAGTATAAGGGAGTGTGAGAGGGAGATAGATTGCTGGAATCATACCCTACCTTCCTTGCAACAGGCCCAAAAGTCAGACAGAGCTCAGGACATAGAGGGTTCCTTATTCTCTCTTCATCTTTCTGAATGTGTAAGTGTCCTGGTTTGAGTGAAAACAGAACTAATTCTGTTCGGTAATTTCACTTTTCAGCTCGGTTCTTTTAATTAACTGCACTTTCTGAAGTTAGCAGCCTGTTTTCACAGACAGTGTCTGCTTCTAACAGTGATAACACCCCATGTTTAGAGTTACTACCAAGGATTGGTGTGCAGACCAAGGCCACTGCTGGGTCCTGTGTACCACATTGGGGGGTGCAGAAGGTGAAAGGCTGCACCTGCAGGGAGGAGTGGACAGGACAGGTAACTCTAAACTGACCAACGAGGGATTCCATCCCATATACGCCATATTCGGTCTATAGCTGAGGGACCCGAAGGGTCTCTGGGCTCTTCCCTTTGGACTGCTTTGCCAGCTTTTGCTTGGCTTGGCTCGAGTCCTCTTTTGGTTCCTTCCTCGGAGCACCCAAGGAGGACTCTGTTCGTTCTGCCTTCGATCCGACCTGTGTGTTCCTGAACCTGGTACCAGAATCCAGCTCCTGAACACATCTCCCATCTGCTGCGGGGCTCAGTCTGGGACTGCCCTGGTGCCTCCACAGCATCAGTGGTGACGGTGATGTAATTACCATCAGGGGGGTTGGGTTCAATACTGGTTTTGTATATATTTGTATATATTCCATTTTTATAATTATTAATTTCATTTTCATTAAAGCTGTTCTAGTTTCCTTTTATAATCACTAAGTCTCTCTCTCCCTTATTCCCTTTCTCTTCCCCTCTGGGGAGGGAGGGGGGTTAACAGAGAGCGTCTGTTATAGGTTTAAGGGGCTGCCCTGACCCTAAACCATGACAGTAACTTAGAGGTTAAGGAGCAGTGGCAACAAGTTCCTGACAGCTGCAGCAGGCATGTAACCCCAGATGTTACTGTACCTCCCCAGGTGCCCTTGAAAAATAGATACACTACTCTGCAGGGAGAACCAAATAACGATGAGGATGAAGGTTCATCTAACTTAGAGGTGTTGCCGAGGCTAAGTTGAACTACACCTCATATCAAAACAACTTCAGTAAAGAAAAAAAGATGTGTCCTACTCATAGGGGACTTGCTTTTGAAGGGAGTGGAAGGCCCTATCTGCACACCGGACCTACTTCTTCGGGAAGTCTGTTCCCTCCTTGGGGCCAGGGTTAAGGACAAAGAGAAAACTTCGTACCCTAGTTCAGCCTTTGGACTACTACCCATTAAATTTTTTTTCAAATAGCCAGTGATGAACTTAAGAAGTTCACAAGCAATGAAGAGAGACTTCAGGGCTGTGGGACATCTGGTTAAGGGATCAGGAGCACAAGTAGTGTTCTCCTCTATCCCACCAGTTCCAGGGAACAATGAGGGTTTAGATAGGAGGAGCCACCAGATGAATTCCTGACTTGAACCTGGTGTTACCAGCAGGATTTTAGGTTCTTTGACCTCAGGTTGGTCTGTAAGACACCAGGCCTTCTGGCAACAGATGGAGTAAACTTGTCACAAAGGGGGAAAAGGATCCTGGGACAAGAATTAACAGGGCTCATTGAAAGAGCTTTAAACTAAATTCGAATGTGGATGGGAGTGAGGCTGTTCTTGCTAGAGACGAGCCTGCAAGTGGCATGCCAATGTTTCTGGGACAGTGTGCTGGTAAGGTCTTTCAGTCTGCTGTCTCAGTGGAGGTGAAGGATACTGATCCAAGCAGCAGCAAAAACACAAGGCTCATCAATAGGTTAGTAACCATGTAAGTGGCTGAGAACAGTCAGGCAGGAATTAGGGTTTCTTCCCCCAAAACAGTGGGAGGATCATTAGCCCAGCTGAAGTGCATCTACACCAATGCTCACAGCATGAGCAATAAACAGGAGGAGCTGGAGGCCATTTTGCAGCAGGCCAACTATAATGTAGCTGCCATCATGGAAACCTGGTGTGATGACTCACACAACTGGAATGCTTCAATCAATGTCTACCAACTTTTCAGAAGGGATAGGTGAGGAAGAAGAGGCAGTGGAGTGGCCCTCTATATTGGGGCAATGTACAAATGCCTACAAAGTAATGAAAGTGATGATAGGATTGAGTCCCTTTGGGTAAGAATGAGGAGGAAGGCCAATGAGACTGGTATCGTGGTGGGTTTCTGTTATAGACCACCCAATCAGAAGGAAGAGGTGGATGAAATATTCTATAAGCAGTTGGAGAGGTTTCACAATTGCTACCTGTTGTTCTGGTGGGGAACTTCAACTTTCCAAATGTCTGTTGAAATACAATACAGCAGAGAGAGAACAGTCACAGAGGTTCTTGGAATGCGTAGAAGATAACCTCCTGACGCAGATGGTGAGGGAGCTAATGAGGGCTGATGCACTCCTGGACTTGCTGCTTGTGAACACAGCAGGACTTTGTGGGAGAAGTAATAGTTGGAGGCTGTCTTGGGCATAGCGATCTTAAAATGATAGTTTTTGATTCTTGGGGAAGTAAAGAGGGAGGGTCAGTAAAACTGCCACCCTGGATTTCTAGAGGGCAGACTGGGACCTCTTCAGGAGACTGATTGACAAAGTCCCTTGGGAGGCCATCCTGAAGGGTAAAGGAATCCAGGAAGGCTGGACATACTTGAAGGAAGTCTTAAAGCATAGGAGCAGGATGTCCAAGTGTTCCAAAAGTTGAGCTGGTGGGGAAGAAAACTGGCCTGGTTGAACAGAGAGCTTTGGCTGGAACTCAGGAATAAAAGGAAAGTTTATGGCCTTTGGAAGAGGGGGCAGGCCTCTCACAAGGGCTACAAAGATGTAGTGAGTCTATGCAGGGAGAAAATTATGAGAGCCAAAACCCAATCAGAACTCAACCTGCCTATTGCTCTTAAAGACAATATGTTTGTATACATTATCAACAAAAGAAGGACTAGGGAGAATCTCAATCCCTTATTGGATGCAGGGGGAAAGATAGTGACAAGGGATAAGGAAAAGGCTGAAGTGCTTAATGCCTTCTTTGCCTCAGTCTTTAGCAGTAGAACTGGTTGATCCCTAGACACCTCTGCTCGAAGACAGGGAGGGGAATCAGAATGAGACCTTCACAATCCAAGAGGAAATAGTCAGTGACCTGCTACACCACTTAAACATGCACAAGTCTATGGGACCAGATGGATTACACCCAAGGATACTGAGAGGGCTTGCACAAGTGCTCACCAAGCCTCTCTCCATCATTTACCAGCAGTCCTGGCTACTTGGGGAGGTCCCAGTGGACTGGAGGGTAGCAAATGTGGTGCCCATCTACAAGAAAGGCTGTAAGGAGGATCTGGAGAACTACAGACCTGTCAGTCTGACCTTGGTGCTGGGGAAGGTCATGAAGCAGATCATCTTGAATGCCATTACACACCATACACAGGACAACCAGATGATCAGGCATAGTCAGTATGGGTTTATGAAAGGCAGGTCCTGCTTGACGAACCTGATCTCCTTCTACGACAAAATAACCCACCTAGTGGATGAGGGAAAGGCTGTGGATGTTGTCTACCTGGACTTCCATAAAGCTTTGATATTGTTTCCCACAGACTGCTCATGAAAAAACTGTCTGCTCATGGCTTGGAAGAGCATATGCTCTGCTGGGTAAAACACTGGGTGGACAGCCAGGCTCAAAGAGTGGTGGTGAAAGGAGTTAAATCCATCTGGTAACCAGTCACAAGTGGCATTCCTCAGGGGTCAGTATTGGGACCACTTCTGTTTAACATCATTATCAATGATCTTGATGAGGAGATAGAATGCATCCTCATTACGTTTGCAGATGACACCAAGTTGGTTGGGAGTTTTGACTTGGACAGACTTGATCGATCGATGGACCGAGGTAAATTGTATGGGGTTCAACAAGGCCAAGTGCTGGGTCCTGCACTTGGGCCACAACAACCCCATGCAATGCTACAGGCTTGGGGAAGAGTGGCTGGAAAACTGTCTGTCAGAAAGGGACCTGGGGGTACTGATAGACAAGTGGCTGAATATGAGCCAACAGTGTGCCCAGGTGGCCAAGAAGGCCAACAACATCCTGGTTGGTATTAGAAATAGTGTGGCAAGAAGGACCAGGAAGGTGATTGTCCCTCTGTACTCAGCATTTGTGAGACCACACCCTGAATACTGTCTTCACTTTCGGCCACCTCAATACAAGAAAGACATCGAGGTGCTGGAGCGGGTCCAGAGAAGGGTAATGAAGCTGGTGAGGGGTCTGGAGAACAAGTCTTATGAGGGGCAGGTGAGGGAACTGGGTTTCTTTAGTCTGATTAAAAGGAGACTAAGGAGGGTCCTTATTGCTCTCTACCACTACTTTAATGGAAATTGTAGAGAGATGTGCTGGTCTCTTCTCACAAGTAACTAGTGACAGAAATAGGCAATGGCCTCAAGCTGCACCAGGAGAGGTTTAAACTGGACATTAGGAAAAAAATTTTCACTGAAAGGATTGTCAGGCATTGGAACATGCTGCCCAGGGATGTGATTGAGTCACCATCCATGGATGTGTTTAAAAGCCATATAGATGTGGTGTTTGGTGATATGGCTAGACATGGTAGAATAGGGTTAATGGTTGGACTCGCTGATCTTACAGGTCTTTTCCAGCTTTGATGATTCTATGATTCTATGTCCACTATTTTGTGACTCCAGCAAAGGGACAGCAGATATGATATAGTTTTTATATATAAATAAATTTATATATATATTTTTATATATAAATAAATTATGATCAGGTTGAAATAAGAGTACAGCTCCTCAGTTTCACCAGTGTCATCCCTGCATGTACCAGGCGGGTAAGTGCAACTCAATAATGTGTGAACGAAGCCCTCTGTTATGATGAAAAGGAAACATTGGCTTCTGTTTCAGAGAATTAGGGCAATGTAAAATAGATATGACTAAATATGTAAATGGAAATATATTTTCATTATTTCAATTTTTCTAGTTTGTCTCCTGTTAAAAATGTCATCTTCTGTAAAGTTTTATTGTTTATATAAATCCAGATTTGTATAATCTGAGGGTCATGTAAATGTTACCTAACATATCTTTAAACCAAGTGTGTGTTTTGAGAAGTGTTATTCTATTATTATTATTATTATTTATTAGTATCTAAATTCTAAAGAAGATTATGACTTGCTGAAGTTGTAGTCTGTGGCAGATGAGGGAGTAGAATCAAACTCACATGACTGATCACAATTCCTCCTCAGTCTCAGGCTGTTTAATGATGTTCAGATGTTGCTTATTTAGCAAATTGCCTGTCCCACTTTATACCTAAAGATAGGGTTTAGAAAATCTCTCCTTATAGTAAGCAATGAATCTTTCTAAAATACAATTCTGAGAAGCAGTAAAACATTTAAGTCTATTTGTAGTTATGACAAAAGCTTTTCCAAATGATAAGATTTTCTTTTCCTCATGACAAGTTTTAAAAGGAAAGGTAGTTCCATAGTGTCACACATTTTGAGACAATATAATTTTACATAGATAGATCATAACATTTCTAAAAAGTTTACTCTCTTATATTATCTGAACTGGAATTGTTAAGAGAATTATATAGGGAGGAATTTATCTGGTCCTGTTCATTGGACTCAGTCATATGCAACTTTTTGAGGTGTTTACTAACTTTGCTAAGCAGAGTTGGACAGTGGATTACATAGAATTAGTAAATTCCTGAAGTCAGGTATCACTTGTGGGTTTGCCTCCAGCACAGCCTGCCCACAGGTGTGTTGTAGCTTTTCCCACTGCTTGAATGGAACGGTACTCTCAGAAGATTAGTTTTTGGTAGCTAAGTAATATTGGCATGTGTTTCTGACTATAGTCACTCTAAGCTACTTGTAGTCAATCATCAGTAGGTGGAGCTATCATGTGAAATGAGAAGTGGAGAACTCACTACACTGAGCTCTGTGTAGTATAATTGGGTTATAAACCAGCGTATCAGTATGCTAAAGAATGGCTGCAATAAAATGTCAATGCAATTATCTGGTTGAGACCCATTTGCACTCATTAAATACTCCTCATTAATTAGAATGCATATCATGAGCCAATTCACTTTTTTTCTTAGAGAGTTAGCACTGGAAATGGGTTGGTTTAGGAATTGCCACAGCCATTTATTGTAGGTAGAGTTTCATTAGTACTTTGCTGATTGGCATCAATAAGTTTAAGGATCAAGAAAAGATACTAGAAAGTAATATATCTGAACTAGTTTTCTGACCTCATTCCTGTTGCTAGATAACATTACACTCTGAAATGCTGGCACCAAACTGAATAGTATATAATCAATAGCTGTTAATTGCTGGTGGAGGAATGAAAGAGGTAATGAACTTTGAATGTCTTCAATCTTACCCTTAAAAAAGTAAAATTCTCTTGCCTGCAAAGGCAATCTGATGTGTCTCTGTATTTCCATTAAGTAAAAGGAATTGATCAAAGATTTTAAACAAGGTTTCTTAGGGATGTTTTGGACTGTCGGCAACTACAACTGACTAATATCTCTTCCAATCCAGCCTTGAAGGCTGTCTGTATTCTTGTATACATTGATATTCAAAAGAAAAAGCTCTCATATAATTAAGGTAGGTAGTTTTTCTAGTGATCCTGGGGTTTACAATTTTTAAAATTACTCAGCTAGCCAGCAGATTGGAAAGAGAAATAATAAAAAAACCCCAATATTCTTTAAATGTGTTATCGTTGAAAGTCTCTTAAAGTCTTTGGAGCTGGACTGGCTGACCTGTTTGGCTGGAGAAGAGATGCAGTTCCTACCAGTGGCACAGCCCAGTACTTGCCACACTAGTGTCTCTCCTGTCTGCCTCCTTGCAAAGGATGCTTCTCCCTCATCTTGTGGAATATAGGCTGCTGAGCAGTCATTTCTGCAGACACTCTTGTCTTTTTTTCAATGGATTCCTGACCCCTGTTTACTATCCAAAGAGGAGTTATTTGCTATATAGAAAATCACAGACTGGCAAGGATCTCTGGAGGTCATCAAGTCCAGCCCCTGCCAAAAGCAAAGCTAATTTAAAGTGAGATCTGATTGCTAAGGTCTTGCCCAGCGGAGACCAAAAATCTCAATATGATGAAGGTTCCTGCAGCTCTTCTGAGCCTGACGGAGGCACATCGTGAAGAATGAGGTTGTACACAGAGATGGGGGCTTACCAGAAGCTACCTCTGACAAATATCTCATCCAGTTTACTTCTGAAATACCTGGGAAAGAGACCTGCCAGAAATGAGCTCTGGTGGACTCTAGCAGTTCCAAATGAGGAGGACTTGTGTACAGTGCTGTACAGGAGTACTGTTGGGGTTGACTGTGGGGGTCTTCGGATAATGAAGATGAAAAAAAGATTGAGTTGTGTTCAAACTGTAGGGTGTGGTGACTATTAAGTTTAACAATCTAGTGTCCTAGTGAAAAGCAACTTAGAATTCAGTGGCAAAATATGCCTCAAGGAAAGGGAGGCAGAACGTGTTCGGACATAAAAGAAACTTGAAGTAGTTTGAAAATAGTTGAGTTTATCCTTATTCAGTGTGAAATTGCTCTAGTTCTTCTCAAATCATTATTTTGTAGCAGAGAATATTCACCCACAAATTTTTAACTGGTATTAATGGCCACCTGATTTTACAAAAACACTTTCTATAAAAAATAAAGAATAAAAGAAATACTGCCTTGAACAGCAATATTGTTTAATTTTGGTCAAATCCTGTCTCTGCACTTTGAAGATATTTATCATGATGCTGCGTGTTGGAGGTGGTGACTCATTTCTCTCTTGCTGTTGCTGTATGAACAGCTTTTTAGGCAGAAATAGATTTTTCAGTTGATGGCTGTCTGAAAGATGACTCTTGGTCGATATAAATCAGTGTAACACTACTGGCTATAGCAATACTGTCTTTGAAGGCATAGTAAGGTAAAGTACAGCCACTGGTGCTACCATAATTGACATGTTAAGTGTAAAGTAAATGGAAAATAATGAGAAAGGAGGAAGATTATTGCAAACTGTTGCCCCTCTTGTTCTTCCTTCTGTCACTCCATGGCTTCTAATTTCTCCAAACATCTGTTGTGCTGTTTAATGATAAAAGTTTGTTTTGCTTTTACCCCAGTCTCACTCGAAATCATAGTTGAATATGTAAGGAAAAAATATCACTATTTAAAAATTAAATCTAAGTAAATCAAGTATATATTTTCAAAAACATAAGTAACTGAACCATGCATCACAAATGGGTGTCCTTGAAGGATGCTTATTCCTGTGATCACATTTTAATGGATAATGTTTAAGGCATTTATTGTGACCCTAAATAGTGAGCATGCTTTCTTAACAAATAAAGCAACACAAAGGGCAACAAGCATGTTAAATAAATGTAGTTTATTATTTAACAGGTTTTATTTACAGGAGCTTCTGCAGTTGCATATTCATGTCTTTTTCTGTGCAAATATGCAAATGAGATTATAATACTTGATTAGAGTTATCAAGTTTCCATTCTCACATGGGTTTTTGTTTTGTTAGGTTGTTTGGGTATTTTTATTTGATGGTAGTTTTTTGTTGTGTTGTTTTTTTTCTTGGTATTTTGGTTTTTGTTTTTTTTTTTAGAATATCTACAGCTTTCTTCTCAAAAGGTGTCTTCTGGTTTTGTCTTGATAACGAATAAAGAAAAATATTTATTCATAATTTAAACATAATTTAAACAGATGACAGCTTTCTGATTTTGATGGGTTTCTTGGTTCATGGATACATTTTTACTACTGTTTTAGAGGTATTTAGTAATCCTAATATCTAAAGCTTTTGGGTAACCAACCATATCTATTTTCAGAATTGTAAAGAAAATTTGCAGTTTTAAGAGAAGGGACATGTTATGTTTGGCTTTTACAACCAATTAAAACAATTAAAAGTGTAGTTATTTGAGTGGAGGCGTATTCATCTAAGATGTTAAAAAGTATGTGTACAAACATTACACCATCCTCAGCAGCACATGTGAATATGGTTTTGTCAGCTGAGAACCTTGCCAGATATTGAAACTGAGAAATGTGCTTTCTGAGTACTCAGGGGAAATGCCTTCTGTAACAAGTCTCACAGCAGAACTAACTGCAACTGAGTTAGAGCCAAATACATATTTTTTTTTAACACATTTGTAAGGACCTCATCTATCTCATAATGTAAGGTAACTGCATGAAGTGTATAGCAGAGAAACAGAATCAAGACAGGTTTAAATAACAGAGTTTATGTACTTGGTTATTTTGCCCTCAAGCCCTTGAACGTGAAGGTCTCTGTGTCTGCATGCTTTAGCAGAGGTTCTTTGGAAATTAAAGGGCCATACAAGGTTTTGCCATAATATAAATATCTTAGCTGGTTTAAATTAGAAATAAAATACTTTTTTTTTTCTAACATTTCATGCAATATTAAACATCAGTATGAAGAAAAACAACACTGTCACATGTAAAAGGAGCTGAGGAAGAGGCAGCAATTTGGAGGAGGGAGCTGCCTTCTGTGGCTGGGACTTATCTACTGTAGACCAGGCAAAGCAGTGGAAAGACATGGATGTGTCCTGTGGTAAATGAAGGGATTAGTGAGGCAAATATTTGTGGACAGACACAATAGAAAAATTGAAGTGCACAAATCTGCACACATGTAAAACATTCACAGCAAGCACAGCTACTATAAAGTTCAGAAGCAGTGCTGTAGAGGACAGTGCAATTAGCTTTTCTGGCTGTGCTGGTGATCATGCCGTGTAGGACAGTGAGAGCTCAGGGCAGTGACAGCCACATGAGTTGGAGCTGAATCACCAGCACAGATTTCAGGAAACTCTCTTGGAAAGTTACGCTGAAATATCTACTATGAAACTAACCAATAATGTTGCTGGTCTTCACTGACTGCTTTAAGCTACTGATACTCAGTAAGATTGTCTCTGTGTAATTCCTTTCCAGGGGAGGCAGCCGAGCTTAAAACAGCTTAGATCTCTAAGATGCAAAGTGAGCTGCTTTTTTTCAGACACTTCTGGTTGATCCTGGTAGTGTTTTCCAGCAAGCTATCTGGAAATAGAACACAAAACAAGTTCTTGTTATAAGACAACCTGTAAAAATCATCTTAGTCCCATTAGCATCTGAAAAAGTATGATAGTCTACCTTAGCTGATGCTCTGATCTCCCTCTGGTTTACCCCACATGTTACTTTGCAGTGGGCAGAATTTGATAAACACTGGGAAACAGCAGTTAGGAACTAGCAAACTGTTAGGGTTTCCTTTTTAGAAAATTAATAGCATGAAAATTCTTTGGGCAGAAGTTTGTCTTGCAACCTCAAACCATACTCCATTTAGTGAGCTTATCAGGTTAAGAGTATACAGTGAGTTTGAGTTGAAAGTTTGTATGTATCTAGTTGTAGAAAATGTTTTGACTAAGATCCATGAAGGGGATGTGAATTCACGGGGATAGGACACTGGTTTTAGGAAAATATTGAAGCTTTTTAATTCTTGCCCTTGCTGAAAACTTCATCACTGCCTGGTAGATATGCACATTTCAGCCCAAGTAAGTCATTAACCTTATGCTGTCCAGTGCCTTCCTCAACAGCATAACAATATCCTGTCACCCTGTTATGCCAGAAGTGCAGCCAACAGTTACTCAGCTAATACTCATCAGCAGATTGAATGGCCCTTCTGACAGTGACTAATGTTGAACACTGGTAAGACCAGAAAGAGCTGTCTCATTGGGCTCATGGCTCCCATTTTCTTCCAGATACTTATCTCCTTCCTGATGTGCCAGGGCACATGTGAACCTCCTGAACTTTCTTTATTCTGAATCTGTGAGTTGAATAGAGCATAAATGGTTCTTAGTTAGGGTCATGAGGAGAAGGTTTATCAAGCACCACTGAGCACCATCTGTGCTTATATGTAAAAATGCCATAGGGTTTAAAATGTCAACAATAAATTAAGCCAGGTGCTTAAATATAAAAGGTTTACTGCTGTTCTCCTGTGAAATCTAATTAGGATGTTTTAGTCAGTAAAATGGTAGATGCTCACATATAGTGTGCTTTCAGCCTTCTTAGTGCTAAGATTTCTTCCTTTTTCCAGTTTATCATGGAAAGCTAATTTTCCTCTGTTTATTTTACAACAGTAACCCATCTTGATATTTGCACTGTCTTGCCTCTATAGTATGAGAATTTCGTGACTTTCCTGTCAGTTTTTCTGCAATATCTTCTGTGATGGGTAAATTGGCTTCATATGCGCTGGTCCCAAGCAACCTGGCTCCTCTGAGGCTGGGTTTCCCTGTATCCATAAGGAGTGGGTATTCTGAGACACACTGGTATCACTCAGTTTGCCTCTGTCTAGGCCATGCTGATGAGGTACAAACTTGGCCACCATGTGAAGATGATTTCTTTTGTACTGATGCATGATGTCATAGAAGATAAACGGACCATCTAAAACCAAGTGAACATTTTAAATACTCATTTTTAAAGGGATACAGGTGCATGTATGCATGACATGTTAGTAACTGATAGCAGAAAGAAAAGACAAGAAAGGGCTAGCTGTACAGATATAATGGAAGCTTCTGTGTGTATTTGTATTCATGAAGAAGTATATAAAGTAAGCGACTGACTAAATAACAAATTGAAAAAGCTATAAAAAGGGCAGAAAAAGGCAGATAATTCTGAATTCACACTATGTCAGTGTAAGTAAAGTTGAGAAGCTTGAGGGCATCTTTCAGTGGCCTTGGTGATTTCACAAAATGTCAAATAACATTGCAAGAATGAGGCTGACAAGTTTGGTGCGTTCATTTTGAAAAGTTAGGATAAAGAGAACCTGACATGTCTATGAATCTTATTAACATAAGGCAATGCCTGTGTACTTGCACCTGAAGGCAGCATTAGTCTCATGGTGTGGTTAAATGACACACTATTTGGAAATTGTACATTGTGAAATGGAGTTAAAAATTAGTTGTCTGTCTGAACACTGGGCTTCCTAGTTGTTAACTTAGGCAAGTTATGTGTCTCATTCAGTGTGCTGAAGACTTCTTTGGAACAGAATTCTGCAATTAGAAAAAAAAAAAATTACTATGAGAACTGTCAAGTCTTGCTGATTCACCCTGTGATGGGCAGTTTGCAAACGGAAAGCAAGATGAGAAATCCTTATTCTACTATTTCCTCCAGTTGGGCCACATGACTGATTTCTGAGCTGCTTCAAGTCGCACTTTTTCTTTTAAAATCAGGCATAGAAGTGGGAGAGCACTGGGGAAAATCAGAAGGTAAAATAAAGACCGTGGAAATTAAGCTAGGAAGAAGCCAGAAATTCTTCAGGCTTTCTGAATACAGAATTTCTGTAGAGAAAACAGCAAAAGTAGAAAGGGACCTCCAGATGGATGGTTGACATTAAAATGTATTTTATTGCTTTGTGAGTGAACACAAAACCAACAAAGTATTTCTGCTTTAAAAGCATTGTCAAAAACCCCTTAAAATTGTCATCAAACATGTTTAGAGCTATAGTAAAAAAAAGAGTAAATGGGGTTAAGCTGAATAGTACTGTATTTATTTGTAAAATTAAAATTAATGTAGTCTTTATACTCCCCGATGTTCTTTTACCCATTCCCAAATACAGATCATGTGAGACTGGTTGTGCTTAGAAGACTTCTGGAGTTAAATAGTTGGTGTAAGTGGTAGAAAAAGCTCAGGACCTTAAACTGCTACATGATCTTCTCTCTAGGAGACTTCAGGTATTTTATAAGTTGAATTAAACCCCACAGCATTCTTGGTATGTGAGTAATACCTTTTTTTCCCAGTGAAGGACATATCTAAATGAGAATGTATTCATAGTATGAATATCCATAAATGGGGTGTAAATTTTTATGTATTCAGATTCAATATAGTGTTTGGAGGAGCAAAGGTGAAACTAAATAAACATTATCCTTTGCAGAACTAGATGGAAATATGAAACAATTGCTGTCTAACAGGGAACATCCTCTGATTAGGAACATATAACCAGTGCCCCTTAAATATATGATTATTACTTGGCATTCACAAAAAAATCAAAGTAGAACAATTTGGTGTCCCTGAGTATTTTTTTTTTTTCAGTCAAATACCACCTGAGTGACCATATAAATAAAATCATCCATCCAGATTTTCTGACTGACATGGCTTACAAACAGAGGTCTTCATAAGTACTTGGTAAAATATGCTAGGTAAAATATTTTTTTTTTACTTAGAGCCTATGGTGAATATAATTATGACAGTGACATTGTTGATTGCAGAACAAATAAAATATAAAACTGTCTAGTTAGTGTTGGTCTAATAGTCTTAAATGTTACTGAGTCATGAAAGTTTTCTTAACTCCATCTTTGCAATGAAAAAAGCAATCAACTGATCATGTCATATTTGTTATATAAAAAGCAAACATACTTTTTTATTGGTGGTGGTTACAAGATGAATTAATTGAAAAAAACTAAAAGAAAAATAGTCCAAAAGTTATTAATTTTACTTTAAAATTAAAAACTAATGCAAAAAACCTGTACAGCTTGTTGTGGAATACAGTAGTGAATGAGAATTAGTATTTTGAATTGTCTGATAGTGTGGTCTAGAAGTGACACAGATACTGACAAAACCTAAATAAATCCTGACAAAAATTGCCATAAAATTGCTTCAAAACCATATAAACTCAATGCAGAGTCTCAATGAATGTGGCTGGTGTCCTAGGTACTGCTGCCGCTTGTCATAGGGCATATGAACAAATTACCACCTTTGAGCATCAGTAAGAAAGTAAGTAACTTCTGCAGATAAGTAATGCATTTCTTTGTCAGGATTTTGAAGCATCATGAATGGTCCACTAAGCATCTGGTCATCTCTCAGCATGGAATTGTGCAGCAACCCCCAAACCTATAGTATATAGGTACATGAAACTCCTTATGGCATTGTGCAGAAAGCTGGCTCATTTATCTGTTCTGGCAGCTGTCACACCAACCTGATTTTGGTGTGAGATGGTTGTTCATTTTGAAATTGTAGTCTAAAAATGATGACAAACCAAACAGATCTTTGTGTGTTTCTCACACTTATGTATCCCTCCCTTGCTTTCTGTGCTGTGTTAGGAGTACTGCAAATCAAGAAAGGTACTCAGTATTTTTCACTCAGCAGCTCTTTCATACTATGCTTATAAAGCACGTGAGAGGATAGTTTTCCAATCCCTCTGTGGGGTTAATCATAACGACTTTTCTAGGGAGTGTCATGACAAGGTTAAAATGTTTGAACTAGTATCAAAGATGGTGGGGTTTTGGGGAGTTACTCTGTTTTCCTTCTTCTCTTAAAGAATTTTTCCATACTTATTTGTCAAGGAGGTAAATTGATGTACTTAAGAGAGACAAAAGGACCTGGCCACAGGGGGAGGGGTCCAGCCAGCCGAATAAAGGGGGTTGGGTGGAGTCCCTGGGGCTCCTGTTTTGCTCCCTGCATTGGAGGGGAGGAGAAGCTGCCCTCGTGGTGCAGAGAACTCATCCCCACTGCGTCTCCTGCTCTCCCTGCTGCCTACCAAAGATCCAGCGGAACACTGGGATCAGCTTGGAGAGAGGTCGTCCCTGCTTCGTCTCCTGCTTTTTCCTTCTAACCCTGCTGTCTCCCGAGGATCCTGCTGGACACCGGGATTGGCTGCCCAGGGGGTTTGTGACGCGGGCTTTTCATCGGCCATTGCCCCGTGAGGCCTGAGCTGGCTCCGGAGCGGCAGGGAGACCATGGCGCCCTCCCTGCTCCCTGGGAGCCCCCGAGAGGTTGGCGCTGGGTTCCTGGCACTGTTTGTTGTTACTGCCGTAGTTATTGTTGTTTGTTTGTTTGGGGGACTCTTGCCTCCCTTGGCAGACACCTGTCTTTCAAACCAAGACAGATTTTGGCGCCCAACGTGGGGCTTGAGGGCATCGAGAGGAAAGGGTGAAAAAAGGAATAACAGTTACTGGGTAATCTAGTTTGTGTGATGAATACTGCAGCCTTGTTAGGCAGCACCATGTGGTCTAGCTTGCCCAGGTTCACATGGTGCGTGGTCGTGGCTGTGTTCCTCCCCTTTGCAGCTCCTTTTCTAAACATGGATCCCCTGACTAAGGCCACCATGGCTGTTATCCAGTTTGCACAGTGGGTTGATAAAGTGAGGAATTCATGGGTTTTCTACTTCCTCTGGAGTGTGGGCACATGGATAAAGCGTATGTTTCTGGGGTTATATGAAAAATGGTACCTTCTGTGAGGAAATAGCACCGTGGGAACTTTTCTCACAACCTTTCAACCAGTTCTTTGGGCCTACCCCATCGGCTTTCGAAGGGTTTAGATTTCCCCTAGATACTAACGAAATGTTGTTGATAGGCCTGCTCTATTTAGCATTCAGATTGGCTTGGATTACTGCCCAGGTGCCTCCCCCAGAGTCTAGGGGTGCTGCCTCAGAATCTGACACGGCCCCAGTGACTAGAGACCCTGCCCCACAGCCTGACACGGCCCCAGTGACTAGAGACCCTGCCCCGCAGCCCGGCCCTGCCCCGCAGCCCAACCCTGCCCTGCAGCCTACCTCAGAAACAGACCACCCAAGTTGGGTAGTGGCGCTGCTGAAGGAGATGCATGAGATGCTGAGGGAATACACCTCCCCAGCTGATGGGAAATCCTCTCCCTGCCCCAAAGAGGGGGAACCTGATGGTACAGCAGTGGAACCCACAAATGTTACAATCGTCCAGGTTCCAGCTGAACCACAAGGGCAGCCCCAGCTGGCAGCAGTCGCCCCTGTGCAGATGAGGAAGTATGGGGGACCAGGGCCCTCACAACCAGCAGGAGAGCCAGAGCCTGAAATCATCACCGAGTCCCTGTCATATGACAGCCTCTGTAATCTGCGAAAAGACATTGTGTGACGGGGGCGTGAGGCTTATACAACCTGGTTACTTCGGGTTTGGGACCTTATGGGAAAAGGTGTGCAACTGGATGGGGGTGAAGTGAGGTATTTGGGATCCCTGACCCAGGACCCGGGTGTAGATCAAGTATTTGTGAGGGAGCCAGGGCCCCTTTCTCTCTGGGAGCAGCTTTTAACAAGTGTGAGAGAAAGGTTTGTTCATAGAGAGAGAATGCAAGAGTACCATCATAAAATGCAGTGGAAGACACTCGAGGAAGCAATCCAACAGCTAAGAGAACTGGCAGTATTAGAGGTACTGTTTGGGAGGGATGGACAACATGATAATCACCCCGACCAAGTCAGGTGCACAGGGCAAATGTTGTGGAACCTGGCAAAACTAAGGCCACACCAATACGCCACCTTCATTGCAACCATTAATGCTGAGGATAACCGAGAAACAGTGGGCTCCATCGCCAACAGGTTCTGGTATTACAAGAGTATGGTCAATGGCCCAATGAAGGCTCATGTCTCTGCTGTGGTTAGGGACCTCAAGGAGGAGATTGTAGAGGAGGTAAGGAAGAGCATTTCCTATGTGGCACCAGTGAGAGTCACAGACCCCAGAGTCAGAGCCCGACATCCCCCAGCTAGAGAGAGAAGGTACACCCCATGAGCTGAGCTGTGGTTCTTTCTGTGCGACCATGGGGAAGGCATGAGAAGATGGGATAGGAAACCCACTTCTGTCCTGGCAGCATGGGTGCGTGAACTCAAAAGAGAAAACACTAACCAAAGGGGTTCCACCAGAGTGAAAGTGGCCTCAGCCTCCCATGACCAAGCTGCCAGGTATTACAGAAGGGAGGACGATATGTCAGATCCCCTAGAAGGAACCTCCCACACATATGCCCAGGGAAGGAATGATAATCAAGGCTAGAGGGGCCCTGCCTCTGGCCAGGAAGAGGCACGGGAGAATCGGGTCTTTTGGACAGTGTGGATCAGATGGCCTGGCACATCAGAGCCACAGAAATATGAAGCTTTAGTTGATACTGGTGCCCAATGTACTTTAATGCCATCGGGACATGTGGGGGCAGAATCGGTTTCCATTGCTGGGGTGACCGGAGGATCACAGTAGCTGACCCTGGTGGAAGCTGAGGTGAGCCTGGCTGGGAAGGAGTGGCAGAAACATCCAATTGTGACTGGCCCAGAGGCCCCGTGTATTCTGGGCATAGACTTCCTCCAGAGCGGCTATTACAAAGATCTTAAAGGACTCAGGTGGGCATTTGGGATAGCTGCTGTGGAGGCAGAGGGCATTGAGCAATTGAACACTCTGCCTGGACTATCAGAGTTGGGCTCCTGAAGGTGGAAGAGCAGCCAGTGCCAATTGCCACCTTGACAGTGCACCGCCGGCAGTACTGGACAAATTGAGATGCTGTGATCCCCATCCACAAGATGATCTGCGAGCTGGAGAGCCAAGGGGTGGTCAGCAAAGCCCACTCACCCTTCAACAGCCCCATTTGGCCTGTGCACAAGTCTGATGGAGAATGGAGATTGACAGTGGACTATCGTGCCTTGAATGAAGTGACTCCACCCCTGAGCGCTGCTGTGCCAGACATGCTGGAGCTCCAGTATGAGCTGGAGTCCAAAGCAGCGAAGTGGTATGCCACTATTGACATTGACAATGCTTTTTTTCTCCATTCCTCTGGCAGCAGAATGCAGGCCTCAGTTTGCCTTCACCTGGAGGGGCGTGCAGTACACCTGGAACCGACTGCCCCAGGGGTGGAAGCACAGTCCCACTATCTGCCATGGACTGATCCAGACTGCACTGGAAAAGGGTGAGGCTCCAGAACATCTGCAGTACATCGACGACATCATTGTGTGGGGGAACACAGCAACAGAGGTATTTGAGAAAGGAGAGAAGATCATCCAGATTCTCCTGGAAGCCATTTTCACCATCAAAAAGAGTAAAGTCAAGGGACCTGCCCGAGAGATCCAGTTCCTGGGGGTAAAGTGGCAAGATGGACGGCATCAGATTCCCACTGAGGTCATTAATAAGATCACCGCAATCTCTCCACCCACCAACAAGAAGGAAACGCAATCTTTCCTTGGAGCCATAGGCTTTTGGAGAATGCACATTCCTGAGTACAGCCAGATCGTGAGTCCTCTGTACCTGATTACCCGCAAGAAGAACGATTTCCACTGGGGCCCTGAACAACAAGAAGCCTTCACCCAGATCAAGCGGGAAATCGCTCGTGCGGTAGCCCTTGGCCCAGTCAGGATGGGAGCAGAGGTGACGAACGTGCTTTACTCTGCAGCTGGGAACAAGGGTCTGTCCTGGAGCCTTTGGCAGAAGGTGCCTGGTGAGACTCGGGGACGACCACTGGGATTCTGGAGCCGAAGCTGCAAAGGGTCCGAAGCCAACTACAACCCAACAGAGAAAGAGATCTTGGCCACCTATGAAGGAGTCCAAGCTGCCTCAGAAGTAGTTGGCACAGAGGCACAACTCCTCCTGGCACCCTGACTACCGGTGCTGGGGTGGATGTTTAAGGGAAAGGTTCCTTCCACACATCATGCCACCAATGCCACTTGGAGCAAGTGGATTGCCCTCATCACAAAGCGCGCCCGTATTGGAAACCCAAATCGCCCTCGGATCTTGGAAATAATTATGAACTGTCCGGAAGGTGGGACTTTTGGATTATCCTCTGAAGAAGAGGAGGAGCAAGTGACATGTGCCGAGGAAGCGCCCCCATATAATGAGCTACTGGAGAGTGAAAGACAATACGCCCACTTCACTGATGGTTCCTGCCAAATCGTAGGTGCTGGCCGGAAATGGAAAGCTGCTGTATGGAGCCCCACATGACAAGTTGCACAAGCTACTGAGGGAGAAGGTGGATCGATCCAACTCGCTGAACTCAAAGCCGTCCAATTAGCCCTGGACATTGCTGAAAGAGAGAAGTGGCCAAAGCTATACCTCTACACTGATTCATGGATGGTAGCCAACGCCCTGTGGGGCTGGCTGGAAAGATGGAAAAAGGCAAACTGGCAGCATAGGGGAAAACTAATCTGGGCTACTGCTGAGCAGAAAGACATTGCCACTTGGGTAGAGAAGCTACCTGTGAAAGTCCGCCATGTCCCCAAGAGCCAGGCTAATGATGAACATCGTAACAACGAACAGGTAGATCAGGCTGCAAAAATAGAGGTGTCCCAGATAGACTTGGATTGGCAGCATAAAGGCGAGTTGTTCTTGGCTCGATGGGCCCATGATGCCTCAGGCCATCAGGGCAGAGATGCTACCTATAAGTGGGCACGAGACCGAGGGGTGGATTTAACCATGGACAGTATCTCCCAAGTTATCCATGACTGTGAGATGTGCGCCGTGATCAAGCAGGCCAAGCAAGTGAAACCCCTATGGTATGGTGGGCGGTGGTCCAAATACAAGTATGGGGAGGCCTGGCAGATTGATTACCTCACACTGCCTCAAACCCGCCAAGGCAAGCGGTATGTGCTCACCATGGTAGAAGCCACCACAGGATGGTTGGAGACCTACCCTGTGCCTCACGCTACTGCCTGGAACACCATCCTGGGCCTTGAAAAGCAGATCCTTTGGAGGCATGGTACGCCCGAGAGAATTGAGTCTGACAAGAGGACTCATTTCAAGAACAGCCTTATAACCAGCTGGGCTAGGGACCATGGCATTGAATGGGTGTACCATATCCCTTACCACGCACCAGCAGCTGGGAAGGTTGAGCGGTGCAATGGGCTGCTTAAAACCACATTGAAGGCACTGGGCGGGGGGACTTTCAAAATTTGGGAAATATATTTAGCAAAAGCCACCTGGTTAGTTAACAACTGAGGCTCCACCAACCGAGCAGGCCCCGCTCCGTGTGAACCCTTACAAACAACACACGGGGATAAGGTACCAGTGGTACATATCAGAGGTATGCTTGGGAAAACTGTTTGGGTAAAGTCTGCCTTGAGCAAAGACAAACCCATCCGTGGGGTTGTTTTTGCACAGGGACCAGGTTGCACCTGGTGGGGGATGCAAAAAGATGGAGAGACCCGATGCATACCTCAAGGGGACCTTGTTTTAGGGTGAACCACTCATGGCATTGCACTTGTATCCATATCTGCATGAATATATGAATATAATTAGGGGTAATGCATGTGTGTATATAGTTTAAAGGTTTAAGTTTGGTGTAACATGTTAGTATGGAAAAATTCGGGGTGGATAATGTTGGTGTTTTGGGGAGTTCTTCTGTTTTCCTTCTTCTCTTAAAGAATTTTTCCATACTTGTTTGTCAAGGAGGTAAATTGCTGTACTTAAGAGAGACAAAAGGACCTGGCCACACGGGGAGGGGTCCAGCCAGCCGAATAAAGGGGGTTGGGTGGAGCCCCTGGGGCTCTTGTTTTGCTCCCTGCATTCGAGGTGGAGAAGCTGCCCTCGTGGTGCAGACAACTCATCCCCACTGTGTCTCCTGCTCTCTCTGCTGCATCTCCTGCTCTCCCTGCTGCCTACCAAGGATCCGGTGGAACACTGGGATCAGCTTGGAGAGAGGTCTTCCCTGCTTCGTCTCCTGCTTTTTCCTTCTAACCCTGCTGTCTCCTGAGGATCCTGCTGGACACCAGGATTGGCTGCCCAGGGGGGTTTGTGACGCGGGCTTTTCATCGGCCATTGCCATGTGAGGCCTGAGCTGGCTCCGGAGCGGCAGGGAGACCATGGCGCCCTCCCTGCTCCCTGGGAGCCGCCCGAGAGGTTGGCACTGGGTTCCTGGTGCTGTTTGTTGTTACTGCCATAGTTATTGTTGTTTGTTTGTCTTGTTATATATATATCTAGTAAAGAACTGTTATTCCTATTCCTCATATCTCTGCCTGAAAGCCCCTTAATTTCAAAATTATAAGCAT
The DNA here is from genome assembly GCA_025345505.1 of Todiramphus chloris collaris. Classification (NCBI taxonomy): domain Eukaryota; kingdom Metazoa; phylum Chordata; class Aves; order Coraciiformes; family Alcedinidae; genus Todiramphus; species Todiramphus chloris. Next base: position 780,776 of record JANVCC010000039.1, on the reverse strand, counting down.
TCAGAGGGGAGGGGGTTGCATTTCCATTCCAAGGGGGACTCCTGCCTCCCTTGGCAGACACCTGTCTTTCAAACCAAGACAAAAGGTCTAACCCTTTAATTTAGAAACTAGCAATTGTGAAATAGAAAAAATATTTTTGAAAAGCAGATGTCACATTTTTATATGGGCAGTGTTGTTTTGTGTTAGACATCTACATCCACATAGATTCTTCTGCCAAATACATAAAGATGAAAAAAGATTTATTAGATTATTTTCTGAGCACAAGTCTAGCAGCATACTTCTGTGCTAACTCTGTTAAGTGCTGCTGCAAGACAATTGCAGGAATCTCAGAATATATCACTAAATCAGTAGTTATGTTTATTGTGTAAATTCCAGTTAATATGACATTATGGCCTTCCTGATAGTTGACTGATAATAAAACATCTCTCTTAGTATTGCTTCTGACAGTGGTGATAGCTGACTGATACAGTGACCTTTGGAAATACTTGATCAAAAAAGTCCCATTAAGACTATTAGACGCAACATTTGCAAACCAAAACTAAAACTGTTGAAATACAAGAAATAGTATTTGAGACAGGGTATGTACAGAGTATTTTGAGACAGGGATCTGCTTGAGAGAGTCCAACGGAGGGCTACAAGGATGATTAAGGGACTGGAGCACATGCTTTATGAGGAGAGGCTGAGATACCTGGGGCTCTTTAGTCTGGAAAAGAGAAGACTGAGAGGGGATTTGATAAATGTTTATAAATATATGAGGGCTAAGTGTCAAGAGGAAAGGGACTGCCTCTTCTCACTCGTGCCTTGTGATAGGACTAGGGGGAATGGATATAAGCTGGAGCACAGGAGGTTCCACCATAACATGAGGAGGAACTTCTTTACAGTAAGGGTCACAGAGCATTGGAACAGGCTGCCCAGAGAGGTTGTGGAGTCTCCTTCTCTGGAGATTTTCAAAACTCACCTGGATGCGTTCCTGAGTTACCTGTGTTAGGGTAGATTAGGTTGTAGGGTAGATTAGGTTGTAGGTTAGATTGTATGATCCTGCCCTGGCAGGGGGGTTGAACTCCAAGGTTCCTTTCAACCCCTAACACTCTGTGATTCTGTGAGTATATCCTGCCAGCAGGTGTGTTCTGGTTGCAGCTGAGTAGGGCAGATATATATATTTTTTTCACTATTGGCATTAATCAAATGCTTTTTAATCCCATTCAGAACAAACTGGTATGTTTATAGCTCTGTGAGGGTATGAAGATAAATGAATCATGCATCAGACAATCAGAAATATGTTACCTGAAACTGTAGTAGCCTTTGCATTATTGCAGTAGTTAATAAGTGAAACCGAATCTTACATATGGTATCAGAACCCACTGGCATTTCAGGGGCCCTCAGTAAGGGTGTGGATTTATTGATACTGAACTGAAAATACTATTTTGCTCTTTTTTCCACCTTCCTTCTAAACACTGCATAAACTTAAGTAGTCACATCATCCCCTGGGAGGAATGGAATATATTATCAGGAAGGCAAACAGTTTACAGCAGTCTGTGCTCTTAGCTGATGCAGCCCTCACTGCCAAGTACAAATTGTCCCTTGCCCACTCTTTGGACAGCTTTGATCATGACTTGAAATTCAAAACAGTTATTTTCTAAAGAAGAGATAGTAGGTCATGAATTCTCTGAAACCATGTGTTCTAAGAAATGCATGAAATGTTTACTGTCCAGGGGTTTGATACCCAAAATATGTGGTGAGAGATAATTTTTTGGGAGAACACGCTTTCCCTGTCAGGTAATTTCACTTTGAGTCATTGTGTTGTGAGCCATATTTAGTTGTAATGAATCTGAGTTGTGACCTGAAATTCACTTTGTTAAGCATTTAGGTCTGACTGTTTTGCTCATACAACTTATAAAGCACCACCAAGAAAAGGGGAAGGTTTGGTAAAGGACATTTCAGATTTACAGTGTGTGCAGAGCTGGGATTTGCTCAGCAACAACTGATTGGCAAACAAACAGAGACGCTAGACGTGCTGCAAAAACATCAGAATAAAAAGTGTGGTGTATAAGGAACTTTAATCTCAGTGTCACCTAGAAATGTGTAGAAGAAAACAATATAATCTTCTAATTTCCATTCTTTATTAGACAAAATAGAATCATAGAATCGTTAAGTATGGAAACGACCCTCAAGATCCATCAAGTCCAATCATCTACTAAATATTATCAGGACCATTAAACCATGTCCTCAAGTGCTACATCTACATGCCTCCAGGGAAGGTGACTCCACCACCAACCTGGGCAGCCTGTTAAAAGGCCTCACCACCCTCTCAGTAAAAAAAGTTTTCCTAATATTCAACCTAAACCTCCCCTGGCACAACTTAAGCCCATTTCCTCTTATCCTATCACTAGTCACGTGGGAGAGGAGACCAACACCAACCTCACTACAACCTCCTTTCAGGTAGTTGTAGAGACCAATAAGGTCTCCTCTTAGCCTCCTTTTCTCCAGACTAAACAAGCCCAGGTCCCTCAGGTGCTCCTCATAAGAAATGTTCTACAGAGGCTTTACCAGCTTCATTGCCCTTCTCTGAACTTCCTTCAGGAACTCAATGTCTTTTTTGTACTGTGATGCCCAAAACTGAACACAATACTCAAGCTGCAGCTGCATCAGTGCCGAGTACAGGGACACAATCACTTCTCTACTCCTGGTGAACACTGTTTTTGATACAGGCCAGGATGTCATTGGCCTTCTTGGCCACCTGGGCACACTGCTGGCTCATGTTCAGCCAGGTATCCATAAGCACCCCCAGAACCTTTTCTGCCAGGCAACTTTCCAGACACTTCTCTCCAAGCCTGTTGTGTTGCCTGGGGTTGTTGTGACCAAAGTGCAGGACCTGGCACTTGGCCTTGTTAAACCTCATCCCCTTGACCCCATTGACCTCGGCCCATCAATCCAGCTGGTCCAGATCACTCTGCAGAGCCTTCCTGCTCTCAAGCAGATCACCACTCCTGCTCGATTTGGTGGTGTCTGCAAACTTGCTGAGGGTAAACTCAATCCCCTCATCCAGATCATCAGTAAAGATATTACATGAGACTGTCCCCAAATCTGAGCCCTGAGGAACTCCGCTAGTGACTGGTCACCAACTAGGTTTACCTCCGTTCACCAGAACTGTCTGGGCTCAGCCATCCAGACAGTTTTTAACCCAGTGAAGAGTACACCTGTCCAAGTCATGAGCTGCCAACTTCTCCAGCAGAATGCTGTGGGAGATGGTGTCAGAGGCCTTACTGAAGTCAAGGTAGGAAATGTCCACAGCCTTTGCCTCATCTCCTAGGCAGGTCACCTGGTTGTAGAAGGAGATCAGGTTCATTAAGCAGGACCTGCCTTTCCTGAACCCATGCTGGCTGTAGTGGGTCTGGCTGAGCTGCTTTTCCCCATCCAGCCCTCATGCTGCAGCACTGGGAGCTGGAGGGTGTTGATAACACACCCGTGTTATGACTGCCAGTGCTCACACGGCACCAGAGGCTGGGGGGACAAGATTGGGGAGGGGATACAGCCAACCTGAGCTGACCAGTGGGATATTCCATACCATATGACATCAGCTCAACATAAAGGGAGAGGGCAGGAGGAGGATGGGGGGCATTCGGCTTTGTTCTCCAAGTGGCTGCTACGTGTTCCTGGAGCCCTGCTTCCTGGACTCGGCCCGACATCATCTGCAGACAGGAAGTAGAAAATAACATCCATCTATCCTAACCCACACCCCTTTGCTTTGTGTCTTATTCTCTCCCTGTGTGCCGTGCTGAAGGGGGTCGGGGGGAGTGATAGAAGGGCTTGGTGGGCACCTGGTGCCATGCCAGGGTCAACCCACCACACCGGCTGGAGCTGATCCTCTGCTGAGTGAGCACTCCCAAGATGAACTGCTCCATAATTTTCCCTGGCACTGAGGTCATGCTGACAGGCCTGTAGTTTCCTGGATCATACTTCTGGCCCTTCTTGTAAATGGGTGTCACATTGGCAAGCCTCCAGTCATCTGGGATCTCCCCTGTTAACCATGACTGTTGATGAATGATGGAGAGAGGATTGGCAAGCTCCCATGCCAGCTCTCTCAGCACTCTTGGGTGGATCTTGTCTGGGTCCATAGTTTTGGAAATCTCCAGTTGGCATGGCAGGACATTAACTGTTTCCTTGGGGGGTCTGCTCTTCATCCCTGTCTTCTAGCTCAGAGTGCTGAATACCCTTAGGATAACTGGTTTGACTATTGAAGACTGAGGCAAAAAAGGCATTCATTACCTCAGCCTTTTCCTCATCCTTGGTGATGATGTTCTCCTCTGCAGCCAGTAATGGGTGAAAGTTCTCCTTGGCTCTCTTTTTGTTAATGTACTTGTAAAAACTTTCTTTGTTATCCTTTACAATAGTGGCCTGATTGAGTTCTAGCTGGACATTTTTGCCTTTCTGATGTTCTCTCTGCATGACCTAACTAGATCCCTGTACTCTTCTTGAGTTTCCTGCCCCTTCTTCCAAAGTTGATAAGCTCCCCTCTTTTGCTTAAGTCCCAGAAAAAAACTCCCAGTTTAGCCAGGCTGATCATTTATCCCGACAGCTTGTCTTATGGCATATGCAGGCTGCCTGCTCTTGTGACGCTAAGACTTTCTTCTTAAGGCATGTCCAGCCTTCCTGGACCCCTTTGCCCTTCAGGACTGCCTCACAAGGAACTTTTGCAACCAGACTTAGGAACAGGCCAAAGTCAGCCCTCTGGAAGTCCATGGTATTGATTCTGATGACCCCCCTTCTTACTTCACCAAGAATTGTGAAATCTATCATTTCATGTTTGCTAAGCCCAAGATGGCCTCCAACCACTACATCACCCACCAGTCCTTCTCTGTTAGTAAACAGCAGGTCTAGCAAGGTACCTTCCCATGTAGGCTCACATACCATCTGAGTCAGGAAGTTATATCTTCCATACACTCCAGGAACCTCCTGGACTGTTTCTCTCTGCTGTGTTTTATTTCCAGCAAACATCTGGTAAGTTGAAGTCCCCCACAAAAATGAGGGCTGGTGATTTTGCTACTTCTGCCAGCCACCTTTAGAACACTTCATCAACCTCTTCATCCTGGTTGAGTGGTCTATAACAGACTCTCAAAATAGTATCTGCCTTACTGGAATTTCTCCCAGTATAAATTTGCCTGTAAGCACTCAATCTTGCCATCACCGTCATCAATCTATATACAATCAAAAAAATCTCTATACAATCAAAATGAAGCTTCAAATTTACATTCAGACTAAATTGGGTTACTTCAGAGATGTTCAAACCAGGAAATATTTTTTTACCTTGCACAGGAGAAAACAAGGTGGCAGTCACGACAGTATTAGCTTTAGTTTTGTGATGATTGTTGTTACGAAGAAGTTTTAAAGTGCTGCTGAGAGAGTTTCTTCTGTTTTGTAGGGTTTTTTTTTTGGTTTGTGGGGTTTGTTTTTATTTTTTGTTTTTTTTTGTTTGTGTGTGTGGTTTTCTGTTTGTTTTATTTTTAAGGTTTTGTTTATTTGTTTTTTATTTGTTTTATAAAGTAGGTAGTGCCAGATAGTAATTAATATTCTGTAATCTTTGTAATAGAAATCTGGTTTTAATTTTCAACACATGTTATAAATGACAACTGGAGACTGTTAATTCTGATTCTAATCTGTCCCCACATACTTAGGTAACAGTTGAATTCATTCCTAAATTTGTCTTAGAACACAAGTAGCATAAGCTATAGCTATGTCTTTGCCTGTAAGTCAGAGGACTTAATTTTTTTTTTAATAGCATCATCGAGGTCTACCTGAAAATAACTCCTTCAGTTATAAAAGAAAATAATGTTATGACCTATTTCTTCTTCCCCTTCGATTATCTGTCAGCATTTGTAGATATCCAGATAGGCACTGCATAAGCTTTCATAACTCAAAAAGCTCCAGAAGCAGAAATAGCCTGCAGAGACTAAAGCGAATATTTGGGTTTTTTCCCTCCACTTCACATATGCTGTGAATCTTTCAGAGTTATGCTGGTTGTAGTCTGAGGCTGCTAGAGGGCCTTGAACTTGCCAGGTTTAAATTGTTTTGTTTAATATTGTGCCATGCCACTTCATTTCTCTTGCTACATAAAAAGATTAAGATGATCAAAATGATGTTATAATCTTAAGGCCTTGTGAGGTGTCACACCAAAATAGCTGTACTCATGCCGCTCTAATGCAAGATGTGCGCAACTTTCTGAATACTGGAATTGGAGAGAGATGTGTTCCTGGTAACTGGCACTTTATGCTTTGGCTACCAGAGACGCTAATCTTGTTTTAACAATATATTGCAAGCACTCATGTGTTTTAATGTTATTTTTATTGTACTAGGGTGGGGAGACTCTTAAATATTCTTGTTGCATTATTAATTATGTCTTAATTCATAGTATGGACGCTGTCATTTGATATAGACACAGATAATTTCCCTACAGTCAATGTTTTCAGTCAGACTTGTTTTATATAAGGGATATCACAAAACATAAATGTTGGAGTGTAGGAGAAGTGAGGTGTGTTTCTTTTTGATAGTGTACACAATTTGTGTTAGGAAAGAGAAAAGTACTGCTGGGGTGTTTGGATATTTTTTCTGTAATTGTCACTTTTCCTGTTAACCAACTGCTGTAGTTGGTTCATTTGAACCTGTGAAATTTTCTTTTTTAAATAGTAGTTCTTTTTTATCTATACAAGAAGCACTGAGGAACAGAAGGTAGTTGGCTATGTTGAGTTTTGAAAGCTATGGCAAGAGTTCATACAAGAAGGAACTTTATGTTGGAGGCAGAAGCTCTACACTAAAATGAGAAGACAGCTTAAATTTAGAAAAGTTTAGATAATTTTCCTTATTATAAAGAACACTTCATCAGCAATATTAATGGGGAAGGGTGGGAGGTGGCATTGATGGTTATCTTTGGGTGTCATGATAAAATGTTACTGATTCCAGACATGCCAAGAACAGTCCATGGAGTATCACTTCACTCTTTATGGGGTGGAACAAGTCCAGTATACATAAAAAGTGGTCTGTGAGACAAAGCTGACCCAGGCCTGAAATGTGAAGACATAGCAGTCTGATCCTGAAAGAGTAAAATCATAAAAAACCTTTCAACCTTTTTAAAGAAATCTGCTAATCTTCCTTTGCACTTATTTTAATTTCTATTCACTGTGGCCAACTAGTGAACTTACTTATCTCTCTAATCCAGTTGCTCTTCTCTTCCTGAAGAACAAATCAACAGAAGGATTCAAACCAAATCTGCAATTATATTCTATCTAGACTTGTAGGCAAGCAGCAGTTAGAGGTAGTCCACCATGATGCTGATTTTTATTTGTAGATTAACTCTTAAGACAACTCTCAAAGCAACCATCTTCTTGGTCTAAGCCTTCTTCCTGTTCCATCCAGGGTAAAGTCATTTAGCAGCAGAAAAACTTTGTATAAAGAAAACAGGAAAGATTTTCAGAAGAGCTGAGGCTGCTGTGCTTTTAATTAAATTTCCTTTGTGCTTTTGCAGTGCTAGGAAAATCAGAGGCTTAAGAAAACAAGCATTTGAAATGTCCAGGAGGTTAGAAAAACCATTTTAGATATGGTCAGGTGTCCTCAGTAGTGTCCAATAGATGACATTATAAATTATATATTGCTATATAATACACTAAACTGTGTGTTTGGCCCTTTATTGTATTCTTAATGAAGATCAAGTATCTGTTTAAAGTCTTTTAGAAATCCCATTGTAAAGAGAAAATGTGTGTTCCTTGAGCAAACATGAGTAATCCTGTCATCCCAGAGCTTTTCTTCTCGCTTTTGCTGTTCTGAAAATACTCATGAAGAAAGACTGTATAGACAAGGGGGTAAATAGATAAATCAAAGTGGATCAAGTCTTAACTGTGATCAGGTGTATATTGCAATGTTTGGATATACCTTCTGCCGAAGGAAATTAATTTTTATAGATATTTACACATGACTTCAGCACAGAAGCTTTTGTCATCAGTTCAGGTGCCTGCTGTGAGCTGGTGGTACACTAGACCAAAAACTATTCTGAAAAATTTATGTCATAAAAACCCAGAGTAAACATTTCATAAAATTAAATGATTTGTTATTGGAGCTTTGAGATTTAAAAACTGAATGTGTGAATTTGTCTGTAGGGGTTGCAGTAGCCAGCAGATGCTCAACCAAGTGTCTCAGAATTTCAGTATGAACATATTTTGGGAAAGTTTGGGCTCCTAATGGCTTTGAAGGATGAGCTTTTTGCTATGGATTTCACTCCTTTGAGGGAAAATGAGATTTAGGTGAGACTCTTCTATATTTAGGTGTAAGTATCTACATGTAAGCTAGGCATCTTGATTCTCTTCATAATTAATGGATGAGCATACTTTCATCTCATCCTAAGGCTGACATGTAAAACAACTTGGGTTGATACTAGGTTTCTGTTCATGGACTTCAAAAGTAATCAATATGACTAACTTATTTGAAGGCATTCAAGTGTCTAAAATAAAAAAGTGTTCAAAAAGTTGAAACAAATTAACGCTGAAAGTTAGTGGCATAGTATCTGGGAATACAGGTCCACTTCTAAGCAGAATTAATCATGGCAGTAAATGCAACTATGTGGTTAAAGATATGAAGGGAAGGTTACACAAGTCTATGCTAACATGAAACATGAGTGCCTTCAGTTCCCTTGATTATATTTGTTTCTTTTGTGTTCTCAAGGTAAAAGATTAAGTAAACTGAGTATGAAGTGCTGGCTTCTGTTGCCAAATCTTCTGCTTATCTCTGAGGAGATGATCTCCAGTTTAAAATGTCATGGAAGGGAACAATATACACAGTATATCTGCCATTGGTTCATGTTCTTAAAACACCTTCCAAGTAAAGTCTTATTTTAGATGATGATGTTGTAGCTTAGGGCTATGTTTGCTTTGAAATCATCTGTGCGATAACTTATTCCAGCACTTACTGTAAAGAAACAAGAAGTCCCCATAATTTTGGCATAAGCTAGCAGAATAAGATATTTTGATAACAGATCGTTTGGGTTATTTAAATTTATACCTCCCCTGAATGAAGCACACAGTCCTAGTAAGGAGCTTTGCATTGTCAATGGGCAGAACTCCCACAGAATCAAGGTTCACTGTGTTCATAACATTTCAGATGAGGAGGGAAGAGAGGCTTGATGTGCATTCTGTTTGGGAATTGCTTCACCTTTGTAAGAGCACAAAAATCTAGCAACACTTTGTTTTCATCTGCTTTTAGCAATCTTTTCAGATGACGTACAAGTGCTGAGGAACAGAGAACACGACCTACACGATGCTCTTCTCTTTATACAATCATGACATTGCTCATTCCTAAGATCAGTTGTCTGCTCTCACTAAACTCAAACTCTTCCTCCTAGGCATGGGTATCTGGCAGCCTTTCTTGGGTTTTGAGGGATGAGGGCAGTGAGAGATGACCATGGGAGAGCTGTGAGGCTGGGCAGGCTGGAGCACTACAGGATCCCACGGTATTGGAGCTGACTACAGAGGAACGCATGTTCTGTTACAGTCTGATTCTTTCTGAAACAATTTCAGAATTTACAAAACGTTTGAACATGAACATTGCACAAATATTTGTTCTTGCTAAATCATAGTTAGGTATTTGCTTGATGTCATTATTTTCCATAAAAATGTAATGAGGTAGTAATGTAAAAACCTGATAATAGTAGATTACACAAGATGTTTAAACATCTTAAAAAGCCAGAAAAACTACTGGGATTAGTCTGTACCTCTTGCCTATAATTCTGATCTAGATCACAATTTTAAGGAAGGTCACTGATCTATCATAACCTCTGTGTGTGTATGATGCTCTTCATGAATTGTCTCTGAGACACACTTAGATATGAAACACAAACCACAAAGCTGTTGTACACAAGGCTGTACAATTATGTTTCTGTTAAGCTGTTGTGGGCCACTGAGTTGCTAGCAAGCACATTAAAGCCTTTACTCATAGAAATTGCTAGGGCTTGTTTTCATGCTGTTGATGATGCCTTTCAGTTCTAATAACAAATCTAAAGACAAAAAGAAAATATAAAAGAAAGTATTTTTGGTAGGTGGCACTTTTTTTAATAGCAGAAAAACAAAATGGAAGACTAGTAATTGCAAAGCAAACACACATTTGGTCACATGTTCCTTTACTTGCTTTCTCAGTTAAAGCCTTGGCTTTTGGGAGAAAGATTTCCTTGTATAGTTTTGGCCCTTCCATGTTTGATTACTCCAACTGAAATCTGCACCAGCTACTAAATTGACCTGAGTTTTATGGGGCAAACCCAATTATAAATCTTCATCTCTATGGCAAGGTTAAACCAGTTTGAATCCAAATGTGATACAAATTACTGAATCTAAGTGCAGCATAGGCAGTAACAATATTTTGTTTGCTCCAGATGTTTTCTTGAAAAGCTGTACCACAAACTGAATGACTTCCCAGCAATGCTGCCTGGAGGCAGCACCTCACCCCAGAATGGTCAGGTTCTGTCTGTAGTGCATGCCTGGGAGCTGGCTGTGGCTGAAGACATGGGAAGGAAGAGATCTTAAATAGTTGGAGCATATGTAATTCTCTTTGTAAGTTCATTTTGAGCATCCAGTTCAGTTAATATCTTGTCAGGCATCTTATTGATGTGGGTTTTTATTTTTATTTTGTTTTGTGGTGGTTTCTTGTTTTGTTTTTTTTTTTTTTCTCTTTTAAAAGTACATGGAAGGCTCGTAATAGTTTCTGATTTTTCTTATATGAATAGAAATTCAATGTCAAAATGCTAAATGTTGCAGAGCACCATGGGACAAACAGGCAGCTAAGTAACAGTGGAACCTAGAAGACATAGCTCTGTCCCTAGTTGCCTGTCTTCAGTGCCCCTCACACTTCATTCCATTGGTAGCTGTGAGTTTGCCATACTGAGACTATAGAAGTGCAAAGGTGTTAGGGTGTCCATGAGTCAGAATCAGTTCCTGTGTCTCTGTTGCTTCCTTGGAGATCTCAGAGATGGACTGGATGTGCCACTATGACTCACCTGTATCAGTGATGTATTAAAAACCTGAAGTCACTTAAGTCAGTAGGAATGTGTACAGAAATATATCTGTGCTAGAAAGGGGAGTTTCAAGCAGTTCAGTCCATGTTTTGGAGGGTAGAGTGAATTGAAAAATTCAAAATACAATAGAAAAAAGTAAAGGTAATTGGGAGGGAAAAAAATGTATCCTTGGAGAGCTTTTTGTGAGGCAGAATCCAGGAAAATGGTCTGTGAGAGGCTGCGTATTTTACATGCCTGTAAACTTTGGATGACACCTCTGGTTTAATCTTAAACGAGCTTTTGCTTTCCATTCAGTCTACTCACTCCATAAAGGCAGTTGTGTTTATTTATATTTATTCTGTGAATTAGGTATGTATCTTTTTCTGATTCTTCATGCCTCTGCTTATGTCCTACAGGATATTGAACACCTGTAGGATCCTGATGATATTACATTTTAATGGTTTGAAAATGAACGGAGAACTAAAGATCTCATTTGTCCCTATTTTACCAAGTTCTTCTTGAGATGTCAGTGGGATTTTTTTTTTTTTTTTTTTTTGGCAACCCAATTGATCATTAAACATAGTTTCTCTCTCATTCTGAAACTTAGAAACTTAGATGAGTGTGGATGATTTACTCATTTATGTTTTTAAAAAGTATTTCAGTCTTCTTGTCTGCAGACATTTAAAGAGCAGTGAAACACAGTGATACCTCTCAGATTATTTTCTAATTTATCAAGAGTAACAAAAGAAACAAACAAAAAAAGAAAACTGAAGTCTGTAATTGATCTTCATTTGTTAAAGAAATAAAGAACTTATTACCTTGAGGTATGACATGGGATTAAAGCACCCATAAGATTAATAGTATTATTTAAATATGTATTTTCTATAATTTTTCAAGGAAAATATATTCTTTGATTATAGCTGTTTTGTTTGTTTGTTTGTTTGTTTGTTTGTTTTTTCTTCCAAATGCCATCCCAAAATACATCTATGGTATCACACAGACCCATGGGCTCATGTTTAGGAATATTAAACTCAGAATATGTCAGTACAAAGCCAACTAGTCATAGTACATTATCCTTATTTTCAGGTTTGCTTTTCTTAGTCCAATATATATTTTTCCACCCTTTTTAGAAAGTCACTTCTGTAAAGATTTGCTTGAAATGTCCATTATCAAATGTGAGGGGCATCCAGAGAAATTAAGGTTAAAATAACCCTCACTGATGATGACATTTTTGAATGTCAGACTCAGCAAGGGTGTTTTTGTGGGGGTTCAAATGCCTTTGTGGGAACAGCAAGTGGGCTCTAATGAAGGCCATGATTTGACAATTCATAAAGAATCTTATTGCTGGCTTTTATTTCTCTCTAAAATGGAAGTGAGATGATAATGATAGCTGATTTCTAGTCTCCTGATGCTGATGGAGGATATTAATCAAATTTGGCCTAGTTATAAAATAAGCTCCTAGAAGAAAATTATAATCAACCTCTTAAATGGCCATAATCTCTTAGGAACAGAGTAAAAAGCTGTTCAAATAACATCTATCTGTAGGCACTGTGAACCCTTTAACCAAATCCAAGATTGGGTACTCCTAATTTTCTGATATTTTCTCCTTACACTTAGGTGTGGTGGTTTGACTTTGGCTGAACTCCAGGTTCCCACCAAGCCACTCTGTCACTTCCCCAACTCCTCTCAGCTGGACCAGAGGGAGGAAAATAAGATGAAACTCGTGGGCTAAGACAAAAGCAGATTAATGAAGAAGTGAAAAGAAAAAATCGCTACTTCCCATCAGCAGAAGATGTCTGGCCCTTTTTTGGGAAGCAAGGCTTCAAACATGTAGCAGTAGCTCTGGAGGACCAGCTGATGCCCCCACCTCCTCGTCCTTTTCCTAGTTTTTTTTAGTTCAGCTGATGTCATATGGTATGCAATATCCCTTTGGTCAGTTTGGGTCATCTGTCCCAGTCATGTGTCCTCCCAAGATCTTGTCCACTCCATCCCACTGCAGGGGGAATGTTAAAAAGCCAACCTGGGTGCTGTGTGGGCCCTGCTCAGCAGCAGCTACAATGTGGGTGTGCTATCAGCACCTTTCCAGATCTCAATGCACACCGCTAGGAAGGCTGCTATTGAGAAAATTAACTCCAGCTTAGTCAGACCCATTACACTAGGTCTGTAGTTTACTTTCAGGATGAATGCACACTAGCCATCTTGTTATGTTTAATTAAGACATTTCTGGTCAAACATCTTGGTTTTTAAATACATGTGTAATTTGAAAGCACTCAGTGGTAGAAAATTTAGTGGTGGAAGTAGAAAGTTAGAAAGTAAATCTGAAAGTAGATCTAGTAGTAAATCTGAAGGTAAATCTAAAAAGTAGAAAGTAAACCTGTTATCAAAGAAGGCAGACCTCTTCTGAAACCTTAACTGGCTGTACAGCTTTGATGCCCTTACAGAATCCTGTGTTGCTTCAAGGCAAGAATGGCAGAGAGCACTGGACTGTACCAAAGTGCTGCAAACTGGGATGAGACCTGTGTGTGAGAGTCCAGGGCTGCAAGACTACATATGACAAAAACACCCCCCAAATGTTGATGTTTTCTGTCCTTCTGATTAAATTAAATAACCAAAGAAGGATAGAGCTATTGTTATCATAGGAAACTATGGAAACAATAGGAAACTATTGCTGAAAACTGAAAGCCTTTTGTAGAAATAAGAAGGCTTAAGCGCATTATTTGGTGTTTCACATGACAACTCACTGTGGAAAAGTGAAAGAATTACTAACTGAATTCTCAGCCAGCCATGACCAGGTTCTTTGTGATAATACTCAACATGCCGAATGGTACCAGAGTATGATGGATTACCACTGTCAATCCATATGGGTGGAATTTCAGATGCTCCAGCACTGACCTGTAGACACTGCATGGCATGGTTGCTGTTCTGCTTGAGTAATTTAGTATTATAGGTAACGTTTCTTGATTAAAGTCTATGATCTAGTTGAAATTAAATACACTAACATTTGAAAATAAATAAATACTATTAGACACATGTTCTGAAGCATTAATGTGTGCGAGGTTTTCCTCCAGGAAGATGAATATTTCTAATGTTTCTCAGGAACTTAAATTTTCAGTTACAGTGCATCTATTGAATGAGCTTATGATGAGAAGATGCAAGGTAGAGCCCATGGAACAAAGATAGAAACAAGACAATATTTGTACAGAAAAATGAATGTTCTTAAGAGGAGTATGCAGTATAATAGGAATGCCAAAATGAACAAGCCTAACATACGATGTAAAAATAATCTGTATTTAGTCTAAGAACTAAATTTGTTCTCCTTTAAATTGTATCAGATGGTTTTCCAAACAATTTATTTGGTAACAACACCTATTATGGAAGAATCATGACTCTTTTCAGAATAGCTTTTATCCTTATCACTGATTCAGGAAATTGGAATAAATATCTTTGCTTATTAGCATATTATGCAGATGACTTTGGAAAACGCTTAAAGCTGTTTACTATATCATGCCCCAAATGAAGTAGTTATGTCTCTTCAGAAAAAGAGTTTAATTAATCCTTGAGGGCCAAGAAAGAGGCAGTAAACAGCATGTTATTTTCAGAGGTCAGAAGCAAGTCAGATGAAGTTTTGAGTCTGAATGACTGAAGATATTCTGCATACGTGTATCAGCAGTGGTCTGTGGCTGTAGTGAGTATTCTGTTTTACATAAAGTCAGAAGGCTCAGGACAGCAACAGTTGGCAGGTATATGGTGGTAAAGAAACATAAGACCAGGTAATATCATTGCTGTGCTGTGTAATATCATTGCTCAGCTATGGAAGCATTAGGAATAAATGATGCTTATCCATCCAGTGCCTTGTGCCCAATTTTTATCTCTTTAAATGAAGTCCAGTCAAATAGGCTCTCCCAAGTATTAGCTGTGTAAGGAAGGAAGCCATTTGTACTTTATTTTGTCAAATCTGGCTTATTGCTTCTTTTATTCAGGTTTTTCATATACTTGTAGTTAGGGTTTTTATTACAGAAGTGACTTAGGCATGGATGGTGATTTAAGCCCAATGTATTTTCAATTCATACCAACTCAGGTGTAAATCAAGTCTCTAAATATATTCTACATCTCTCTAAAAATGTAAAAAGCCCTAAACCACCCACAACCCCCACCACCATCTTTTTTGGGGGTGCAGCAGTCTTTAACTGATGTGAAACCATATTTGTGTTGTTTTACTAGACTGAGATTTTTTTTTTCTAACTAACACATGCTCATGTATCTATTTGCTTGTTTAAATGAGTAGTTTGCTGTTCCGTATTCCATGGCAAAAAATGTTTCACCCCTGTTGCAGAAATAATTTTTTTTCTCATGGTATGGCATGAGATTCTTCTGAGGGATTTTCAAAGATTAAAAGTCAAGCTAAAATACTACTGATATTCCTTTCCAGGAATACATTAATTTTACTAGAGCTAATTTTGAGTTGAAAAGTGAGATGAAAGACCTAGTGCAAAGAGGAGATAATTTTATTACGAAGAAGGTGAAACCATGGTTTTGGAATCACAGTAGAAAGACTCTTAACTGTGGTATATGGAGTATATGAATGAAATGAAGCAGTGTCCAGGAGCACCCTCATTCAGTGGAACTATGATCTGGTGCTGCTGAGCAGTTTTACAAAGCTCAGCAGTGCTATTGAGGTTGTGTGCTGGTGTGACTTCTAATCACACAGTGCTGTTGGAGACATGAGTGTCTCAAAACTGTATGAAGAGGAAGAGGTTGTTTCCAAGAGGGGCTGGGCAGTTCATTATCTAAGATTCATCAATATTAACAGCAATGTCTGGAAAGTTACTTTAAAAGTCAGAGCTGTGTGTTAGTGCGAGCAAATTAACATTTACTCCAAGTTCAGTGTGATTAGTGGTGTCTAATTCCTGTGATTCTTTTGGTACTGTTTTGCTTAGGCTGTGCTGGCCTTTGAGACATGTTGCTGTACCTTTGGGCAAGATAGAAGTATACATTTTTTTGTTGTATTTTTTATTGTTTGAAACAGTAGTTTAAATATACTGACAAAGTAATTCCACTAAATATCCACAGGGAAGGGGCCCTCTACTGATAGAAAAATATATCAACAGCACCTCTAAGATATACTCTCATTTCCCACATTTGGAGACTTGGTGTCATCTGCCTTAATAGGTGAAAGAGCTTCTACTCCTGTCCATCAATTAATGCCATTTGTCATTTTAAATTACTCTGCTGTCTTATGTTGTCTTGTTGCCATCTCTTTGCCACCATCCAGCACTATCCACCTCACTGTGCAAAACAAGCAGTGGCAGAGAGCTGAGACCGGTTCCTGTTGGTATGAAAAAGCTTCAATGAATGAAATGAAAAAATGAACAAAGGGGATTTCTTTCAAGACCTGATTTTTGCCACCGTTGTGCCGAGCAGTATATATCCCTGAAACTGGGTAACCTGGCAGATTTACATGGAGCAGATGTAGTTGGTAAAAATGAGAGTAAAATGTTTCCTGGGCAAGTGTTCTCATAACCTGTCCTAAATACATGAAAAAATCTACATGCATTCTTGCCTCTTATGCTGCACTAACGATAAGTGACATTTGGCTTCCAGTACAGGTAGGAAAACAGAGCAGCAAACAGGCTTACCAGGTGGCAAGTCTGTCAAAAGGTGGTCCTGTTTCAGTGGATTTTTGTTAGAGGAATGTGTGATATAATGTAATAAAATAAAACAGACAAAATCAAGGACAATTTTATTACTTGTACAGCTTCTAACTGTGCCTGGGTTTACAGAGGAAGAGACAGAATGGAAAGAAAATCAGAACTGTGATTTCAAAAATTGAAGTGTGTTTCAAATACACACAGTATTTCAAAAAGAATTTTGTCCAATATCTTTGTCTGACATATATTATCCAGTGCTGGAGTATACACATAGGTATAGTGTAAATTTTCTATTACTTCTAGTATACAGGTAGTATTAGCATAGGCTTGTTTTTTTTTCCCCACACTTTTCTATAAAAATCAATGCAGACAGTATCATATTTACAACAATTAATATTTCTATGTATGTGTATTAATGCTGAGGTACATACATTCAACTTATAACATCTATTTTTTTTCTAATGTGCCTGTTTATCTCCTGTATTGATTAATGCTTCTATAGGTACTGATCTATCATGTTTATACAATTTTTTCTTTATTATCTTGAAAATTTGTTACATTAAAAAGTTTTTAAGTGAAAATAACTACTTACGTTTCTATGAGAGTATTTTAAAAGGATATTATTAATAGTGACTATTACCTTTTTGCCAGTTCATCTCCAAATTATTTTTTGCAGATGGAAAGCACATGTAAATTGTGAGAAGTTCAGAGTACAGGTTTGTTATCCTGAAAGAGCATAATCCTCTCAGCTGCATTTTTCTCTTTGTTAGCTTTGTGTGCATAGTTATCTTGGATAGAACTATGGAAAAGAGATATGTCTATGTTTTCCTTACTTATCTTTGTAACAAAAATGGTAAGTAGGAAACCTGACTGTAGGAGGTTTTCCTTGATCTTTTCTTTATTGTCTCAAGAATAAATTTGGAATTTTTTAAAAGGAGAAAGGCATTCACTTACAGAACTGGAAGTGACTATTCTCTCTTAATCTACAGTGAATTAAAAAGCTATTTGGAGACAAAAGTTTTAACAGGGGTAAAAAATGAGGTGTGTGTCTGAATTATGTACTTGGCAGATTGTGGCAAGACTGAGAGGTAGATTCTCTAGCATAATTTTATTGAGTCTTTTGCAGTGAAAAGTCTGTTTCTCTCTGTTTATTGTCTTGGCAGAAATGTATCTGTACATTATCAGTAACAGAAATCATAAAATGCTGGTAGCATCTTGTTAGAATAGTAGAGGAAAGCTAGGTATGTTCTCAGGAATCTTTACTAAAATTGCTCTACTGCCAAAAACAGGTGCTAAAGGTTCTGCACATCTTCAATGGCAATGGCTGGACTGGTGTGGGTTTCTTACGTTGCAACTGATATTCTGGATAAGAAATTATTCATGCTGTATTTGGTTCTAATGATCTACATTATACACATGGGATCTAAGGACCTGAATATACATCTATTCAAAATGTAAGCAAATAAATAACTTCGTATTATTTATTTATACAGTTCAGCTAAAGCTGAAAAGATGAATTTGATATTCTGCCTCTTCTTCATTGCTCTTGATTTTTAGAAGACTCCCATACAGGATACAAGGGTCCCTGCTGTGACTTCCATCTGAGAGTTTACAATATACTTAAAATACCATTTATTCCTATCAACTTACCCAAAATATTTTTGACACAGGTATTCTCTTTATGGTTTAGTACATTCTTTTGGCCATTAGAGATAATTGCTAATAACACTATCAGTCAGGAAACATACAAGGAGATTTACCTGAACAAAGAATTCAGGACTCAATCCAGTATATCCTTCTTTTGAGCAGCACAATACAACAATGCTCAGATGATGTGATAGAAGAGCTAATTTGACAAAATTATAAAAGGTATACCTAGCCTTGACTCAGCTCTGTAGAGCTGGGGCTTTTTTGAGATTTCATGAGATTATAGTGTCACTTCTACAGATGAATGTTGCACTTCTGGTAAGTTCTAGTGATATTTCTTTGTATACTATTGATAAGGCCACATCCTTGAAAACAGATTTTCCTGGCTTTAGGGCTTGCTGTCTCTTCCTGCTGTCCATGTAATGTACAATTTTCTGGTTTGAAGTTCAGGGTGCTACATACATTTCTCTCTAAATAGTTATCTAGTGGACTGAGCATAACACTAGTAATCTACTTTTTCATGAGGGAAAAATTTCAATAATAAACAAGTCCCTTGGTTTTGGATTTCCTGTCCCTTTTTCAATTGTACTGGTATGTACTTCAGCTTCATATACTTTATTTTTATGGCAAACTATTACAGTCATGTAGAGTTAAAATACGCACTTAATGAGGCTGTACAATACATTTCATTCAAGTAAAGTATTGTTTGGCAAAGTAATCACAGGCTCCCTGCTGCCTGCTCTGGGCTGGGAGTGTGAGTTTCCTTTAGTGCCAGATGGCAGATCAGTTGTAATCCATAGTTACCAAACATATACCATGCAGTAATTTACTTAAGCTGAGTAGCTCATTGTACAGGATATGTCAATCTGTATCCATGCACATTAGTAGTGTTTCACTCTAAATTTCATTAAAGCTCTACCATAGTGGTTACTTTTGCATTTCTAATATAGTTATAAAAAGACAAGTAATTCAAAGGGCAGAGCCTTATTCATCCCTTCTATCTACACCTGCCAATAGCATTTTATTACATCACAGTGAAAACTGGACAGCAAGGAGACTATGAATTTAACAGCTGCAGGCACACCGCTGTCATTAATGACATGCAGGCAGCTGCATGTCATTATTAGGGCAGTTATGCAGCTATAAGAAAATTTCAGGATGTCTTGCCGTAGTTAGTGATCTGCCTGTGGCACGACTGACAGCAATATGCATAAGGCTGATGAACTGTTTGGGTGGGGACATTGTGATATTGCCTACAGCAAATGTAATGAGAACGATTGTTTTTTGGTAACAAATAAAACTTGCAAACCCAGGGAGTAATAAAGAGAAGCTCAAAGATAACATTGTGAAATCCTTATAATAAAATACTATAATTCCTACTTCAAAATTGTTGAACATCTAGCACCAGCTACCGATTATCTAAGGCTTTCCTTCTGTTCTTGCCCTTCCCATTCTTGCCACTCCCGTAAAGAAGAAAACAGACTCATCATCTGGGAAGATAATAACTGTACTATCTCAGTAAAGATTATACTTTCCTAGTCAGGGTAAATTTATGAAGCAACAGAATATTTAAGAGGTAAAAAATAAGACCAAATGCTAAGGAACAGGCACCCTTACAACCCTCTGCAGTTGACCAGAGGGAGGACATTATTACTGTATTCTTTATGCATCTTCTTTCTTTTTTTTTTTCTGACCATCTTGTACTTCTGAAAGCACAGGTTTTCTGCACTGTGGTTAGATACCATTTATAGTCTGTAATTAAATGGTCACTGCAACCAAATGTTATGTGTTCCTATTCTTTAGCTTCATCTTGTTGGTTTTTTGTTTTGTTTTGTTCTTGGTTGGTTTTTGTTTTGTTTTGTTTTGGTTGTTTGGTTTTTTTAAGTCATGTTTTGGAACAAAGTACTGGTGAATTCATTTCCCTGGTTGTTTAAGCACTCTGAAGCCTGCTGAGGTCAATGAGAAGATTCCTCTTGTTTTCTTAGCTTTTGAACTAAGCTTTGACTGCAAATAATATTTTTATTGGTATTTAAACTTAGGATAAGCATCATATACTAGATCAGCTAAGATAAGTAACACAAGCATTGATTTCACTTGCTGATAGTTTTAGAGAAATTTAGAGTTAATTATTGTTTATTATTTAATACTTTAGGCTAGAAAATGTATTAAATTAAATATCTCTTTCCACTGCAGTACCCAGAAGTAGAGAGTTTAGCACTTATATATTCTGTCTCTTCTATTGATCACCTGGGCACCCAGCATAGGTCCTTTCACTTCTCTGCACTTGCTTCCAGAGCAACTCTGTGATGTTACATAGTAGCTGCTTAGGTCAAGTATCGATTTTTGTAGGCTCAGAGCTTGGTACAAAGTAGTTACATACAACTACATCTAATATGTTTTGCAGTACTAGAAAGAATCATAGAAGGTAGAATGGTAGGGGTTCAAGGGACCTCTGGAGAGCATGGAGTCCAACCCTCCTGCCAGGGCAGGAACACCTAGGGCAGGCCACACAGGAACAGATCCAGGCAGGTCTTGAAAGTCTCCAGAGAAGGAGACTCCACAACCTCCACAGGCAGCCTGTTCAAGGGCTCTGTCACTCTCACAGAAAAGACTTGTTATTAATCTGATTGACATTTAAAACATATAACCTATATCTATTTAATCACTATTGCATTCTACGGGAAATTTTAATCAGAAATTCCATCAAGTCTAAAAGCTTTTGATGGGCTGTCACAAGGATCTAGTGATACAATTCAAAGCCTGAATTGTGCAATGAGATCTGTACATCATAGGATCTTCAGACAGGTAGGCAGATGTGGGTCCTGTTGCAGACCTGTCACTATTAGCAATATAAGCAATGCTTCAGGCTCAAATACAAATCAGTCTGGGTGATAGTATTTGCAGCTAACCAGGGACAGTCCACTCCATACAGAATGCTTTCACATACAAATGCAATTCAGTAAGAGTGGGCCCATGGTGGAACAAATGGGAAGGATATCAGTCTAGTGGAACCAAAAGGTAATGAGTGTTTGCACTTCATCCTGTTTCATGGCATATCCCTGCCAACAGTACAGTAGTTCAATACTTAGAAAAAGATTGAATCTCCAGGAGTGCATTGTTTTCTGCTTTTATTTGAAAAAGCATGAAGTTTTTTTTCTCTGCTTGAGTTAAGTGAATAGAAAATCTGCCTGTGATTTAATCAGTAAAGCAAGAAAAGATGAAAGGGAGAATTTCATAGGATCTGAAAAATTGATGCACTGGAAATTAAATAGTTTCAACACTTTTGGTAAGGTGGTGTTACCATCCCCCACTCAGACTGTGATACCTGTACCCAACATCAGGTTGTAAGGGAAAGACTAGCGTGCTTCACTAGTACAAACACAATGGAAAAAACAATCATTAGCTTTTTCTACTTTATCACTCAAAAGTGACAGACATCATGTGCAATGATATCAATTTACTTTTGTTCCTTTAAGATTATTATCTCCAAAACTTTGTTGCTGTTCTGACTTCTATACACAAAATCTGGTATTCATTTCCAGTCATTAACTGCCTTTCACACAGTTATGCCCTAAGCGTCAGCAAATGTAATTCCAGGTAAATAATTGGAACCACAAACAACATAGTACAACAAACAACATATTTAACATCTAAGTGAATTATACCACTATTCAGTCACCTAATTTAAAATTAAGTTTATTATTCATAGAAGTAAAAATGCACAACAGATGTATTGTTACTGCTGCTAAATGGTCAAATTGGAAGCATTCCTTCAGCTTGATATAAGACTTAGATTAGTCATTAGGTGCTTGTTGAAGAATTGACAACACATGTATTATAGTTCCTGTAATAATGACATGGTATGGTTATTTTGTGTTAAAAGAAAAGTGGAGGAGGAGTTGTAACCCCTTCTGAGAAGGCAAAAATGTAAACTCCTAGAGAAGTTAGATCTGCAGATTTCATGGGATTTTTAATGTAATTTAAGATCACTTTTAGCAGGTTTTCCATCTTCAATAACCTTATATACATATTGGAGAAAATGCCATTGTTAATGCACTGGAAACAGATGAAAGAGAGAAAGGTCATATTTTTTATTTTCTGGGAAAAAAAGGCAGAAAAAGGAGATGAAAAGAGTTAAGTTCAAGAGAAACAAAAACCCTTCAGCTTTTAAATTGGATTAATTCAAGAAAATCTTCAAGGTAAAGGATTCAAGAAAATATGTGAGTAATTATTTGCTCAGTTGGAGAACTCAAGAATGTTCTCCAAATTCTATTGTACCTGCAGACTCTCTATAGAAGCTTTCAGAGCCAGTGTTTTACAGATACTTTTTATAGCTGGACCAAGTATAATTTGAGGAGCTTTCATAGAAAAAGCACATTATAGATTTAAGGCAAAACTATATGTAACATTATTGTATGTAACTATATTAACATGAGACAACAGTGTGCACTTGCATCCCAGAAGGCCAATTGCATCCTGGGCTGCATCAAGAGAAGTGTGGCCAGATGATTGAGGGAGGTGATTCTGCCCCTCTACACTGCTCTGGTAAGACTTCACCTGGAGTACTGTGTCCAGCTCTGGAGCTCTCAACACAGGAAAGATATGGGCCTGATGGAGTGGGTCCAGAGGAGAGCCACAAAGATGATCAGAGGCCTGGACCACCTTTTCTACGAGGACAGGCTGAGGGAACTGGGGTTGTTCAGCCTGGGGAAGAGAAGTCTCCGGGGAGACCTACTAGCGACCTTCCAGTACCTGAAGAGGGCCTACAGGAAGGCTGGAGAGGGGCTGTTTACGAGGGCCTGTAGTGAAAGGATGCGGGGTAATGGGTTTAAATTAGAGAAAAGCAAATTTAGATTGGATATCAGGAAGAAGTTCTTTACATTGAGGGTGGTAGAACAGGCTACCCAGGGAGGTGGTTCAGGCCTCATCCCTGGAGATATTCAAGGTGAGGTTGGACAAGGCTCTGAGCAGCCTGGCCTAGTTGAGGGTATCCCTGCTCACTGCAGGGGGGGCTGGACTAGATGACCTTTGGAGGTCCCTTCCAGCCCTAGCCATTCTATGATTCTATGATTTGTAATGAGCAATATAGAAACCAGTGAGGATTCTTATACTGAATATAGTGGCCCTAAACCTTCTTCCTATATTGTGGGCCAGAAAGTGAGCTTTTAGAACTAAACAGTGTTTATGGTAATATGATAAAAACATAAATGAAACCCTGGAAATTGTGGCATGAAAGGTTCTCTCCATACATACCACTGTGTAAATGCACCATCTACTGCATTACAACTCTTAATATTTTAATAGTTATGAATGTCACATTGTATATTTGCTGAGAAGGGCTCTTGAAAAAGATATGGTGACACTTAATGCCATTCCAGATCTAGTTATATGTTTTCAGATGTCTTCTGCTTTGCAAGTCTGTCTGTTGGCAATGCGTCAATCTTTTTTTACTGCATGTGAATTATACTTCAATGGACTTTTGACTGCTTCTTCTTTTTTTTATTTTTTTTTTCACAAGAGTGCTTGAGAAGTTCTTGATTAAGATCTTTTTAGACTAAGGATTGATTGTTGCTACTACACTTAATATCTACTGTTTTAATTTATTAGTGAAAAAAATCATATTGGACCTAGACCTTACCCCAAGAACCTCTGCACTAGATAAATTCCAGTTTTTATTTTGATGATTTCCATATCGTCATAGGCAGTAGGGAGAAATTTTATCCTATTATTGTTGTGTGATTAATTTCTCAAATCATACTGTGTATTTTCTGATGCATAAATCTTGGTAAACCTGAGAGATATTAAGATAGCCTCTCAAATACTTCAAGTGCAAACACTGCTTTTTCTACTACTCCCATACAGTCTTCAGGTTTAGTTATTGTCACTTATGAAAGCTTTTATTTCAAGTGACTAAAATGGATTACAAAACCCCAAAGTAGAGTTTTTAAATTTACTTCAGATGAAGGCTTGAAAACAGTAACTTATGGTACTATTTTAAAAATATATTATTTTATATTAGTCTGAAATTAAAATACATTGTTTATTGAGTGAAACTCCATCCAGAAAAAAATAGCTATTGAACAGAATACTGTAGGTTTTTAAAATGGTATCTTTTAAGTCTAAATTGAAGACATGGTCATCTCTGTAAGACAGTGTACTTGATAATGAAATGAAATAAATAGTACCAACAGTGCAACCATTTGCCAGTAGTTGGTCACAGTAACACAGTGGGAGCTAGTCAAGTGGAGTTCTCTGATTTGAGATCTAAATGCCATACAAAGAACAAGGGGTTTTCACGGTAATATTCTCAGTAGTATTAGATGAGTGATGGTCCAACCATGCTGAATGCCCCTGGAGCATGGAAGAAATCCCCTGGAGTGGAAGAAATCCCCTGGAGTTGAAGAAATGATTTAGCTCTTCTGTATGTGCAACAGGATAGATACAGCAAGGCAGCAAGTGTAAAGAATTCTGTTGGTAAAGGACTCCAGCTCTGCAGGCTCTGCTTCACACATGGCTGCCCCTGAGGTTCTGTCTTGGCCATAATACTGCAGAGAAGTAAATTTAAACAAGGGACCACCTTGCCTGGTGAGGGGCAGTCTTGTTGCTTAGCTGAATACAGAAAAGATAACTGAGCCTAAACAGCTGATCACATGTCCCATGGAGAAAAGTCCTGACAGGTGCTGTTATTTTTGGCTATATCTGTGTTCTAGGGTGAAGGGTGCAGTTCTAGTTTTAGGGAGCATATCCTGGTTGGGCTGTGACACACACCTCATTCCTCATCCCTGACTATGTCATCAGGGCATGACACTGGAGCACATAGTGACTCCATCCCCACCTCCACACTCTGTTCCCTCCAAGGTGTCGTGGTTTAGGGTCAGGACAGGCCCTTAGACCTATAACAGACGCTCTCTGTTAACCCGCGTCCCTCTCCAAAGTGAAGAGAAAGGGAATAAGGGAGAGAGACGTAGTGATTAGAAAAGGAAACTAGAACAGCTTTAATGAAAATGAAATTAATAATTATAAAAATGGAATATATACAATGGCAGACTCCTCTGAAAGGTTAGCCAGGACAGTCAGCTGTTTCTTCTCCACAGTCTCTACAGCTGTTATACCAAAGACCCATCAATACCCTTTTGGGTCCTTATAATACCCTTCCTTGAGGAAGTCTATGCCAAGAATGCATGGAGCATCTGGACAAGTCACTATAGGGTGCTTTTCCCATTTATTCCCAGTTAAACTCACTTCAGCCTCTACTCAGTCAGTTCTTGAGACCCTCCTGTTACTCCAGTAATGGTAACAGATTCAGTCCCTTTATGATTTGACGGCAACAGGGGGCACTGTGCACCAGTATCTACTAGAGCTTTATACTTTTGTGGTTCTAATGTGCCAGGTCATCGAATCCACACAGTCCAATAAACTCTGTTGTACCTCTCCTCCACCTGGCTGGAGGCAGGGCCCCTCTAATTCCGAGGGTATTGTCCATAATTAGTAACTGGGTTTGTGAAGTTCACTGGGTTTATGTGGTTTACCTGGTTAACAGGGTACATGTAGATCACAGGAATTACACCATTGACAGGATTTGCACTATTTACGTGATTGATATTGATTACAGGAATCACATTTTCATTCCCCCTACTCATGTTTTGACCTAAGGCCCATGTAGTTGGCCCAGAGGACTTCTCATAGTGGACTGGAGCATCCTCCCTTCTGGAAGAATTCTCTCTTCTCTTTGTTTTATCTTGTAAGTAGAGTACTCATGCCTGTAGAGCAGTGGTAGGTTTTCCATCCCATCTGCTCATTTTCTCTCCAAAGGCACGAAGAAGAGACCATGGGGTACGTCGTGACATGTACTGTTCCTGTTTAGCTGGTCTTGAAGAAGAGCACATTCTCCTAGTGTCTTCAACACGGGTCCACTCAAGGGAAGAATAGATCTGTTCTCCCTTCTCTCTATTTTTTCAATCAGTTTTTCAAGTGATCTCTTTGTTTCCTTAGCCATCTTCTCCAGGTCTGATACATGGACATGTAGAAGACCAGAGACACTGTCTTCATACTGTTGTGCTCTCTTGGCCACTTCTGTCAAACCTGGTATCTCGTCATCTGTTCCCCAGACCATTGTTGACAATGTGTGGGAATATGCTGATGGGGCACTCCGCACAAACTTCTGTAAGATGGGTCACTGGCATAGGATTGCATCAGGGTTCACTACTCGCCAGTCACCATAAATCACCTGTCGCACAGCTGATTCTCCGAGTTACTTAATACCATTTTCCATGGTTGTCCATTTGCTTGGGTGGCAATTGATGTCCTCCTTATAGGGGTACCTGCATTTTACAGCTGACAAGAGTCTTCTCCAGAGACTGATAGTGTTGCTCTTTCTTGCAAGCTCTTGGTCAATGCCTCTATCTCTGTCCAGGAATCCCAGCTGCCTGGCTTCTCTGCCATTCAATTTGATCGTGTGGGCCCCATGTCATGGTTTAGGGTCAGGGCAGCCCCTTAAACCTATAACAGATGCTCTCTGTTAACCCCCCTCCCTCCCCAGGGGGGAAGAGAAAGGGAATAAGGGAGAGAGAGACTTAGTGATTAGAAAAGGAAACTAGAACAGCTTTAATGAAAATGAAATTAATAATTATAAAAATGGAATATATACAAATATATACAAAACCAGTATGGAACCCAACCCCCCTGATGGTAATTACACCACCGTCACCACTGATGTTGTGCAGGCTTTGGGGGAGTCCCAGACTGGGCCCCGCAGCAGACGGGAGCTGTGTTCAGGAGCTGGATTCTGGTACCGGGTTCAGGAACACGCAAATTGGATCGAAGGCAGAACAGACAGAGTCCTCCTTGGGTGCTCCGAGGAAGGAACCGAAAGAGGACCCGAGCCAAGCCAAGCAAAAGCTGGCAAAGCAGTCCAAGAGGGGAGAGAAGAGCCCAGAGACCCTTCAGGTCCCTCAGCTCTAGACCAAATATGGCGTATATGAGATGGAATACCTCGCTGGTCAGTTTAGAGTCACCTGTCCTGTCCGCTCCTCCCTGAAGGTGCGGCCTTTCACTTTCTGCACCCCCCAATGTGGTACACAGGACCCAGCAGTGGCCTTGGTCTGCACACCAATCCTTGGTAGTAACTCTAAACATGGGGTGTTATCACTGCTAGCAGCAGACACTGTCTGTGAAAACAGGCTGCTAACTTCAGAAAGTGCAGTTAATTAGAAGAACTAAGCTCAAAAGTAAAATTACTGAACAGAATTAGTTCTGTTTTCACTCAAACCAGGACACCCCATTATCCCAGCATTGGAGTAGCCAAGTGATCAGTGGCTCACCTTCATGACGGCTATAGTCCTTTCTCAGATTTCTCAGCTCCTTCATAGGTAAAGATTTGGTGGTAAGCTCTGTATCTGATGACTCCACATGTGATGGGTTTGCTTTAGAAGGACCGGCTTCATTGTCATCTGACCACACTGGGCGATCTGTTTTTGTTAGGTGTTTCTTTCCAGTTGCAGTGGCATCAGGTTTTGTATCTGGTTCTGACTCAGATTCAGCTTGAGAAGGACCTTCTCCCTGATCTGTTGCTGGACTTGGCTGTTTTGTTTGTTTTCTTTTCTTCACAGGAGCAACTTGTACAGGTGCAGTTTGAGTGGGAGTGGTCACAGTAGCTGTCGGTGTAGCTGCCGGCTGTGCTGATGGAGTTGGAACAGCTCCAGTGCTTGTTGTGGGAGTTGGAGCAGCAGCAGTGCTTGTTTTGAGAACTGGGGGAGCAGCAGCAGCATCAGGGCTCATTGGGGGGGCCTGTGGAGACTGAACAGTCGCAGCATGTTTCCTGAGTACAGAGCGTATCACAGAACATCTCAGGGAAGCGGCACGCAATCTACATTTTTTGGTGGCTACCCAACCTGTATTACTGCACTGATGAGTAATCCGATGCCACACAGTGAAGATATTAGAAAATAATAACAATAATATGATCTTTTGGTAGTAACCATGTCCACAATCCTCACAATTTGGAGTTCTAAAATCCAGTGTAGTCAGATTAGCATAGTGCAGAGCAGTATAAATTACCAAGTTAAAACCAAAAGCATTCCTAGTAATAAAATCCACTATGTAATGCCTGTAGTATAGAGACACACTCGCTGCCCAATTCAGTGCAACATAAATCAGAGATAAACACCACAGGAAAGCAGAAGCTTTCACCCAGCACCCGAACCTGAGAGCTTTCACATAAACAGTGAGAACAAGCAAACAGTAACATAACACGTACGGCACATAAGGGAACAGTACAGCATTTAACTCTGAAAGAAATGCTAAAAAGACATGAATGGACACTGCTCTCAGACACGACATCATTTAGGCAGTCTGTTTTAGTTTCCAGTTCTTAAAGACGCTCAGGAAAAAGGTGATACTCTCTGAAGTGAGCGAACCGGAATTTGAATTATTTGGGCAATCTATCAGAGCTCTGATCGAGCCCCATGTTGGTCGTCAATAAATCTGTCATGGTTTAGTGTCAGGGCAGCCCCTTAGACCTATAACAGATGCTCTCTGTTAACCCCCCGCCCTCCCCAAAGGGGAAGAGAAAGGGAATATGGGAGAGAGACTTAGCAATTAGAAAACTAGAACAGCTTTAATGAAAATTAAATTAATAATTATAAAAATGGAATATATACAAATATATACAGAACTACTATCACACCCAACCCCCCTGATGGTAATTCCATCACCGTCACCACTGATACTGTGGAGCAGGCACCGGGGCAGTCCCAGACTGGGCCCTGCAGCAGACAGAAGCTGTGTTCAGGAGCTGAATTCTGGTACTGGGTTCAGGAACACACAGACTGGGATTGAAGGCAGAACGAACAGAGTCCTCCTTGGGTGCTCCGAGGAAGGAACTGAAAGAGGACACAAGCCAAATGAAGCAAAAGCTGGCAAAGCAGTCCAAGAGGGAAGAAGAGCCTTTGGATCCCTCAGCTCTAAACCAAGTATGATGTATATAGGATGGAATTCCTCGTTGGTCAGTTTAGGGTCACCTGTCCTGTCCGCTCCTCCTTGCAGGTGCAGCCTTTCACTTTTCTTCACCCCCCTATGTGGTAGACAAGACCCAGCAGTGGCCTTGGTTTGCACACCAATCCTTGGTAGTAACTCTAAACATGAGGTGTTATCACTGCTAGCAGCAGACACTGTCTGTGAGAACAGACTGCTAACTTCAGACAGTGCAGTTAGTTAGAAGAACTGAGCTCAAAAGTAAAATTACTGAACAGAATTATTTCTGTTCTCACTCAAACCAGGACACAAGGAAAACTGGGAAACCTGAACAGATGTTGTATTGGCTAAACACTACTCTGATGCAGCTGTAATTTTATGTTTCTGTTTGGAAGGTCTCAGGGCTTTGGAGAAGAGAGTGATTTTGGCAGGAAAGGATCTTATTCTTCTCTCCTGAAGAGTTCACTATAAATAAATACAGATATTTCTCTGCTCTATACCCCTCTTTCCCCTCAGTTCTCCTTCCCCAATATATGGTTGAAGTACTGTGTACATACTCTATGGTTATTAATTACACTTTCTGATAATTTGAAAAAAAGTTACGTCTCACTGATTAATTCCCCCATTCCTGGTCCAGTGATATGCTTTCATTTATGCAGAAAAAATTTAACATATTTCTTTGCTTCAGGTGCACTGTGTTAGAAATTTTATCCCTACAATATAAATAAAACTTTACTCCCATTCTCATCATAGGAAATAGCTCTTTTCTTATTCCTAGTCATTTGACAGCATTGTGTTTTCTGTTGAAGAAATTGATTTTAATGACAACAGCTTGGGGTATTGTGTAGCCAATTCTGATGGCGATCTGTTACAGAGTATAAATGAATTCCTGGCGCTTGGTACAAAAGGACATGTGTACTCTGATGCCAAAAGTTAAAGTTTTGAAAGCTTTGCAGTGTTTTGGCAGTGTTATTGCAGGAGACATGTTCTAAACCCAAGATTTTCAAGGGCATTTGAAACTACAAATGCCTTTTTTTCATTTCAATTCAGAAGGTAGAGTATTATATATATTATATATTATATTTAGTGGTGTTACTATAAAAAAGATATATACCTGCCCTAAAGTAGTTAAACATTCTAATCCTTCTGTTGATGTACATTTCTTTTGCTTTTATTTTTTCAGTTTTGCAGTATAGCAACTGAAAGGGTTGTGTTGCTGAAAGTAGAACAAATATAAAGCCTGTGAATGATGCTAGAGTTTAAATACTGGAGGTTGATGGAAGTTGTGACATTCACATGCCATTTGCCTATCCTTTTACAAGATTCAGTTTTATTCTAAAGACTTGGCCTGATTCCCAGTACAACCTAGTGGGAATGTTAGAAATTGAGCCTTAAAACTACATGTTGCTCTATTTAGATTTTTGCTTCACTTCTTTCCCAGTCCGTCATGTGCTACTTGATAGCAGGTCAGTAATTTTCAGGAACAAATTCTATTCCATTTGTGTCTTCAAAGTCTTCATTATCTTAGTATCTTAGCATTCTCTGGTAGCACATTGAACAGAGTGATTACTTTGTCATATATGCTTACATCTCTTAATCTTCAGAGGGAAATCTGTATGCAGAGTTGAGTTTGGGATTTAAAGATAGAGTCAGCTCTCTGTAATTCCCCTGGGACAAGATGAATTTGCTTTCTCATCTAATGTTACAGGTCATGTACTTCATAATTTGATCAAAACTTCATGTTTTGAAAGGGCAGAGGAAAAATATTATCTTGCTTTAAAGAAAAACATTTCATAGTTTCTTTACTGTATAGGAAACTCCAGTTCAAAACCAGAAGGCCTTTATGTTCATGCTCTAGAGTCATAAATTCTTTTGATTGCTTTGATTCATTGTCTGTCTTCCGTAACTTCTTCTATTCAGGACCTCATTTTCCCTATGCCCTTTCTAACTTAGAACAGAGTGCAAAGGACATAGAAGACCAAGACAAGAGGTGCTCTAAGTCGTTCTGCTGAAGTTTTACAATGAGAATTGTATTATTGCTTATAAGCTCTTTTGTAGAAAAAACCACAACACTTTCTTTTGTGTGGCCAGAAGTTCTCCCTCTGCCTTGAGATTAACTAAGAGGAAAAAAATATAAAATCTGCAAAAATCCAAATGCACAAATCTGAAGCAGGTCAGTGTGTTCATTTAAGAACTATATACAGTGAATTGGTAATGCTTAACTTTAATCATAAATTTCTATCCTTAAATTCAAGTATTTAGGACTTGTTTTTCAAAGTGTGTGTTTACTGCTTTCAAAAATAACAGCAATCATGGACAGATTCACAGGCTTTCTGCAGCCAGCAGCTGTGTACTTCCAGCAAAGCATGAAGAAGACTGATAATGCTTCAAGGACCATTGCTGAGATCTCAGGGTGAGCTTATTTCTAAAACAGTGCCCTAATTTCCAGTCTAGTCTTTTCCCCATAAATCTTTCCTGTCCAATCCTTTCCTCATACTTCTTTTTCTCCATAAATCTTTCTGTAGGATCTTTTGCAGAACTTGAAGCAAAGAGTCTGGTCAGCTCTGTTAAAGCCTTTTAGAAATGAGAATTTGTTTAGTCAAATGCCTACCAGTAAGCCTAGAAAATAGTGGATATTAAAGACTTATGATGCATATTTAGCAATTCATTATCAGTCTCTCTGACTTTTTCAAATCTTGACAGCTGTCTTGGGACATCAGTATTTACATGTGAAATTATAAGCTTTTAGTATCACTATTCCTGTAACCTAGTGAGCCATAACTGGGGAAGTTCAGTTTATCACTGAGTGGAGTGAAGAGGTAATGTTTCAGGGCAGTTCAACACAAGTACCTAAATAGGAGTGAAACTGTCTTAGAACAGTATCTCCCATTGTAGTTGCAAAGAAATGTTGAATAATTTGAAGTTTAGAAAAAGTAAAAAAATATTTTGAAGAAAAATCTGTGTAAAGGAAAATTCCTGATTACCTTTTTTCATTATCTTCCTCATGATATGAATATGTGTTTAAGTTAAAGGCCTCAGTTTGAAGCCGTATTTGTCTTTTCTTTTTAGATCACAGGGGAGTACTTAGTGAATTATCTGCTTAAAATTTCAGGTTTCTGAAATGGAATTTCTATGCTTGAAAAAAGACCTTTTTCTCACATCAGGAAAACCATAGGCATTATGATTTCACCCTTAATTAAAAAAAAAAAATAAATGCAGTTATCATGCAATGAGATTTTTATTCTTATTCATGCATTTTAGGAATCTTGTTTGCAAACTGTTTGCTTTTGTTGATGCATTTGAGCACCTAAGTGTTTCATTTGGGGGACTAGTCTCCATGCTGTTTGCTTTTGAAACTTTATGTTCTCACCTTATTTTCACCATATATCCCAAAATTTGGATATGTCAGAATTATCTTCTTCATTGAATATGGGTTTCTTCAGATATTCCTGGAAACAAAGAGCAACTTAGAGAGTTTTGAAAGAAATATACTTGCAAGGAAGAGCAAAAATGTCCAGAGAATACTAATTAATTACATAGAATGAGTTAGTTAAATTGTTTTTAGCCATGTTAGTCCTCCACGCCTGTATCATGTGGAAAAGATAGTTGGACAGATGATGTAAGAATAACACATAATGTGTGCAGTTCCTCTGTTATTTAAAATTAATATGCATAACCTCTGGGAAACAGGGGTGTGTTAGCAGCATTCTGACAGGAGTTAAACAATATATGTATCTGAGTAATTTTTTTTTCTCAGCAGAAATAGTATGGCTTTCAAAGGATAAGTGTTCTAAATAGCTAAGAAGCTACCTAATAAAGCTGGATGCCATGAATTATGTTGCATGAAATAACATGAATAATGTAGATGTTTTATAGGCCCCTGCCCCATTCCCAACCCCTGATGTTCAACCTTGTTACCTATTCCTGTTATTTGTACATTCTTCTTTTGTTCATATATCTAAAAACATTTCAATTCTTCAAGAAAATGTGGATTTTAGGAGCAGTTTTATTTGAAAACAGCATTCATTCTCTATTGTCATAGACATTTCTCAGATTTATTCCCTGTAAGCATATAGGTGACAAGCCCATATTTAGTGCTGGCTATAGTTCAGCTATATTCTCCAGGCTTTACATCTGCTTCATGCAGCTGGATTATACTGTTTTCTGTACTACCATCACAAATGGCCTCTGCCAATGAACGAATTGAAGGGAAATAATATATGAGAGGAGGGGGAAATACGTTCAGTGTTTTGAGAAATGATGCCGAGTACTTTTATATATCAGTTGCCTGGCATAGTTTCTAATTTGCATGGCCAGAATAAAAATACTATATTTATTCAATATCTCTCTTCCATCCTTGAGATCTGGTTAAACATGTATACACACTCTGAAGGCTATGAATAAAACCCAAACCACTTGTGTTTATAACCAGATAACTCATTATAGCAGGATTTATAGAGCTAATATCAAATCCTTATCCTATTATATAGCCTAACAGAGCTAGTAAAACAGACTATATTTTGCTCACTCAACATGAGAATAGACCACAACTGAAATATCATTGTTCTCACAGAAGTATTCTGGGACATTTCCTTCTGTCTTTCTGATCATTTTCTTTTCAGAGACATGATTGTTTAATAGCATTAATCCTTTTGTATTTTTAGTACCTAACAACATGATCGTTGTTAGACCAAAAATTGATGTATACTACTGAGATTTTTGTCCTTTATGGAAAACACTGATATGTAGATTAAAGAACAAATTTTGCTATCAATAATAGCATGTAGTTATTCTGGAGTGGGATAGGTGACACATTTCTTCACAAAGCAATGACTGAATTTGTGGGAAACTTTCTATTTTGGCCGTGCTTTTGGTTATTAATGAGGATATTATAGAATTGTTTATCGCATAAGATATAATAAACCAGGAGCCCCCTAGTTAAAATCTGCTTATATTAAACTGAAATGTAGAAAAGGTAGATTTTGGGTTACAAAATCTGAAGCTCTGAAAAAAATCAGGAGTGGAGGAAAGTGAGCCCAGACATTGGTAGCTCTTTACTCTCAGGAAAATGTAAGTCTTTAGAATGTTTTTTTTTTTAACAACAAGAGCAAATAAATAACCATGTTAATGGTAAGTGGAATATGACATGCTGTTCCTTTACCAGTGATAAATTAGGTGTTCTTGAGGTATTATTTTTGAGAAGATAACTGAGAAAATTTTATCAATCTGGATTTCAGAAATAAAATGCCAAATAGAAAATTATTAATTCAGATGCAGAACTAATAATCTGTTCACATCCTATGGGATGGGAGGGGTGGCTGACACACCAGAAGGCTGTGCTGCCATCCAGCAAGATCTGGACAGTCTAGAGAGGTGAATGTCATGAAGTTCAATAGGACAAGAGGAAAGTCCTGCATCTGGGGAGGAATAACGCCAGGCACCAGTACAGATTAGAGGTTGTCCTGCTGGAAAGCAGCTCTGTGGAGAAATACTTGTGAATTCTAGTGGATAGGAAGTGATCATGGGACAGCAATGTGCCCCTGTGGCCAAGAGGGTCAATGGTATCCTGAGGAGCATTAAGAAAACTGTGTTCAGCAGGTCTAGGGAGGTTCTCCTCCCCTTCTACTCTGCCCTGGTTAGACCACACCTGGAATACTGTGTCCAGTTTTGGGCTTCCCCATTCAAGAGAGACAGGAATCTGCTGGATAGAGTCCAATGGAGAGCTACAAGGATGATTAAGGGACTCGAACATCTCTCCTATGAAGAAAGGCTGAGAGAACTGGGGCTGTTTAGTCTTGAGAAGAGAAGGCTGAGAGGGGATCTTATTAATATCTGAGGGGTGGGTGTGAAGTGGGAGGGGCCAGTCTCTTTTCCATGGTGCCCAGTAATAGGACAAGGAATAATGGGTATAAGCTAGAACACAGAAGTTCCATATCAACATGAGGAGAAACTTCTTTACTGTGAGGGTGATGGAGCACTGGAGCAGGCTGCCCA
Organism: Todiramphus chloris collaris; assembly: GCA_025345505.1. Classification (NCBI taxonomy): domain Eukaryota; kingdom Metazoa; phylum Chordata; class Aves; order Coraciiformes; family Alcedinidae; genus Todiramphus; species Todiramphus chloris. Next base: position 745,493 of record JANVCC010000039.1, on the reverse strand, counting down.
GAGAGGTTATGGAATCTCCTTCTCGGAAGACTTTCAAAACCCACCTGGATGCATTCCTGTGTGGCCTGCCCTGGTGTTCCTGCTCTGGCGGAGGGATTGGACTTGATGATCTCCAGAGATCCCTTCCAAGCCCTAACATTCTATGATTCTATCTGAAAAAATTCAGTCAGTGAGAGCTAGTAATTGTTTTGCATTGAAGGAGAAAGCGCCAAACTGATGCGTATAGAATTCTGAGGAAACTTTCTTGTGATCTTGGAATAGGAAGTACAAATATGCTAATTAATTTGCATGTAATTCAGACTTCAAGATGAAATCACTTTGGAGAAGTAGTAGAATATTAAACAGGAAAGAATGGAAGATATTGAGGGTTCCAATGATAGATATAGGAGGAAAGTATAAGAATGCAGCATGTGAGATAAGTAAAAAAAGAAAAAAAAATCTGCTGAAAACTCAGCAATTATGATCGAGTCAAATACTCACCACTGTGAAAAGGTTTTGTGATGATCAGAAGGAAACTATTAGCTATTGTGTGACATAAAATTGCAGAAATGCAATTTGAGGAGTTGTTGCATGGGGGAGTTTGCAGCAGAAATTAATGCCTCTGTAAAAGACACTAGAGGACTGAATCTAGTATGCTCCAAACCATCCTAGTCAGCAGTTGCAAGGGAAAACTGATAGGTTAATTGTGAATGAAAAGCCAGTCTTACCAGGATTATATAACTATGGCTTGTAATACATTGTTATCTCTAAATATATACAGAAAATAAATACCAGTGAGTGAAAAGGTGAATTTAAGATAAAAGATAGGACGGAGTAAAATTGTAATCAACCAGTTATAAATAGATCCTAAGTAGAAGTTTTGAAATTGTTTCTTGCTATGATGGGTGCATTCTGGAATAAGCAGACAGGAAAAGTGGATACAATACAATGAATTTTGAGGTTGCCCACAATGAGTTCATGAAGGAGAATATGTGGCATTGTTGTCTGCAATAAGGAGGGTTACTGGGCTTAATATAAAAGACCTTTTCCAACGTTGTCTCCAGGGAAAGGCAAAAATATTATGGGCTGTGTAAGCAGACCAGTATCATTTTTTTGTTCTAGAGAATTGACTCATGCACTCATTTTAACTTTGGATCTCTAGACTTTAAAATTAGGTTTCCTTGTTATTCATTTTATATTAGGAGGGAGAAGTCTGGTGTGAGAGATTCAGAAGTAGGAGGAAGGTACTTGTCTAAGTGATGGGCGTGGCTTAGTTCCATGTAGGTTCTGCAGCTTTCCTTCTCATTTTCAAGTCTGAAAAATGGAGCGGGAAGGAAATTAACACATTTGCACTTGGTAAATGAATATTGTGAACCAAAAATGTTACACTATGCTTGATTAGCACTAAAGCAGAGCTTTGTGTTCTTTTAGTCTTATTCTTAATAACATTGCTGAGTAGTATTTGCTTCTTGTTGCTATGGGCAAGTTGGTGGACACTTTGTTATCTAAGAAAAATATATTGAAGAAAAGCATTTGCTATCGATTGTAACATAATTACATGGTGAAGCATTCCATGCTTATGTTTTACTTGAAACCAGAGAATTCTGGTTTCAATATTCTGAATATATTTCAATATTCTGAATATATTTCAATATTTCAATATTCTGGTTTCAATATTCTGAATATTCTGGGTATGACCTGGATTTGAATCGTTGTATTTAATACAGCACCCTCTTTGTCCACCTTACAGCTTTTCTGCAGTGACTAGGCTCCAGGGAGGTGTGCGAGGTGTCTTGTTGCTGTTGTGTCAGAGTTGGCTTTGAAAAGCAGCCTGTGAAACTGTAGCACAACTGGAAGGACATGATTAGTGTGTCTGACAGAATGTAAGAAAACAACTTTTGCATCAGCTTCTTGCTTTGCTGAGCACTTCCAGAAACTACAGCTGTGCTACAGACTGTCAAGTGTGTTTAACTACAGCTAAACAGCAAGCGCCCAGGACTTGAAACCTCTAGTGTTATAAGCCATACTAAACATTGTGAATTTTAATGAATCCCTGCGGTTCAAAATCCACAAGATCAGTGAACCCAGGCTAACAGACAGTGTGGTCCTTGGTGAGGAGTCATCATGCAGAAAGTATGAGAAAACACATCTGAGTGTGTGGAAAAGATAGTGGCGTTTGTGTGAGTTAGATATTGCAGTGCCGCTACTGGATCTGGGAAGCCTAAATATGAACCCAAATATGCCATGATGGAGCCAGTAGACACTCAGTACTTCCATAGTTCTTTAGGAATGCCTGCCATGAGCTATGACAATTAGTAAGTCTTAACATTCACATACTTTTCTTATATTAACTATGAATCATCTAGATGTCCTACATGATCCAGGCCATACCTGGAGCTTCCCAGTATGAGAGACATGGAGCTACTAGAGAGAGTCCAGGCAAAGGGCTACAGAGGTGATGACAGGACTTCAGCATCTCCCCTGTGACAAAAGTCTGAGAGAACTGGGGCTATTCAGCCTGGAAAAAAGAAGGTTTAGGGGATCTTATCAATGTATCTAGATACCTGAAGGGAGAGTACATAGAGGATAGAACCAGGCTGTAGAGAGGTATGTGTTGGTCTCTTTTCACAAGTAAGTAATGATAAAACAAACCATTTCACAATGCCTGACGACCATTTCACTCAAATGGTCGTCAGGCATTGGAACATGCTTCCCAGGAAGGTGGTTGAGTCACCATCCCTGGATGTGTTTAAAAGCCATATAGATGTGGTGCTTGGTGATATGGCTTAGTGTTAGACTTTGTAGAGTAGGATTAGTGGTTGGACTTGCTGATCTTAAAAGTCTTTTCTAATCTAGATTATTCTATGATTCTATCATTCTTCTTAGTGGTGCCCAGTAACAGGACAACAGAAAATGGGCACAAACTGAAACACAGGACATTCTGTCTGAACATCATAGAATCACAGAATGCTTTGGTTTGAAAGGAACTTTTAAAGATCAACATAAGAAAACACTTTTTTACATTCAGGGGGACTAAGAACTCGTGCATGTTGCACAGGGAAATTGTGGAATCTTCCTCCTTGGTGTTATTCAAAAACTGTCTGGAAATGATTCTGAACAACTGGCTCTAGATGGCCCTGCTTGAGTTGGTGGGTTGTATCACATGAGCTTCCAGAGGACCCTGCCAGCTTCAGCCAGTCTGTGATTCTGTCATTCTGTAGTTCATAACCTCAGAAAACACATTTGTACCTAGTTTAGACAAGGTATACTACTTGATGCTAAAGGCATGACAATGAAAATTATAGCAAGCTGCTTTATCAAATCCTGTGACAATAATAGCTGAGTGTGTTGATTATTGATTTACTTATAACACAGTGACTTTTCTGAATTGTGGCCTCTCTGATCAGCTGTACAGTATTATACACTGTGTATCATAGTGAGATTAAGCCTTCATCTTTGATGGAAAAAGCTAACTGGTCCTTCCTGCGCATTAATATACCAGGTTAAGAAAATACAGGAATCCCAGGGCTAGAAGGAAAACAAAACAAGATACTTCATGGGTTTGACATTGAAGTGAAGAAATAGGACGCGTGAGGACAAACACATTGCAGATTTTATAGCATGTGAATAACTGAAGTCTGATAGACACAGTGATAAAAGTGGATCCAGATTACTAACAGATCTTAACCATCTGTTGGGAGATGGGAGTTGGGTCTCTGCTAGTACTCTTTCCTGTCTCATACTCCAGCCTATTTGCCACTGCTTGAGATACTTGTGTGATGTCTGTAACTGTTAAATTGCATGTCTTACGTATATGTTTCAACTATATTTTTTCTTTATATGTCAGTTGTCTTCTGTATCTAGGTATCTCTCATGCTGGTACCCATTACACTAGTATCAGATCTGTATTAACTATTTCTGCCATCATATACGTCAAGCAAGTACCAAAGTCCAAAATTCCACGTGGAAAACCTACTTTTTCTGAACAATTACAAATTAATTTTGTGTATTAAAAAAATCATGATGAATGGAATTTTGTTCTTTCTCTGATTGAGACCTGAAGCTTGTCAATGGGTTTGTCACCTGTGTTCTGAGAGGGTCAAAAATCAAGAGGTCTGCGTTTGTCAGTAGCTAATGTTGGTGTCCCATCAGCCCCAATATCATTATATAATTGAAGGATTCAGACTGTTAGGAGTCACTTGACTGTAAAGGGAATGTAATTTTTGTAATGTTCAGAAATACTGGAGCTCTGTCTTCTGCCAGTAGGGACTGATTAAATGAATAAGAGACAGATCTGGGATCTCTAAGGAGCTGGTATACTGTCTGAATCTCTCCTGGGGAATTTATGTGTTTACATGAATCTTTTTACTTTTAAGTTCTCATTTTTAAAATAGTGTCACCATATCATTGTAGTTAAGACAGTATTTCCCTTGGTATTCAGTGAGAATTGATTGAAGTAAGCAAGAGAATGGCAGAAATCTGAACCAAGATGCTCTGACAGACTCACAATTGGCTAAGCATGCAGATGGGAACAAGGAATGTTCCTCAAAGTTCCAGTTTTTAAGCTTTTTGCTAAATTTATAACCAATCACATGTATTTTTTCTATTTTCTTGGTCTTTTTTTCATTATCAATCACAGAAGATGCCACTATATAAGTATGACCCAGTTTGGAGTAAGGTTAAATTAATTTACTTCTTTCTCTGACATGAAATTCCTCACTCAGCCTTTCCTAAATCATTTCATGAGTAGGCTCAGGCTTTTATAACTACACAGTACAAATAGAGAAAAAAACCTCAGGAAAATGAGCAAGCACATTGAAATGCAGAGCATATGAAAGCTGAAGATGCCTATAAACTTACAGAGCTAGCAGGCTTCCTTACACACAAAATTGCCCCACTAAACTTAATAGAATTACTCATATGTGAAATGTAGCTAGAGTGTGAGTATTACTAATACAAGGGATGACTAGTACTATTTATCATGCTCACAACAGAGCTACAATCCCTACCTTCACCACTGCAATGAGAAAACAACAAACATAGAATGTGACATAAAATACCAAATACATTGTGGTTCTCTTTCTCTATATAGCATGCAATGGTTTAATAGCAGCTTGGCCTAGTGGGAGAGGTCCCTGCCCATGGTAGGGGGGTTGGAACTAGATGATCTTTAAGGTTCCTTTGAACTCAAGCCATTCTATGATTATGTGATTCTGTGACTTGTGTTAATGAGACAAAATCATAATATATTCTTATAAAGACAAACAAACATTTATCAAACTGTTCTTAAATTTACAGCAAGTTGATTAAAAAAAAAAAATCCTTTCATCTTCCCCTCCCCACTCCCAAGTGAAATTGGAAAGCATTAGTGAGGGAATTTAGCAAAATAAGTTAACTAAGAGCAGAATCTTATACAAAGTATTAATTTATCTCTGATCAAAGTATCAGAGCTGCTCCAATTAGCTCAAGTATTCTGTCTTTTAAAAACGGAATTGCTTTTCTGGCACAGAACAGGGTATTTCCTATAGTACTCTGGTGCCTCATCGGGATAGCAAAGATATAGGTGAACTGTTTCCTGAAAAATTTAAGTAAAATTCATGTGAATGGCACAATTTTTCTATTACTACAATGCTGCCTAATATCAGTAGATCCCATTTCCCATACAGATCTTTCTGTGGACCAGCTAAGTATCAGTGTGTATGTGGTATAAATAGTTATCTTCCTTTAAAATAATCATTGAGAAAAGTAATTATATGTTTAGAAAACACTGCTGATTGTCTCCCTCCTACACCTAAACTTATTGTGGGACACGATGGGGCCAGGAAAGCAGTGCTTAGCTTGTGGAATGGGAGCCCAGAAAGGGTGTCCTCCTTGCAGTTAATAGAACTAGTTGTGTGACTTGGTATCTGGTCTCTTGGTTTTTCTTGTGAATTGCAGGAGAGTTTATTTCCTCTAGAAGCCAAGGGCTGTGTATGGCTCATGCTTCACTGACAGCAGTGAATTTGTTGGACATCTAGATCTGCATCAACCTAAAGGCACACTCATTTCAGCTGTAGGAAAGTAGCTAGTGTTTGAGTTCAGAAAGCTAATACTTCGAAGGTTAGTACATTAGCCTAGAGAAATGTCCAATTCTGTTTCTAGCTCTTCTGAGTGTCTAAAATAAAGCAGCTCCATTTAACATGAAAAATGGTACAATGTTGTGAGCCTTTCAAAACTCAACCAGCCCCTGGCAACATATGACATGATCCTCTCCTTCCCGCACGTCTCCCTTTCATTCAGTGTAATACTCAAAGTCAAGCATATCCTGTGCAGCACAGAATAACTAAATAAACCGTATGCAAGGAGTTACACATATGTTTGAAAGCACGCAAACCTTACAGCTTAAGGACAAGACAGTTGTCTCAGAATAGTTTTCCAAGCCATGTCTTGAGCAACAGGATGCCTTGTGTCCCCAAGACAAAGTGGGGTCCTTTTTGGAAATTTCATGCCTCTTGATTTCACTTATTTCTCAGTTATATTCCTTACTCTGATCCCTTTGCCATAGAACTGCTTTTGTAGTGTGCAGCAATTGCAGGACCTCTCCTGATCAAAATGTGCCATTTTCTTTGGGAGCAGAAAGCTAGCTATGCCTCTGAAAGGATAGCTTCTTTTTTGGTCAAGAGTGTCACAAAGAGACATTATAAGGCAACTTTTTATTCATAGATTTAAGGTTTAGAGAAAAGTCAGTAGCATCCTAAGTAAGAGGAGATAGATTGAGAGCTGGCAGTGAATCTAGTATTAGTGAAACAGCTGTGCCTGTTGAATCCCTGGACATTGGACTGTGAACAATATTATATTTTAAAGTTTCTTTATGATTCTGCCAAATTTTATATCAAGCTGTTAGTACAGTCACTCAGGAAATGGCAAAGGTTTTAGGAAACTTGTTTTAAAGAGAATATTTCAACGTTTTAATGAACTTCTCAAATGTGCTAGCTGTTTCTATTGCAGAGCAACGTGTTCATGTTTGTGCTGCCCATACCTTCCCCAGATGCAGAGTAGCTGGGTTTTAGTTTGAGGAAGCGTGTCATATTCCATCTGCTCTGTGGCAGTCAGTGTCGCATCACTGCAGTCACTGGATTTTTTTTCACCTGAAAAGCTGTACAGCTGTTCTGTATGTCTTAACAGAATACTTGTATTTCAGTTTTTGGACTAATGTCTTTTCAGCTTGTCTCCAGGATGGGACAATGGCCTGGTCTATGCAGGAACAAGACAAAGCATCACCAAACATTTATGTGAGGCTATTTTATTTGTTAGGGCAGGGTGGGTTATGCCAGCTAGTTGTACAGGAGGTGAGAGAACTTGGTGCTCAATAGTAAATCCACTCCTGGAGTCTCATTTATCTTTTTCCTTTGTTGTACATTCCAGTAGAATAAAACCTCATTTTCATTATCTAAAGTTTCATGCCCAAAGACAAAATTTTATAAACCTTTCAAAAGGCTTTTAAAGGTGACAAAAAAAAAAAAAAGAAAACTCTTTGAGAAGCCTGTTGTAAAGGTCTATGGGAACTAAGAACATGAGGACTTTGTACAGGTAGCTAGTATATTTGAAGACTACTCAAATGTGATCTGGACTCATAATGGAGTGTAACAGGTTGGGATTTCTTGGCCTTGACCACACGTTGGCTTAATATGGCAACACAATTGCAATTTCAGTCCTGTCACTGAGAACAAAGGATTGAAAGAGCAGAGACTTTTAAGTGAAAATCCTGTAATTTTTCTCTGCAGATGAGAGATGAGGAGCAGTGATGGGAATAGGCAAAGTTTCATCATCAGTGCCCATATTGAGAACCAACAGAAGGTTTCCAGTAATGCTGCTTTCATTCAATTAAAATTCACTATAATGTTTTCTTGAGAAATATTTTATATGTAATTAAAAAAAACCCTTACACTGTCATTATGTCTTATGTAACCATCCTTCTCTTCCCAAGACAGTAGAAAACAGTAAAAGGATTAAGCTGGATTCTCAGACACTGCAGTTGCTGAAGCTTTCCTGATTTATAATTGACAACCAAACACATGACTCAGATTGTCAGTAACTGCTTATCTGGAGCTTTAAAAATATTCTTTAAGTGACTTGGCATCTGGAACATCATCACAATTACTCAATCCTCATTTTGAGAGTTGCTGGGTTTCTTTTCCAGATACTTACAAGTCTGTGCCTTTGTTTGCCTTTACTTAGAACAGGATTAGGTTAGATCTGAGACCAGATGTGAAATAGCAATATAAACTAGTTAGTAAAATTAAGGAAAATTTCTTTTAAGAATGTAATACGAGGCTTCTTGTGACGTATATCTACAGAAAAGACTGACTTCATTTTTCTAGGCTGTAAGATATTTGGAGTCCAGTTGCAGTTCTCTGACTAACATGGTGGCAAAAGCTCAGTGTTTTAACCTTTCCTTATTTCTTGGGGTTTTTTTTTTTTTTATCTTTAAGGCTCTGCAAAGAGTTCTTCGTGATTTCTGGTCAGAACAAGGGCCCACATAGGATTTGAGACTGCTGAGTATTGTTGTACTACAAAGAGCTCGTAGGAATACTACAGTACTGAAATACAGATTACTAGCACAGCTCTCTTGTCATTAATGAATCAAACTTCAATACTTTACAACACCTTGCACTCAGAAAAGAACTGGGCTTGATGCATTGTGCTCTCTTGATCCCCCACAGTCCTTTTTTAAGAAAGAAAGAGACAAGCAAATAGGACTCCAAAATACTCTTACTTAAGCTACTGCATATTAGCTTCTTGAAGTCTCAATCATTATATTTCACCTCTGCATCCAGGAACATCTCCTTCCTTTGGGTAATCAGAAGTTTAGATTCATTATGCTAATCAGCTACTCCAGGCTGACACAATTAGCCAGAACAGGCAGTATGTCTGGAAATCTGTGCAGGATCTTTCTGACTTGATGATTTTAATTTCATAATCCTGTGCAACAATTACAGGAAAAGAAAGAGCTCTCCATTTGGGTTTTCATCTTCATCATTCCACTTTTTCACTAATTGTCATAAAAATTCCCCCAGATTTTGGGGCTAGAAATTCTCTTCATCAGGCTGCCTTTGCACTCTGTGCTCTGCAGGGATTTCTGTTTTCTGTTATATCACAACTTGAAAGGTTTGTTTATACACAGTTACCAAACATTTAACAGAAGCACATTTGTGTTAGACTTCTCACAGAAAGGTGCTAAGAAGCTCTCCTATGGATCTGCCTAGTGGAGTGGTGCATCTATGTGTGGCAGTGTAGATGTAGCTTGTAGGGCTTAAACACGGAATTAAATTATAGAGATCACAGAAAAGATCAATATGAAAAGCTGATGAAAACTCACCTACCCTACTGCACAATCAGAGTGTAAATAAATATTGCTGTTGGTGGTTTTTTTTAAAACAATGGTAGTATTTGTATTTAATTTAATGATGCCATTTAGCATCTCCAGGATAAAAAAGGAAAAAAATCTTATCTCCAAATCATATTCACAACTCATGACCACAGGTATAAATACCAATAATACTAGCATAAACATTCCTTGTAGAAGCGTCAGAGTTTAGGGTCAGGGCAGCCCCTTAGACCTATAACAGATGCTCTCTGTTAACACTCCTCCCTCCCCAAAGGGGAAGAGAAAGGGAATATGGGAGAGAGACTTAGCAATTAGAAAACTAGAACAGCTTTAATGAAAATTAAATTAATAATTATAAAAATGGAATATATACAAATATATACAAAACCAGTATCAAACCGAAACCCTCTAATGGTAATTCCATCACCTTCACCACTGATATTGTGGAGCAGGCACTGGGGCAGTCCCAGACTGGGCCACGCAGCAGACAGAAGCTGTGTTCAGGAGCTGGATTCTGGTCCCGGGTTCAGAAACACACAGACTGGGATTGAAGGCAGAATGGACAGAATCCTCCTTGGGTGCTCCGAGGAAGGAACTGAAAGAGGACCCGAGCCAAATGAAGCAAAAGCTAGCAAAACAGTCCAAGAGGGAAAAAGAGCCCAAAAGACAATTCAGATCCCTTAGCTCTATGCCGAATATGACGTATACGGGATGGAATCACTCGTTGGTCAGTTTAGGGTCACCTGTCCTGTCCGCTCCTCCTTGCAGGTGCAGCCTTTCACTTTTCTTCACCCCACTATGTGGTAGACAAGACCCAGCAGTGGCCTTGGTCTGCATACCAATCCTTGGTAGTAACTCTAAACATGAGGTGTTATCACTGCTAGAATCAGACACTGTCTGTGAGAACAGGCTGCTGAATTCAGAAAGTGCAGTTAGTTAAAAGAACTAGGCTGAAAAGTAAAATTACTGAAGAGAATTAGTTCTGTTCTCACTCCAACCAGGACAAGAAGATTTTCAGACCTGTAACATCTGCAGTTTATGTAAGAAATCCAAAAGATTAGAATAGATCAGAATAGAATCTTTTGCTCAATATTCGAATGAGAAGCTAGTCTTTTATGTATGAATATTATAAAACATTCATTTTGCATATTTTCATTTCAGTCAATAAATATAACTGAGGAGAATTTAGTTCTTATCTGTGTATTTTAAATGTAACTTATTTCCACTTGATCTGTCTAAATTTTAAAAGAATGAGAGTCGTGTGTCTGTGGTCTCTAGACAGCACCCAGCTGTCTGCTTGTCAGCTCCAAACCAGAGGCCACGTTTTTTGGTGTAATGCCAAACTAATGAGTCCTTCTGAGACACTCAGCTCCTCGGTAATGTAGCCATTGTCCTTCTGACTAAGGCTGTCTTCTGCTCATCACCTGTCATGCAATATAGGCAGAGGTTGTTCACCATGGACACATCATGAGTAACACTCATTTTCTTAGTCAGGTTTTTCTAACTGTAACAAGCATAACTATTTCCAAGTTATTTCTAAGTACCATGGGAAGAAGCAGTTTTGGGAAGTTTAAAGGAATACCATAACTGTAGGTGTTCATGAATAGAGTTTTCTAAGTGTGAAGACAATTTCAGAGAAACAAAAGTAATTTATTTGAAAGTATAATAAGTGAGATTTGGGTGAGCATCATGGTTGTTTGATCTGTCAGTATAGAATGATACTGATAAGAGGCTGTGAATGACCTTAAAATCTTAAGAACAGAAAAAAAGAAAACAAATGGAAAAGGTGGAGAAAGTTTTGCAGTTCTTAATTTTAATTTCTTTTCTTTCCACTCTATTAGAGGTCAGCACTGACTCTTCAAGTGCTAAGTATTATTTTCTTTTCTTTGAGAGTATTTCGTTCTTTCACTTTCTGTCCTTTCTTTTAAAAGTTATAATTGCAGAAGACAAAAGTAACTTCTCAGAAAGGTATATATTTTAAGTTATTCTATTCTTAATACGTGCTCACCCCTCTGACTGGTAGTCACACTTGCCTTATCTGCTTGGGAAAATGACATCTTCCTCTGCAGACCTAAAAATGTGTATAAATTCATCTGTCAGGCACTCAACGCTAGTATGTGCCATCTTATTTGTCAGGAAGCTCTGAAGCTGGTGTTCAATCTGTTGTGGATTTGCCTGTGGTCAGGTGTACAAAATGCCTCCTTTCATTCCTAAGGATGATGAAGCATTAGTTCACCTTTGTCAAGCAGGCAGACTACAAATGGCAGATATAGTATGACATCCTCAACTAATCTTCCAAGAGTGAATATATATTCACTCTAAGAAGAAATGCTATTTTTTTTCCTGTTCCTATCCATTATAGGTTCTTGTGATCTAATTACTGGTAAGTTACCTGTTTTTGCAGCAGTAATCTGAATGGATATGAGTAGGCCAGAGAAGAAGATATTGCAATATTTGAGACATGAGATAATAAGATTCTTGACAAGAATTTGGCATGAGGATATTTAAGGTGATTAATGTTTAATGTAGTGATATTACAACTTGAAAAAGGGAACATAGGTAGTAAAGGAAACCAATCAAATCACACTGTATAGTGCCACTGATCTAGCTTTGAAACTCCTTAAAAGGATTACACTCTAGTTCAATTAAATCCTTTGCTCTCCCTAACGTTGTTTAACAATTTTTAGTACCTCCCTAGATTTCTAATGTTATGAGTCAGATTACTTTGTGTGTTAAGTTTTAAAAATGAGCCATGAATTCCTGAAATCCTTTGTTGTTTAAGCAGAATATATCTTACTCTCTCCATTTAGGGTTTAGTCATCCTTTTCATAAGTCTTTTGATGAATAGGGTCATTAAAATTAACACAATATTAAAATAGCTGGTCTCAGTAATTATAATGTTTAAACATGGTTTCTCCTGAGATTAAAAACTCTGTTCATTTTTGTCTTCCAATCCAAGAACTCTTGACAAACCTTATTTATAGCATCCCAAAGACTTGCAGCTGGGTATAGCTTAAGGCAACCACAACATTCTTGTGTATCAATGGCATTGTATGTTTCTATGGTGAAGTAATTTTTAATACTCTCTTTTTCACTCATCATCTCACATTTAAGTATGTGACTTGTTTTGATGGTTTTTTTTAGTAATAATTTAAAACATATTTCATTCCTTCCTAATGCTAATAGGTATTTTGTTTGATACTCTCAGTAAGTTTTCCATTAACAAATTTTACCTGTCACATATTCCCACCTACCCATTAACTGAGTCACTGTATGTTGCCATGTATTGTGTGATGGGTTTTATGTAAGAAGAACCAAAAGTTTTGTGAATAATAAAATTGAGATTAAATGTATGAAAAAATTTTATCTAAAAATGTATGACAAGGCTTCCTCTCTAGTTTAGTGTGATGACCAGGAGATACAGGAACAAGAGAACCATAGCTAGAACTTCATGCCTCTTAATAGTGGTGGATATATTTAACTTCATGTATTTAAATGGATGGTTTTTATAAGCTATTCTTGTAAATATTTGCTAAGCACTGACTACAGGTACCTCTAGGTAAAAGGCAAATTGGATACAAATTGGGTGGTTATTTGACTGTTGTAATTCAGTAAATGGTAGTCAAATGCCCTAGTTAACACATTTCTGGCTCCAGGCTGTTTCTTCTTGAGACTGCTTTCAGAAGAAACTTTTATAAATCATATTGTAAGCACTCCTTAAAACTGCAGTTTTCTGATTGGATGCATCACTGTTCTTTCTTTATGAACGTTGTAAAAAGTTTAAATGTAATACCACAGAGAACAAAAAGTGTGAGAGAGGCCACAGTATTTTTAAGGAAACCCTTCTGGAAGCACTTTGTACTGTCTTTTAAAGTATTTTCTAGCATAGTTCAGGCCACACCAATCTTTTTCCTATTCTATTTATACTTTGAAAATAGCTGAATCATATTTTTCAGGTACTTTATTGGAATAACTCTGCTAACTTTCTTCTTACTTGTCCCTAATGCCTTCTATAATCCTTTTCTCAGCTGAGACAAGTAAACTCTTCTCCTGGGCAGTGATAACCGCAGCATGCTGTGAGCTAATTACCTTAAATTAGCTATTTCAGAAATTACTGGCAGCTAATTTTCATAAAGCTAATCAGTCAGAAAAGAAGGTACACAGCAAATAAATACCACACATCTTTGTGCTTGAAACAATTAGGACTGACCCTAATCTAATTTAAAGTATTGAAGTGTTTCCAAAAAAGGGAACCGTGTGTGGCTGCCTTCACTAATTCCATAAAGCTCTTGTGTTTTTTTTTAATTGACCTATCTTCTTGATGCACTTTGTTGTTTTTCCTTTCTGATCTCTTCTGAGTTTGAATTTTCAAAAGCTATTATAAATCCAAAAAAGTAATGTCACCCTACCCCCTTCATCAGTTTGTGCTAGCTTTTAAGTCTGCTCTTCCAAATACATTATAGATTTCAAAAAGTTAATTTAAATACTTGTTTGGTTTTTTTTCATTTCACTCATGCTTGAGTTTTGGAGAAAGTGAGACTATTTTCTTTCATATAGAATCTCTCCTCCTCCTCCCACTTGCTTAAAAGTGTCCTGATTCTGCTATCCTGCTGAAATGGTTTGTAAAAGTGAAACCACTTCAAACAACAGTTTCCAGGTTTTGCTGGGTATGGCTTAATGCTGCTTATTGCTGAAGAAAGTAAATATCCTGAATTCAAAATACGTAGAAATAATTTAGCACCTTGGTACCTTTCCATCGTACCTTGCCATGTTACCTAACTTCTTCCAGGACACAACTGAGCATGTTGTTCAAAGGGAAATTCTGCAGAAATAGGAATATTTTTGATACAGATGACCAAAATCAGCCCAATCCGAATGTCTCCAGACTTCCTAAAGATTAAATCCCTAGCCAGAGCAGAGTAATGCCTGCCTAAAGATAACAAGAAGTTAGTCTTCTCTCCTCTGCAGTCATGTCTATGCCTGTGTGTAGGTAGAGAACAGGCTATGCAGTTTCCCTTACAGGAATGATAAATGATTTTTTTTCTAAGGTGCTTTGAGATCTTAAAATGGGAAATGCTGTAACTGAGTGTTAGTGGTTCTTCCAGTTGTTTTCCAAATGGGAAACTTGGTCTGGGATCAAAATGGCATTTCTTCTCACCTGTAGTTGAAATCAATGATGCAGAAGTTTGTAATTGTTAGATCCAGGAATCCAAGTGCTCTTTGGAGCCCTGAAAGCACTGAACTTCTTGACAGTTTGTGACAACTAAAAAGCAAGGAAAACAAAAAATAACGGAAATTGTCTCTCACAAATGAAATCCAGAGGAATGCTCTTAAGATTAGCCAATAACAATCAAACCCAGGAAAATACATTAATATTTCAGATAGAAATGCTGTTGTGAATAGTGTGGTGTGACAAGATTGATGTAAGATATCAAATAATTACTGGACTCCTAGCTTCCATTAAAACAAAAAGAATAAAAGAGCTTCTAGCTCATCTCTTTCATGGAATTTCCTTGATGGAGAACTTCCAACTTTCTCCTTGATATGAATGTAACATGTAAAATAATCATCAAGGATGCTTGTCATTGAAATGCTAATTAATTGGATTAAACATTTGTACATTGGCATATTAAAATAAGCAGTATCAAAACTGAAAGAAATTTCTGTTTGCCGTTTTTTTCCTCTCTGTCTCTCTCTCTCTTTTGTTTTTGTTTGGTTTGTTATTGTTGTTGTATTTTTGGGGTTTTTTTGTTGATTTTTTTTTAAGAGATAGTCATGACCCACTGCTACATATCTCTCTTCCTGGGTAAATGGCTGTGTATTACAAATACAGTCTTAGTCCTGGGTAGCAAGGTTGTATGTGATGAATTAAACTTACAGAATTCTCTGTTTTAACACATGATGTCTGTGATCTGATCCACTGAATGTTGGTCACTGTGGCAACTTGTTCCATAATTTAAAGCCAATGAGTTTGAAGACCTCTGGAGTTAATAGTATTAATCTAATTTATGAACACAGCCCCATTTTCCAGCTGCATCTTGTTTTGGGTCCCCTATCAAAGGGGATAAAGGTGAGCAAGCCAGGAAGAACCCAAGATAGCAAGGAAGCTGGGGTTCCCTGTCAGCAAATGCTGCTAAGGGAACTGGGCTTGAGGAAGAAAAGGCTTAGGGGGACCTAGTAACAGCCTTCCAACGCCTGAATGATGTTACGATTCCATATGAAGTAGTTGCACTTAATGGAAAAAGGGTCTAAATCATGAAGCCAAGAGGACCTGGTGTGATCTGGAGAACAATTGCAGAATTCTACCACTTGGCTAGTCTTGAATTGGGCTGTATGTGCCTTTTGTCTCACTGGTACCTGATGGCTTTGAAATGTCCCTCCCAGGTGGATGAGGATTTGCAGCAGAACTTCATAATACACGAACCTGCGTGAATCTCCTTATATCCATGCTTCAAGTTATGGAGCAAATATCACGGTACCCAAAGACAAAATCTGTTTCAGGAGATGTTTTTGCTAAAGGCTGAAAGAAGAAAGTTGTAAGTACCTTCTCCCTATCCCCACTCAGGCAATGGCTATATGGTTTCCTTCTGTTTGTTCCCTATTTATATCCATGTCTGTTTTATCTTCTGGATTCTTAAAATGAAATATAACGATAGATAGCAAAATTAGAAATCTAATAAAGAGTCACTAAAATAAGCTGTAACTTTCTTGGTTTTCCCTCAGTCTTTATTCTTATACCTCACACATTTCACAGAATCACTGGATGGTACTGGTTGGAAGGAACCTCTAAAGATCATCTAGTCCAATCCTCCTGCCAGAGCAGGATTGCCTAGAGAATATCACACAGGAACAAGTCCAGGTGGCTTTTGAAAGTCTCTGGTGATGGAGATTCCACCACCTCTTCGGACAACCTGTTCCAGTGCTCTGTTACCCTCACAGTGAATAAGTATTTCCTCATGTTGAGGTTGAAACCTCCCGTTTTCCAGTTTATGGCCACTGTCCATAGTTCTGTCACTGGACACCACTGAGAAGAGCCTGCCCCCATCTTCATGACACCCACCCTTTAGATATTTATAAGTATTGACAAGATCCCCTCAGCCTTCTCTTCTCCAAGCTAGACAGACCCACTTCAAATGTACACAAAATGATGTGGAGACTACATGCTATTTTTCCAAAAAACCATAGTGTCTTGTGGTGTTGAAAATGCTATATGCAATGTCTGCTTATTTCCAAAGAAACCCAGTAGAACCACTTGTGATACACACTTCAGGTTGCTAACTTAACAATGCAGAACTTGGAGAATCCTTTCCCAAAGACTTCCCCCCCCATCAGTTCCTTAATCTGGCTTGCCATACCTGGCTATAGTTCTAATAAATGCTTTTCCTCAAGAGAATTAATGCTACAGAAAAAGCTTCTTCTAAAAGGGTGAGGTTTCTGTTTATAATAGCAAATATCCCATTTTTTTTCTTGGATCCCTGTAATTCTACATGGGAAGCAGAAAGGGTTTTAAGACAGCTGTGGAGTTGTCTTTTACATTGTTTTTTGCTTATGTCAAAACAGCCATAGCCCTCTTTTCCCCATGATCCAAGCAGGCAGGTCAATGGTTTGAAATTTCAGTTAAGCTGGCTCGTAGATTACTGGGTTATTGCTACGAATTTGGTCTAGTCTAATTTGAACACATTGTAATTGCTACTTTGCACTGCAAGTAGATTTCCAGTGTCAGAATAAGCAAATTAACAGGGATGACCCTTCAGCCATTCCTGATGTCTCTGTTGTGTTTTCAAAGGTCTCATTTTATAATTAGTCTTTTATATATATATACGTCAAGTTATTATTGCTGTTTGTTTTGATAAATCACGAGCATGTTCTAAAAAGAAAGGTATCCCAAAGAGCTCAGTTTCATTTAGACTGTAAGAAAAGGGAAAAAAAACCCCAAACCAACCCCCCCCCCCCAAAAAAAAAAAAAAAATAAAAGAAAAAAAGGAAGCACGGTGGTTCAAGACTGCTCAGTATTATATAAAGACTCGTATACCATGAGGGTGAACTCTTTTTAAAATTTGTATAAATAACCATTGTCTCATTTTAAATTATGACATATAATTAGACATTAATTTTTCATGTTGGTAGAACGACATACAGCAGGGGAGCAAGGCTTATACAATAATCTTTGTTTTCCTAACTGGAAGCAAATGCCAGTGCTTGGAAATGCAGCAGAGGTGTACAGCACGATTTAGTGACCTGCTTGACAAGTAGATAGATACTCCTCCTCCTCCACCTCCTCCTTAAACAGCCAACAATAAACCATATGCTTAAATACTTTGTGAATAAGGATGATCTGGAGCCTTGTCTAAGTCTCAGCGGGTGTGACACTAGGCAGAATTAGTGAAAAATCATTCCAAGTTTATTAGCTGGCATGATAGGCAGTGGTGGTTCCTGGCAGTAAGAGTGAACAGGGACAAAGGTATGGAAAAGGCTCTTGTGGGAAAAAATAACTATTTTATTTGAAAAAAACAGTTTATGTTGAATGAGAAAGATGCAAAATGGCTGTGCTTCCTGTGTTTTGCCTTCTGAACTCTGTTACTGTAGCTAGGTAATTGACTCCTGTGTAAATGAATCAGTTGAGCAGAACAACTACTTAATTCACAGAATCACTATGGTTGTAAAAGACCGTTAAGATCATCAAGTCCAACTGTTATCTAACTCTACTAGGGCCAGTACTACACAACATCCTTTAGCACCATATCTAGATGTCTTTTAAATACATCCAGGGATGGCAATTCAACCACTTCCCCAGGCAGCCTGTTCCAGTCTTTGATAACCCTTTTGGTAGGCAAATTTTTCCTAATGTCCAACCTAAAACTCTCCTGGTGAAACTTGATGCCATTTCCTCTTCTCCTGTCAGTTGTGAGTAGTAAGAACTTCCTTTCGGTTAGTTGTGGAGCGTGATAAGGTCTCTCCTAAGCCTCCTTTTGTTCAGACTAAACAACCCCAGCTCCCTCAGTTGCTCCTCATAAGACTTATTCTCAAGACCCTTCATCAGCTTTGTTACCTTTCTCTGGACCCGCTCCAGCACTCCAATCTCTTTCTTATACTGTGGTGCCCAAAACTGAATCCAGTATTCAAGGTACTCACCAGTCCTCACAGTCCTGTTGGCCACACTGTTGGCCGATGGCCAGGATGCCATTGGCCTTCTTGGGCGCCTGAGTACATGCTGGCTGTTGATCAACCTCCGCACGTCTCTTTCTGCTGAGCAGCTTTCCAACTTCTCCTTCCCAAGCCTGCAGTGTTGCCTGGGGTTATTGTGGCCCAAGTGCAGGACTCATCACTTGGCCTTTTGAAGCTCATATGATTGGCCTCAGACCACTGATCCAACCTGTACAGGTCAATTCATGGTAATTTAAAAGTTATTTAGCTGTATTTCTTCATGAAATAGTTTTCACTTTGAAATTGTCATTTGCAAAACCTTCCCATATATGTGGATTGGATACTGTGTTGTCTCTATGTCTTTCTGAGTTGGAATAGCTGTTGCAAGCAACTGGGTGGCATTTGGGCTTGGCATGACTTTTCAAAGTAATGGCATTCAATGCCCATGTTAGGCTTTTGATGTACAGTCATAGAAGGCAAAATAAACAGTCTTCTGTTTCATTTTTTTTTAAATTTGGGATGTAATCCTGTTGTGCATGTGAAGCTGAAATGGCTGATGTACACCTTCTGCTCAGCAGAATTCTTATGAATAAAGTAAGAAAAGAATATAAGTGCTGCTATTAAACATCATTTTGAAATTAATGCTTATATTATTTCTGCTATCCTTTTTGTATTTAATATAGTTTGGAAAGTAGCAGTATTAGTAATAAAAATATAGACGTTAGCAAAAAATAGGTATTTAAAAAAATCCAAACATCTTACATGTCTAACATTTATCTGCTAGTTTAGAGATACTTTTTTTTTATTATTTTGTGGATTGGATTTATTTTTGATGGATAATATTTATCACAGATATATTTACTGCTTTGAAATTTGATTAAAGAAAAGGAATTCTCTGATGAAAATAAAAGTAAAAATAGGAAACACTATGGTATACTCAATAGGTAGCTTTTTAATTAAAAATTAAATATACTGTTCTGTTTTCATCAGTTGTCTAAAGTCAATATACATGGAAGTTCCTGATTTTGCTATCAGGGGAACTGCTGGTCTGACAAATATCAAAAATTGTACTAAAAGATTGTTCAAATAATAATAATAACTAGATCTTGGGCTTTAATTCAAATGTGATCATGTTATTTCAAATCCTATATAGATTTATGGAATGTTCCTCTGCCCATGAGAAAACAGTTTCAGTATGCATGAGAAATGCATATATTTTTGTGGGGGTGGGAAAAAACCTTTCAATTTCATCTTTGCCTTAGAATAGACTCTGGTCCCAGAGGTTGTTCTGGAAATAGTTACATATTTCTGACAGCTGTTCAGTCATCATGAGAGCATGTCTTCAAGGGAAAGACACTCATTTCCAGTTGGCAAATTTCTAATATTAGGTTTTAGAATAAAAAAAACCCCTCACCCTATAACACTTTTTTACATTACTGCTTCTTGTTGATAAAATTCTAGCAATATCACTAGATGATTACTACCTTCAGGAGCAATCACTTATAGTAGTACATCACCTGTGGACTGATGAACCATTTATTATCAAGGGTTTAATTGCTTGTAATTCATCCTTGTGGCACACACACATATACCTAATTTATATATATATGTATAAACATATGCCACTTATGTTAGGGATGGAAAACATTTTATTCAGACTAGATTTTGCAAAATTAAAAATCTTAGAAACACTTTTATCTAGAATACAGATTCACCCATTTCTGGAAGTAGTTTAAGACAAGAATTAAAGACAGTGAAGGATAATGCATGTGTGTGCAGTGTATTTATTTGTTTCAGTCTTGAAGAGAGTTGTCACATAATAGCTGGAGCTTGATTTAGGTTCTTGTTCAACCTCCTCTATTTATTATGATTTTTTTAATTGCTATTTATTGTATGGCAGTTTATAAATTATTATTGTTAGAAAGTGAGCTGATGTCATGGGTTTAAGAGGCTTATGATGGGACCACCAGCTTCTGTGTATGCATTGCACATACAGGTGGGAAAAGATCCGCTGGGAAACAATTAAATGCCAGTTAGCGCTAGGATCTGTTTTATCTGAATAAATTTGCTATTCTCTATATTATTGCTTCAAAACAGTGTCAGATGTATTTAGCAAAACATACTCCGGATCACAGTTGTTAATTTAAAACTGGGAGCCAGTTGCAAGGTATATATCAAAATTACTAGATATAGAACTGAGGCAAGAGAGAAAAGTGAAGTAACATGAAGTACTTCTCTCCTGATCCTGAAGCCATATGAAAAATGAAATAAATGACACCATGAAGAAAATTTGATTTAAATATTTAAATTATTTTACCTGGCGCAGTCCTTACTTCATCAACTGAAAAGAGACAGTGTGTTGCCTTTTCTCTGTGTACTGCTCCACACAGCATAAAGTATGGAGGAAAGAGGAGCTGGTTTTAAGTAGAGGTGTAAGGAGAAAAAGGTTGTATGAAGCTATCATGAAGGCAATCACTGTTATAGGTAGGAATGTGAACTTTACTCCCTTGTTTTCATTAATCTACTAATACAGTCCTGTGTGGGGAAGCATTATTAGGAGTACTTTGGAGAATTGAAGCCTGGAAAGTCTGTACGGCTTTCCCATGTCAACATCACCTAGGGAGTTGATCTGTCCAGGTCAGCACCTTGATCATGGGGCTGGCCTTCCTTTTTATGAACTTCCTCCAAGGCATTCTTTCCACAGCTGGGACCACAGAATTTGGGTCATTGCAGACTATTTGCAGTGGAGGAACAGTTGTGTTTCTGGATACTTGGGAGCCTGGGTACTATCTTCAATTGAAATATGATTTCCATGATTAAAGGAATTAATCATATATTAATTAATCATAGATCATCAAGTCCGACCATTAATCCAACTCTACCAAGCCCACTGCTAAACCATGTCCCTAAGTACCATATCTACACAACTTTTAAACATTGCCAGGGAAAGTGATTCAACCACTTCCCTGGGAAGCTTGTTAATGAGGCAGCCCAAATGAGAACATTTCCGAAAAGTGATTTTGCATCTATTCTGGATTCCATTAGAAGCTTCCAACATTGTTCCTCTGATCAAGAGTTAATCTTCTCTACAATGAGAATAATGTAAAATATGCTACAGGCAGAAGTATCTAAATATTTTTTATGATTGGTAATACACACAGGATCAGATCCTGCTTGCCTCATTCATGCATCTAGTGCCACTGAATCTAAATGGGAATACCACAGTGAATAAAACAAGCAGGATTGGTCCTATATGTGTTATTTATGCATTTCATTTTCATCTTGATTTCTGTTTCATTTGTAATTATCACAGTGTACTGATTAAATCATTAACTGTGTAGTTCATATTTCATCAGGGCTTGTCGATTGAGATCCTAATGTACTGTAACCCATTGCCAGGATAAGTATAAAAGTTTTGATTTATGAAGGCATATATTTTCTGTTCTAGTGTCATGCGGTGTATTGAGTCTCGGATAAATCTTCAGTGTAGGTTCAATTCTGCTCTTCATTGTAGTTTCAGTTCTGCGGAGATGAGTATCGCTGCTGTCCCAACAACTGCTCAGCTTGTCTCCTACAGTGTCATTTGTGAGCAAGAAATGATACAAAAAAATATGTCTAAGATAATCACCTCCTTATGTCCGCCAGTGCTAGAAAGCTCATCATAAGGGTATCTGTGATAAAGGGATAAATTCTATGGAGGCATATTAAACTCTGAGAGCTTCTTCGAGGTGCTAACTGTAGAGACTAGAGATTTACTGAAGTAAAACAGGAAGTTCCCTTGTTCTCACATAGCTGCTGTCAAGACGGTGGCACTTAGTCTCATCGGAGAGAGTCAGTCTCATTGGAAATGACTGCAGGCTTTTTTTTTGTTCTTCTATGACAGTTGCTGAAAGTCTGACCTTTCAAATATTTTGTTTTCTAGGTCCATCTAATTCAATAATTGTCTCATCAGCTTTGCATTGTAATATTCTAATGAACAGCACCTAACTTGTCTTGTGAAGTAAGGTAAGCCAGTAGAAAGCAGTGTTGTGCTTACAATTTTTATTTTCTTATCAATATCTCATGGCAGCTATATTTTAGGTACATTACAAAGCTACTGTCATTTTCACAGGGTGGTTCATAAGGGCTATTGGGATATCTTGGAAAGATGTCCACCACCTCCTTGCCAGAGGCATGTGTCCCTAGAACAGATGCTACAGTACCATCTCCCAAACATTCAGAAATTTATAGGGCTCATCAGTGATGCAGTATTAACAGCTCTTTATCCAGTCAATGCCAATGTCATACTTAACATACAAGCCATTAATTGCACTAACGAAGATTTAAAAATATCTCCAGAAGAACACAAAATATTTTGAATCCTATCATAGGAGAAATAATATCACAAAATACCTCTGTGTATTTAAATATAATTTTCATTTATAAATATATCTGCTATTTCTGTTCCCATCTTTATGAACCAAGACTAAATGTGAAAAGAGGGTGTATATTTGGCATAAGAGGTGATTTAAGACTCCTGTTATTCCAGTTACTTCTTTTCAGCCAAGTTCTATGATATGGCTTATTGCCAATAATGTGAAATACTGGCCACAAGATGTCCTCACAAGGAAAATGTTTGTTGTTGTCTGAACCAGGCAACTACAGACCGGTAAGTCTCACCTCCATCCCTGGAAATGTGATGGAGCAGCTCATCCTGGAGGCCATCTCTAACCACATGGAAGAAAAGATGGTTGTCAGGAGTAGCCAACAAGGATTTACTAAGGGGAAATCTTGCTTGACTAATCTGATAGCCTTCTACAAAGGCATGACCAAATGGGTAGATGAAGGGAGAACAGTGGATGTCATATACCTTGACCTCAGTAAGGATTTTGATACTGTCACCCATAACATCCTCGTAGAAAAGCACAAGAAATGTGGGATAGAAGATAGGACTGTGAGGTGGATTGAAAACTGGCTCAACCACAGAATTCAGAAGGTTGTGTTCAGTGGCGCAGAATCAAGTTGGAGGCCTGTGGCCAGTGGTGTTCCCCAGGGATCAGTTCTGGGTCCAGTTTTCACAGAATCACAGAACGTTAGGTGTTGGAAGGGATCTCAAAAGATTATCTAGTCCAACCCCCCTGCTAAAGCAGGATCAGCTATATCAGGCCACACAGGAACACGTCCAGGTGGATTTTGAATGTCTCGAGAAGGAGACTCCACAACCTCTCTGGGCAGTCTCTTCCAGTGCTCTGTGACCCTCAAGGTGAAAAGGTTTTTCCTTATGTTTACCCAAAACCTTCTATGCTCCATCTTGTACCCATTACCCCTTGTCCTACCATTGGATGTCACTGAGAAAAGACTGGGTCCATCCTCCTGACACTTGCCCATTACATATTTATTATTTTCTTTCTTTCTTTCTTTCTTTCTTTCTTTCTTTCTTTCTTTCTTT